>OY821521.1:122779910-123179730 GCA_963682025.1 Cordilura impudica | reverse complement strand
TATTTATTATTTTATTAATATATAATAATAATAATAATAATAATAATAATAATAATAATAATAATAATAATAATAATAATAATAATAATAATAATAATAATAATAATAATAATAATAATAATAATAATAATAATAATAATAATAATAATAATAATAATAATAATAATAATAATAATAATAATAATAATAATAATAATAATAATAATAATAATAATAATAATAATAATAATAATAATAATAATAATAATAATAATAATAATAATAATAATAATAATAATAATAATAATAATAATAATAATAATAATAATAATAATAATAATAATAATAATAATAATAATAATAATAATAATAATAATAATAATAATAATAATAATAATAATAATAATAATAATAATAATAATAATAATAATAATAATATAATAATAATAATAATAATAATAATAATAATAATAATAATAATAATAATAATAATAATAATAATAATAATAATAATAATAATAATAATAATAATAATAATAATAATAATATAATAATAATAATAATAATAATAATAATAATAATAATAATAATAATAATAATAATAATAATAATAATAATAATAATAATAATAATAATAATAATAATAATAATAATAATAATAATAATAATAATAATAATAATAATAATAATAATAATAATAATAATAATAAATAATAATAATAATAATAATAATAATAATAATAATAATAATAATAATAATAATAATAATAATAATAATAATAATAATAATAATAATAATAATAATAATAATAATAATAATAATAATAATAATAATAATAATAATAATAATAATAATAATAATAATAATAATAATAATAATAATAATAATAATAATAATAATAATAATAATAATAATAATAATAATAATAATAATAATAATAATAATAATAATAATAATAATAATAATAATAATAATAATAATAATAATAATAATAATAATAATAATAATAATATAATAATAATAATAATAATAATAATAATAATAATAATAATAATAATAATAATAATAATAATAATAATAATAATAATAATAATAATAATAATAATAATAATAATAATAATAATAATAATAATAATAATAATAATAATAATAATAATAATAATAATAATAATAATAATAATAATAATAATAATAATAATAATAATAATAATAATAATAATAATAATATAATAATAATAATAATAATAATAATAATAATAATAATAATAATAATAATAATAATAATAATAATAATAATAATAATAATAATAATAATAATAATAATAAATAATAATAATAATAATAATAATAATAATAATAATAATAATAATAATAATAATAATAATAATAATAATAATAATAATAATAATAATAATAATAATAATAATAATAATAATAATAATAATAATAATAATAATAATAATAATAATAATAATAATATAATAATAATAATAATAATAATAATAATAATAATAATAATAATAATAATAATAATAATAATAATAATAATAATAATAATAATAAAATAATAATAATAATAATAATAATAATAATAATAATAATAATAATAATAATAATAATAATAATAATAATAATAATAATAATAATAATAATAATAAATAATAATAATAATAATAATAATAATAATAATAATAATAATAATAATAATAATAATAATAATAATAATAATAATAATAATAATAATAATAATAATAATAATAATAATAATAATAATAATAATAATAATAATAATAATAATAATAATAATAATAATAATAATAATAATAATAATAATAATAATAATAATAATAATAATAATAATAATAATAATAATAATAATAATAATAATAATAATAATAATAATAATAATAATAATAATAATAATAATAATAATAATAATAATAATAATAATAATAATAATAATAATAATAATATAATAATAATAATAATAATAATAATAATAATAATAATAATAATAATAATAATAATAATAATAATAATAATAATAATAATAATAATAATAATAATAATAATAATAATAATAATAATAATAATAATAATAATAATAATAATAATAATAATAATAATAATAATAATAATAATATAATAATAATAATAATAATAATAATAATAATAATAATAATAATAATAATAATAATAATAATAATAATAATAATAATAATAATAATAATAATAATAATAATAATAATAATAATAATAATAATAATAATAATAATAATAATAATAATAATAATAATAATAATATAATAATAATAATAATAATAATAATAATAATAATAATAATAATAATAATAATAATAATAATAATAATAATAATAATAATAATAATAATAATAATAATAATAATAATAATAATAATAATAATAAATAATAATAATAATAATAATAATAATAATAATAATAATAATAATAATAATAATAATAATAATAATAATAATAATAATAATAATAATAATAATAATATAATAATAATAATAATAATAATAATAATAATAATAATAATAATAATAATAATAATAATAATAATAATAATAATAATAATAATAATAATAATAATAATAATAATAATAATAATAATAATAATAATAATAATAATATAATAATAATAATAATAATAATAATAATAATAATAATAATAATAATAATAATAATAATAATAATAATAATAATAATAATAATAATAATAATAATAATAATAATAATAATAATAATAATAATAATAATAATAATAATAATAATAATAATAATAATAATAATAATAATAATAATAATAATAATAATAATAATAATAATAATAATAATAATAATAATAATAATAATAATAATAATAATAATAATAATAATAATAATAATAATAATAATAATAATAATAATAATAATAATAATAATAATAATAATAATAATAATAATAATAATAATAATAATAATAATAATAATAATAATAATAATAATAATAATAATAATAATAATAATAATAATAATAATAATAATAATAATAATAATAATAATAATAATAATAATAATAATAATAATAATAATAATAATAATAATAATAATAATAATAATAATAATAATAATAATAATAATAATAATAATAATAATAATAATAATAATAATAATAATAATAATAATAATAATAATAATAATAATAATAATAATAATAATAATAATAATAATAATAATAATAATAATAATAATAATAATAATAATAATAATAATAATAATAATAATAATAATAATAATAATAATAATAATAATAATAATAATAATAATAATAATAATAATAATAATAATAATAATAATAATAATAATAATAATAATAATAATAATAATAATAATAATAATAATAATAATAATAATAATAATAATAATAATAATAATAATAATAATAATAATAATAATAATAATAATAATAATAATAATAATAATAATAATAATAATAATAATAATAATAATAATAATAATAATAATAATAATAATAATAATAATAATAATAATAATAATAATAATAATAATAATAATAATAATAATAATAATAATAATAATAATAATAATAATAATAATAATAATAATAATAATAATAATAATAATAATAATAATAATAATAATAATAATAATAATAATAATAATAATAATAATAATAATAATAATAATAATAATAATAATAATAATAATAATAATAATAATAATAATAATAATAATAATAATAATAATAATAATAATAATAATAATAATAATAATAATAATAATAATAATAATAATAATAATAATAATAATAATAATAATAATAATAATAATAATAATAATAATAATAATAATAATAATAATAATAATAATAATAATAATAATAATAATAATAATAATAATAATAATAATAATAATAATAATAATAATAATAATAATAATAATAATAATAATAATAATAATAATAATAATAATAATAATAATAATAATAATAATAATAATAATAATAATAATAATAATAATAATAATAATAATAATAATAATAATAATAATAATAATAATAATAATAATAATAATAATAATAATAATAATAATAATAATAATAATAATAATAATAATAATAATAATAATAATAATAATAATAATAATAATAATAATAATAATAATAATAATAATAATAATAATAATAATAATAATAATAATAATAATAATAATAATAATAATAATAATAATAATAATAATAATAATAATAATAATAATAATAATAATAATAATAATAATAATAATAATAATAATAATAATAATAATAATAATAATAATAATAATAATAATAATAATAATAATAATAATAATAATAATAATAATAATAATAATAATAATAATAATAATAATAATAATAATAATAATAATAATAATAATAATAATAATAATAATAATAATAATAATAATAATAATAATAATAATAATAATAATAATAATAATAATAATAATAATAATAATAATAATAATAATAATAATAATAATAATAATAATAATAATAATAATAATAATAATAATAATAATAATAATAATAATAATAATAATAATAATAATAATAATAATAATAATAATAATAATAATAATAATAATAATAATAATAATAATAATAATAATAATAATAATAATAATAATAATAATAATAATAATAATAATAATAATAATAATAATAATAATAATAATAATAATAATAATAATAATAATAATAATAATAATAATAATAATAATAATAATAATAATAATAATAATAATAATAATAATAATAATAATAATAATAATAATAATAATAATAATAATAATAATAATAATAATAATAATAATAATAATAATAATAATAATAATAATAATAATAATAATAATAATAATAATAATAATAATAATAATAATAATAATAATAATAATAATAATAATAATAATAATAATAATAATAATAATAATAATAATAATAATAATAATAATAATAATAATAATAATAATAATAATAATAATAATAATAATAATAATAATAATAATAATAATAATAATAATAATAATAATAATAATAATAATAATAATAATAATAATAATAATAATAATAATAATAATAATAATAATAATAATAATAATAATAATAATAATAATAATAATAATAATAATAATAATAATAATAATAATAATAATAATAATAATAATAATAATAATAATAATAATAATAATAATAATAATAATAATAATAATAATAATAATAATAATAATAATAATAATAATAATAATAATAATAATAATAATAATAATAATAATAATAATAATAATAATAATAATAATAATAATAATAATAATAATAATAATAATAATAATAATAATAATAATAATAATAATAATAATAATAATAATAATAATAATAATAATAATAATAATAATAATAATAATAATAATAATAATAATAATAATAATAATAATAATAATAATAATAATAATAATAATAATAATAATAATAATAATAATAATAATAATAATAATAATAATAATAATAATAATAATAATAATAATAATAATAATAATAATAATAATAATAATAATAATAATAATAATAATAATAATAATAATAATAATAATAATAATAATAATAATAATAATAATAATAATAATAATAATAATAATAATAATAATAATAATAATAATAATAATAATAATAATAATAATAATAATAATAATAATAATAATAATAATAATAATAATAATAATAATAATAATAATAATAATAATAATAATAATAATAATAATAATAATAATAATAATAATAATAATAATAATAATAATAATAATAATAATAATAATAATAATAATAATAATAATAATAATAATAATAATAATATTAATAATAATTATAATAATGATAATAATAATAATAATACTGTTATTTCTACCGGCCCTGCATGAGTGTTGTCTATATCAGGTGAAAGCCCCATAGGAGTAGATTTTAATGACATGCCGCCTACACTCAATTGTTTCTCAGGGAAAAAGTTACAAAGGATCAAAATAAACAAAACAGATTTTTCTTATAAGCATTATTTTGAACGGGCCATAACGGTTATTTCTATCCACCCTGCATGAGTGCTGTCTATGTCAGGTGAAAGCCGCACTGGAGTAGATTCTAATGGCATACCGCCTATACTCAATTGTTTCTTAGGAAAAAAAGTCACAAAGGATCAAAATAAACAAAACACATTTTTCTTATAAGCATTATTTTCAATGGGCCAAAACATTTATTTCTAGCTGACCTGCATTAGTGCTGTCTATATCACGTGAAAGCCCCACAAGAGTAGATTCTAATGGCATGCCGCCTATACTCAATTGTTTCTCAAGAAAAAAGTTACAAAGGATCAAAATTAACAAAACAGATTTTTCTTATAAGCATTATTTTCAAGTGGCCAAAACGGTTATTTCTAGCTGACCTGCATGAGTGTTGTCTATATCAGGTGAAAGCCCCATAGGAGTAGATTCCAATGCGTGCCGCCTATGCCCAATTGTTTCACAGGAAAAAAGTTACAAAGGATAAAATTAAAAAAACAGATTTTTCTTATAAGCATTATTTTCAAGGGGCCAACGCGGTTGCCTGAATGAGGATTGTCTATATCAGGTGAAAGCCCCATAGGAGTAGGTTCTAATAGCATGCGTCCTATGCTCAATTGTTCTCAGGAAAAAAGTTACAAAGGATAAAATTAAAAAAACAGATTTTTCTTATAAGCATTATTTTCAAGACGGTTATTTCTACCCGCCCTGAATGAGTGTTGTCTATATCAGGTGAAACCCCATAGGAGTAGATTCTAATGGCATGCAACCTATACTCAATTGTTTCTCAGGAAAAAAGTTACAAAGGATAAATTTAAAAAAACTGATTTTTCTTATAAGCTTAATTTGCAAGGGGCCAAAACGGTTATTTCTATCCGCCCTGTATGAGTGTTGTCTATATCAGGTGAAATTCCCATAGGAGTAGATTCTAATGGCATGCCGTCTACAGCAACTGTTTCTCAGGCAAAAAGTTTAAAAAGATCTAAATAAAAAAAACAGATATTTCTTATAAGCATTATTTGCAAGGGGCCAAAACAGTTATTTCTGTCCGCCCTGCATGAGTGTTGCCTAAATCAGGTGAAAGCCCCATAGGAGTAGATTCTAGTGGCATGCCGCCTATACTCAATTGTTTCTCAGGGAAAAAGTTACAAAGGATCAAAATAAACAAAACAGATTTTTCTTATAAGCATTATTTTCAAGACGGTTATTTCTATCCGCCCTGCATGAGTGTTGTCTATATCAGGTGAAACCCCTTAGTTGTTTCTCAGGAAAAAAGTTCAAAAGGATAAAATTAAAAAAACAGAGTTTTCTTATAAGCATTATTTTCAAGTGGCCAAAACGGTTATTTCTAGCTGACCTGCATGAGTGTTGTCTATATCAGGTGAAAGCCCCATAGGACTAGATTCCAATGCGTGCCGCCTATGCCCAATTGTTTCACAGGAGAAAAGTTACAAAGGATAAAATTAAAAAAACAGATTTTTCTTATAAGCATTAATTTCAAGGGGCCAACGCGGGTGCCTGAATGAGGATTGTCTATATCAGGTGAAAGCCCCATAGGTGTAGATTCTAATGGCATGTCGCCTTTAGTCAATTGTTTCTCAGGATAAAAGTTACAAAAGATCAAAATAAAAAAACTGATTTTTCTTTTAAGCATTATTTGCAAGGGGCCAAAACGGTTATTTCTATCCGCCCTGCATGAGTATTGTCTACATCAGGTGAAAGCCCCATAGGAGTAGATTCTAATGGCATGCCGCCTATACTCAATTTTTTCTCAGGGAAAAAGCTACAAAGGATCAAAATAAAACAAGTATGAGTGTTAAATTCGGCTGTGCCGAATCTTTGATACCCTCCACCTCGGTTTGAGTATTGATAATAAATGTAAACAAAATATTTGAAAAAGTAAACAATTTGTTAAACTTAATACCAAATTATTTCAGATTTTTTGGTTTGATCTGGATTTTTGTTTATTCCAAGAGTTGGTATATAGAGCTCTCTCACATTAGTAATTCGCCCTCCAGCGAGAAAAGATCATTTTCGTCTTTTCTATTATTTCGGCTAAAAGAATCATGTTTCGGTGTTTGCTCTTTGGTCGTCGTGGTTGCTGATCGGCATGCATTTAGGTTATATACCTATATGCATGCGTTTCTGGTTATATGACATAATTATTTAATTAATTTAGTTAAAGTTTTTTCAAATTATATAGCTCGCCCTAACCTCCATTGTGAACGTAATGGTTGTGTACGATGGCTACACGCATTAAATCGTGCTAATTGGAAATTGCTGTATAGTTTCTTTTAACTGGCCAAATAATTCTTTATTGCGGCCATATAGGTCGGATCGAGTAACAAAATAATAACCAAAAAAAAAAGCTCTCTCAATTTTTTTTTGTTAAAATGTTGCCATATTTGGAAAATAATTTTTTTTTTTTACATACTAAAAGGAAGTTTTCACTATTTACACAATACAATACAAAATCTAACACAGTGATACCAACTTTTGATTTTGAATTAAATTATGTTAATAAAATATATTTTCATTTATTGGCTCCAAATACTACTACCTGGAAATTATTATCGAACTTCAATGTCATGGGTTTTACCTTACCTACCATGAAGTCAAATTTTGAAGTCATCATGAACACTGGTTCAAATTAGGGATGCCAAACGCAAAAAAATCAAATATCCCAAAAATTTTATATAAACTAATTTGTTATCTTTATTTTCTGAAAAACTTAAAATTTTCATCCAAAAAAATTGTGAAAAATAATATATATATCACATTCTCATAAAATTGCGCTTTATTTATGTAACAATTTTTATGTTAGCAATTCTTAAATATCATTTGAAGTTTTCCAGACTTCGTTGAATTTAAATTAATATTTTCTTATCCTGAAATGCTCTTAATGTCTCCTCAATCGCAATTTTTTTTATTTCAGTTGATTTTTTAAATGTAAACATATTTGGTGTTTTCTGAATTTCAATTTGTGTTTAAAGAATAAAATTTATATTTTAAAAATTAAATTGATGTCTTCTAAGTTTCAAGTAATTATTTCCGACGTTTTAATATGATTTTCTGAAATTCAATTGATATTTTCTAATATATAATTGGAAATCTGAATTCCAATTTATAGAATTGATGTTTCTTGATGATTCTTAAATTTGAATGGAAAATTTAAAAGGTGCAATTTTGTATTTATGTCAGTAGGAATGCTTTAGTAATTATAAACCTTTTTAAAAATTATATGTAATCGCAATGAGATATTTTGTAGGTAAAGCAGAATAATAATTTTATATATCTATGTAGAACTGTTTTGAAAGCAAAAAAAAAACTCATTGATGAACTCGGTAACTCTATTTTGTAAACACAACAAAAAGTTAATATGCCAAACTTATGGTCATAGTTGTAAAAGAATAATGGAAAAACGCCAGCCATGTGTATACTCTGCTGTTATTATGAATATACATGAATATAGGTATATTATTTTGTTATTTAATATATGGGGGGTTTCGTGTCAAGTGCACCAACTTTTGAAACCGATCGGGATGAAATTTGCACCAAGGTTAGTCCTATTGGATAGTAGTTTAGACACAATTTTTCAATAAGATCGGTCAAGATCTCTCTGAGTTAGAGGGGATCAAAATTTGACAAAACAGGTGTTTTTTCTCATCCATGTAACTTATTACCATTGTTCTTAGAAAATTTTCTCCCAAATAGTTTAGATAGCTATTTCTTCAATAATTTTTTGCTAAATCAAAACATTTTTTTGCTTTTTTTTCAAAATAAATGTTTTGTAACTCAAGATAACGGTTTTTCAATTTGTCACAAATGCACTATTTTTAATTTTCTGCTATTTTTGTGAAAAACCTTACAAATAAAACTTATACTGAGAAACTAGACAAATTAACTTTTCCGAAGGTATGTAACATACCTAACTAAAATTTCATACCCTCGATACTGTAATACCCAGAATATGTTAAACCCCCTTTCATTGCGGCTTTTTTTTTTTGTCAATTATAGGTGGTTTTGAGCGCACGTAATATTGAATGTGATTTTTATTGTCAAAATAACAGGTGCCTAAGATACAAGTTTTTGTATCTGGTGGAAATATATTATGGCCACTTAGGTGAATGTACCAATTGCCCGAAAACCATATTCATCAAAGAAAATTTAATGAACTCTTTAGATCGAGAATATATAGAGGAGGTCAAATTTGATTCTTGGATTCAGACTGACAAATGCACATTGAAAACAATCATTTTAAATGTGTATGATTTTGTGGAAGAAATGTGTACAGGATTGCTAAACTTGAGAACCCATGAGCAATGGTCATTCTTCAAGGATTTGAAGATACATTTGAAGTCTGGTGAATTCGTTATTTCATATGATTTCGCAGAAAACTATAAATATGGTCTTCAGGATGCCATACAAGCATTCCACTTCAATAACGACCAAGCAACTACATTCACAGTAGTTATTTACTACATGAAAGATGAAAATCTGGAACACAAAAGTATGGCAATCATATCCGACGATTTAAAACATGATACCGTTGCAGTTTTTGAGTACTAAAATATCTAAAATCTAAATTTACAGTAAAGAAGGTATACTACGTTTCGGACGGAGCTCGTCAACATTTTAAAAACGAAAGTAGCTTCGCAAATCTTATGGGTCATGAAAAAGATTTTGGAATGCCAGCTGAGTGGCATTTTCATCCTACTGCTCATGGTAAAGGAGCATGTGATGGTATTGGAGCAAACCTTAAAAGAAATGCAGCGAAGTATTGCCTCCAGTGCTCTCATCAAGATCACATCTTAGATGTGACTGCTTTATTCCATGGGCAAAGAATTATTGTAAAGAAGCTAAGATAGTTTTTAGTAGCAAAAAGGATCATCAGGAAACATTGAAAACACTGAAGAGCAGATTCGATGCTGCGGTAACAATCGATGGCACCGCCCAATACCATGCTTTTATACCGCTTGTCGATGGAAGACTCAAGTTTAAAAAGTTTTCTGCCTCTATTCAATGCGATTTCTTTCCAAAGGCAACAAATAAACCATCAGCGAAATCAACAGCTGAACCCAGTAACGCCAAGAAAGGATTGACAAAAAAACGCAGTAAATAAAGGCGACAAAAAAGCTGGATTAATGAATGGGTATTTAACAATTTACAGTATAAGTTTTATTTGTAAAGTTTTTCACAAAAATAGGAAAAAATTCAAAATAGTGCATTTGTGAAAAATTGAAAAACCGTTGTCTTGAGTTACAAAACACTAAGCGACCAAAAAGCTCTTAAAGGCAAAATCCTAAGCTTTCTTATGAAAAAAAAAAAATGCCCTTTTTGAAAAAAAAGCAAAAAATGCTTTGATTTAGCAAAAAAAAAAGTCTAAAAATTTTTTTTGTTTTTTAAAGTATTTTTTCCGAAATATTGAAGAAATAGCAATCTAAACTATTTGGGAGAAAATTTTCTAAGAACAATAGGTAATAAGTTACATGGTTGAGAAAAAACACCTGTTTGGCCAAAATGTCAAATTTTGATACCCTGTAACTCAGAGAGATCTTGACCGATCTTGTTGAAAAATTGTGTCTAAGCTACTATCCAATAGGACTAACCTTGGTGCAAATTTCATCCCGATCTGAAGACATGAGTTTCAAAAGTTGGTGCACTTGACATGAAACCCCCCATATGTATGTAAGTATATACATATATCGCACATGTACGTCTAAAGTGAGTCAACTCAAAATTTTTAATTTTCACTTTTTGCAAGAAAACGATACACAGTGGTCATATCTATCCACTGTAAAAATCTGACATCGGTTTTTTAAGTCTTGTGCAAAAAAAAATACAGTTGTAACCCTCCTTAAATAATGTAAATAATATTTAACAAATAAATAAATTGAATTGAATAAAAAAGATAAATTGAATTTACATTAATTCATATATGTTTCTTGATACGAAAAATAAACTAAAGCAGATTCCAAAAAAAGACATGAAACTAAAAATCATCGTATGAATACAATAGGTTTTTGGTAGCAGCTTCAAAAGAGAATTAAGAAAAAGCGCGTCGTCAAAAATCATCGTCTGAATTGGGCCTTTGTTATACCAAAAAATTGTATTTACCGCGAAAGAAATTATTTCAAAATTTTATATAAATGAAATGCATAAGAAGAAAACAATTTTCAGCGGATTGGTAGAAAACATTGACCTTTTATATATGTATGTATATTATAATGTTATGAAAGTATTTATATTTTATATATTAATTAGAATGCTATGAAAACATTGATATATAATAGTCAAATAAAATAATATACCGATTTATTTCTAAAATGCGGTTATTGTGGATATACATCTATAGGATATACATACGTATATTATTTAGAGTATTTTGATATTTGCAACAGTATTGTGTATTTGTAACATTTTGCGATGTTATAAAAATGGCAGAATATTGATATTGATTATATATATTTTTTTATTTAATATATGTATGTATATGCAAGTATTACACGCAAAAATTCAATATCAACTGTTGCGGCACGATATAAAAATGAGCCGGCTTTAAATAAAATACAAAATTTTTAACAGCACTCCTTGTGCATAAATATATTAATTTATTAATTTTAAAAGCGAGAGCGCTTTAAAACAATTTTGTAAGCATACGTGCCTTTTACCGACTGACTTCTTAATTTTCTAATTGATTTCTAGTTAGCTACATAGTCTACGTGATAATATAAACAGAGACCGTTATGTTTAAGAAACAAGTTATTTTAGTACATATTTCAAATGGAGAAATTGATGATTATATGTATATTAGGGTGCCCCTTAATAAAAAAAAAGTGTTCAAACTGTCGGTCTCACCCCCTAGAAATATGCGAATATCAAAAAAACTGAGAAATGCAAAGTTTTGGGCCAATCAAAAAACGTTTAGTCGTGGCGCAAAGCTATTGAAAATTTCAAGTGTGTTTATATGGGGAAAATATGACTTTTTTTTTCAGATTTTACGAAAATTTCGTTCTATAATTTAATTTTTCCGACAAGCTGTTACATAATTCGGGATCAGTATTAAATTATCCTTTCAAGAGGCTATAAAACTTCAAAATCGTATGAAACCTCGCCAAGAAATAGCAAATGCCCCAGACCACTTTTGTGCCAAAAAAAACTAGGTCATGAAATTTGATTGCATTTTTTTCAACTTTGAGAAATTGATTAAAGCCATCATTCTTTTTCGGTCTCTATACTTATTAGTACTCAGATATGAAGTATTGTTTTATTACCACGTTGTTAACCTATTGCGCATTGAGACCGAAAATTGGAAATTTTTTTGATATAATTTTTAAAACTCCTTTTTCAAGTTTGAAAAAATTTTCTTAAACAAAATTTGAAAAAATTAATATATTACTTTAAGGTTTTATTAAATACATGCTGCAGATTAACTGTGTGAATTTTTAAGTAAATCCCTCTGCCAGAATTTTTTTGACAAGGATTTTATTTTTGCAGATTTCGAGAAAACTTGGATTTTTGTGAAATATTCTGTAAATGTACTCTTTCTAAATACTTTGTATCAAAAATTCATCACTTTTCTACTTTTAAATGTTATATTTTATCTTAATAGCCTAGGGTTTCGGAAAAAAATAATATGACTCCATTAACCCTTTTGGAATTGGGGTCACATATGACCCCAAGCTAATAAAAGACAATTTATGCAAAAAATTCAAATTTTTGGTAAGTGCTGTCCAATTTTTAGATGCGGCGCTTAAAATATAATAACCAAATGTGTAGAAGTTTCGTTCTGAAAATTTGGGATAAATCAGAGAACGTTAACCCATTATTTGCCAAGGCCAGATTTGGATTTTAAGATATTTTTAAATAAAAATTACCGAAAACGAGTTTTTCTATTAAACTCGTTGATACCACTATTTAGAATTTAAGAAAAATAATTCGGTTAATTTTTGTTTATATAACCCTTCAGTGCTCCTGAGATCAAAATTATCCATTGTGATATATCTCTGGTGCAATTATCTGCTTATTGCTCGCGAATATAAATTAACACAACTTAGATCATATGTCTCAAAAATAGGACGTTTTTTGAAATTCACTTTTGTAATTATTATATTTGAAATTTACTTTTATTTAATAAACTATTTAAAACTGGGAAATAAAATGTTAGAAGTTTGAAAAGATGTAAGTGACATTGAAGATAATATAAAGCGACCGATTATTACATATCAAAAATGTCAACCATTATAAGTAATGGCATCTTCATCGATTGACCTGAAATTTTTTTTTTGGCGTTTTTTATCAATATCCATCAAATTGGTGAGTGAGACCGCAAGATATTCGACTATTACTTTATTATATAAAGTAATTTTATAACAAAATTGGTTAAAAGTTGTTTTAATATATATTCGCGAGCAATAAGCAGATAATTGCACCAGAGATATATCACAATGGATAATTTTGATCTCAGGAGCACTGAAGGGTTAAATAAAAAAAAAAATTAACCGAATTATTTTTCTTAAGTTCTACACAGTGGTTTCATCGAGTGTAATAGAAAAACTCGTTTTCGGTAATTTTTATTTAAAAATATCTTAAAATCCTAATCTGGCCTTGGCAAATAATGGGTTAGCGTTCTCGGATTTATCCCAAATTTTCGGAACGAAACTTCTACACATTTGGTTATTTTATTTTAAGCGCCGCATCTAAAAATTGGACAGCACTTACCAAATATTTGAATTTTTTGCATAAATTGTCTTTTATTAGCTTGGGGTCATATGTGACCCCAATTCCAAAAGGGTTAATGGAGTCATATTATTTTTTCCGAAACCCTAGGCTATTAATATAAAATATAACATTTAAAAGTAGAAAAGTGATGAATTTTTGATACAAAGTATTTAGAAAGAGTACATTTACAGAATATTTCACAAAAATCCAAGTTTTCTCGAAATCCGCAAAAATAAAATCCTCGTCAAAAAAATTCTGGCAGAGGGATTTACTTAAAAAATCACACAGTTAATCTGCAACATGTACTTAATAAAACCTTAAAGTAATATATTAATTTTTTTAAATTTTGTTTAAGAAAATTTTTTCAAACTTGAAAAAGGAGTTTTAAAAATTTTATCAAAAAAATTTCCAATTTTCGGTCTCAATGCGCAATAGGTTAACAACGTGTTAATAAAACAATACTTCATATCTGAGCACTTATAAGTATAGAGACCAAAAAAAAATGATGGCTTTAATCAATTTCTCAATGTTGAAAAAAATGCCATCAAATTTCATGACCTAGTTTTTTTTGGCACAAAAGTGGTCTGGGGCATTTGCTATTTCTTGGCGAGGTTTCATACGATTTTGAAGTTTTATAGCCTTTTGAAAGGATAATTTAATACTGATCCCGAATTATGCAACGGCTTGTCGGAAAAATTAAATTATAGAACGAAATTTTCGTAAAATCTGAAAAAAAAGTCATATTTTCCCCATATAAACACACTTGAAATTTTCAATCGCTTTGCGCCACGACTAAACGTTTTTTGATTGGCCCAAAACTTTGTATTTCTCAGTTTTTTTGCTATTCGCATATTTCTAGGGGGTGAGACCGACAGTTTGAACACTTTTTTTTCCCTCCATATAACGAAGGGCCACCCTTACAATTGTGAATATGTATTATTGCTTGTTTGAGAATTTGCAATTTAAGAATTTTAATGCGAGGTATCCCAATATTGTTATGTGAGTTGTAAAATAATAATATATAAATGATTACTGAAGTAAGTTTCTTCCAAATTAATAATAAATGTTTAGATAGTTTTAAAATTAATACAATTCATAATTATTATATTATTATTATCTGGATATTGGCGGCAACATCAACATTTAATAATGTGTTTTTCTTTAAATAAATTAATACATAATAAATTTTTTTTGGTAAATTTACATTATTTTTTTGATGTGTAAACATCTATACGCGCAGGGGGGTAAATTTCTATTTCACAATACAATCGCAAAAACAGCGTAAACATCGGTGTGAGCTGAAGTGTAAATCGGTGTGACTTTATCTGATTGTATTTGTGAAAAAATTATGATATGTTCTTTTCTAAACATTTTCCAATTGTCTTTCAAAAAACATCAATTGTATTTCAGAAAACATCAATTATATTTCAGAAACCATCAATATAATTTCAGAAAACATCATTTGAATTTCAGAAAACATAAATAGAATTTCAGAAAACATCAATATAATTTCAGAAAACATCATTCGAGTTTCAGAAAACATTAATTGAATTTCGGAAAACATCAATAGAATTTCAGAAAACATCACTTGAATTTCAGAAAACGTAAATAGAATTTCAGAAAACATCAATATAATTTCAGAAAACATCATTCGAGTTTCAGAAAACATCAATTGAAATTCAGAAAACATCACTTGAATTTCAGAAAACGTAAATAGAATTTCAGAAAACATCAATATAATTTCAGAAAACATCATTCGAGTTTCAGAAAACATCAATTGAAATTCAGAAAACATCAATAGAATTTCAGAAAATATCAATTGTATTTCAGAAACCATCAATATAATTTCAGAAAACATCATTTGAATTTCAAAAAACATAAATAGAATTTCAGAAAACATCAATATAATTTCAGAAAACATCATTCGAGTTTCAGAAAACATCAATTGAATTTCAGAAAGCATCAATAGAATTTCAGAAAACATCAATTGTATTTCAGAAACCATCAATATAATTTCAGAAAACATCAATTGAATTTCAGAAAACGTAAATAGAATTTCAGAAAACATCAATATAATTTCAGAAAACATCATTTGAATTTCAGAAAACATAAATAGAATTTCAGAAAACATCAATATAATTTCAGAAAACATCATTCGAGTTTCAGAAAACATCAATTGAATTTCAGAAAGCATCAATAGAATTTCAGAAAACATCAATTGTATTTCAGAAAACATCAATATAATTTCAGAAAACATCATTCGAGTTTCAGAAAACATCATTTGAATTTCAGAAACCATCAATATAATTTCAGAAAACATCAATTGTATTTCAGAAAACATCAATAGAATTTCAGAAAACATAAACTGTATTTCAGAAAACATCAATAAAATTTCAGAAAACATCAATTGAATTTCAGAAAACATCAATATAATTTCAGAAAACATCAATTGTATTTCAGAAAACATCAATTGTATTTCAGAAAACATCATATGAATTTCAGAAAACATAATTAGAATTTCAGAAAACATCAATTGTATTTCAGAAACCATCAATATAATTTCAGAAAACATCATTTGAATTTCAGAAAACTTCAATAGAATTTCAGAAAGCATCAATTGTATTTCAGAAACCATCAATATAATTTCAGAAAACATCATTTGAATTTCAGAAAACATAAATAGAATTTCAGAAAACATCAATATAATTTCAGAAAACATCATTTGAATTTCAGAAAACATAAATAGAATTTCAGAAAACATCAATATAATTTCAGAAAACATCATTCGAGTTTCAGAAAACATCAATTGAATTTCAGAAAGCATCAATTGAATTTCAGAAAACATCAATTGTATTTCAAATAATATGTTGTTTAAATGTAAGCTTTTTGTCCAAGACAACTTCGAGATATTTGACAACGTTAAATACATTTATGGTATAATTTCCAATAAGAAGATGACGTCTTTGCAGCCTTTTGGGAGATTTGTTGACCGGAAAAATTATTACTTGGGTCTTGTTTGGATTAATTTTGATTTTCTATTTGTGAAAATATTTCATTTCCTTTTCCATTTTCTTCAAGAGTGCACTTGTAAGTTTGTTTGAAGAAATTAACACAGTATCATCTGCGTAATAAGAAATTTTCATATATTTCGGAACTTTAAAATCGGATGTATATATCCAGTAAAGCAATGGCGACAAAACTGATCCTTGAGGTAACCATGTGGTAATGGTTTTTCAAGATAACTTTAAAGCTTCTGCCGTGAATGAAATCTGAAATAAGTTTGCATAAATATTTTGGTATATTTGCATCAAGAAGTTCAAATACTACGCCATTATGCCAAACGGTATCAAACGCTTTTATAATATCTAACAATATTAGAACCGTTGAACGTTTATTGTTTTTATTGGTGATTATTTGATTTTTAATTCTGTGTATTTGGTGAGTAGTGCTATGCTCTTTTTTAAATGCAAATTGTTCTTTAACAACAATAGAATTCGTCATTACAAATTCACTAAGACGAGAATGTAGCATTTTTTCAAATATTTTACCTAAGTTACTTAATAGACTAATAGGTCTATAGCTTTTTGGGTTATTTATGGGCTTACTAGGTTTGTTGATAGCTATAAACTTAGCATTCTTGAAATGGTGTGGGAAATAGTTGAGTTTGATGCAGCTGTTAAATATTATAACCAGTAATATTAGAGTTTTGAGTGGTAGTTTCCTTAAGAGCAGGTTGTGAACATTGTAAAAACCAGGAGATTTTGAGGGTTTTATTGATGAGACAATATTCATTACTTCTTCAAGAGATGTATAAATTGCTAATTCAGAACTAGGATTTTCCTTCTTAAAATTATTTACTGTTGTATTTGTTAATGTATCCGCTGAGTGGTTGTAGTTCGAAGTGAGATTATTGGCTTGGACAATTGTACTTGCCAGGATTTCAGCCTTGTCTTTATCAGATGTTATTTTTGTATTTCCAATTTTAAAGTGAGAGATTTGATTTTTTCCTTTTCCTCGTAAGTTCCTGCTTATTTTCCAAAATGATTTATCAACTGGTTTTAAATTGGATAATAACTGACACCATTTCTTACTGCGTTCCGAATTAATACTTTTATCATTCATGTTACTTAGAAACCTAGTACATTGATTATAAAAAGTGTGCTCGGCTATATTTGAAGATCGTTGGCTTTTTCTTTTAAAGCTTCTTCTTAGTTTAATATATTTCACAGTTCTTTCTGGTAATGTGTAATTATTTTGTTGAGTTATTTTCGGTGTAGATACGTCCCTTGCTTCGAAAACTACATTTACAAATTTTTGGATTTCCTGATCAATTACTACCTTGATATTGTAAAGGGTCCGCCATCTAACGTTTTTTTTTTTTCAACTAGTGCTTATTTCGTGAATGGTAACACTTAGCTCATGTCTGATTTGACAGATAATTATTTTTATCCTTCCGCTGAACGAATATGGTTGTGTATACGCTTGAACAACGCTAGGAAATATTGCGACATTACTTTGAAAATCATGGTAATGTTGCAGAATGTGTGCGAAAATTGCGTATGGATTTTGGAAGAAGAGAAGCACCGTCAGCTCCGTATGTTCGTTATCTTGTGAAAAAATTGAAAGAAACTGGCATCCTCATCGATAAACCAAAGCGTGAAAAGCCAAAAACAGTGCGTACACCCGAGAATATTGCTGCTGTGGCAGAAAGTGTGCGTGAAGCGCCATCAACATCAATTCACCGTCGTTTTCAAGAATTGAACATTTCGGAGGCATCGTTGAGACGAATTTTGCATAAAGACCTTGGTAT
Source organism: Cordilura impudica (assembly GCA_963682025.1). Lineage (NCBI taxonomy): Eukaryota > Metazoa > Arthropoda > Insecta > Diptera > Scathophagidae > Cordilura > Cordilura impudica. The sequence goes on along the minus strand of OY821521.1, from coordinate 123,160,108 downwards.
GACGCCATACAAAGTCCAAGTGGTTCAGGAGTTGAAGCCAACTGACCATCCAATGCGTTTTCGCTTTGCTAAGTGGGCCTGCGATCGAGTTACAGAAGATGCTGATTTTGACAAAAAAAAAATCATCTTTTCAGATGAAGCTCATTCTGATCTTGGCGGGTATGTAAACAAGCAAAATTGTCGCATTTGGGGCACAGAAAACCCGCACGCATACATTGAAAAGCCGATACACCCAAAACGAGTCACTGTTTGGTGCGGATTTTCGTCCAGAGGCATAATTGGGCAATTTTTCTTCGAAAATGAGCAAGGAGTGGCCGTTACAGTCAATGGCGATCGTTTTCGGGCCATGCTGAACGAATTTTTGTTCACAAAAATTGAGGAGGAGGATATTGGCAACATTTGGTTTCAACAGGATGGCGCTACGTGCCACACAGCCGAAGCTACACTCGATGTTTTGCGCCCTATTTTTGAAGATCGCATTATCAGCCGCAGAGCTGATGTCGTTTGGCCACCTCGGAGCTGCGATTTGACACCGTTGGACTATTATTTGAGGGGTGCCCTCAAAGATAAGTGTTACGCCAACAAGCCAGAGACAATTGACGCTTTAAAGGACAATATTCGTGAAGCCATTGGTGAAATCCAGCTGCACACAATCGATAATGTGCTTAAAAATTGGACCGATGGTGTAGGCTACTGCATGGCCAGCCGAGGCAGCCATTTGAATGAAATTATTTTCCATTATTAACCGGAAGGATTGTACTTTCAAATAAAAAAAGAAATTTGAGATAATAATCAGTAGTTTTTTTTCATAGCATTTAAAAAAAAAAAAGTTATTTGGCGGACCCTTTATATATCTGAATATAACGCGGTTTTACTGTCTAAAAATTTCATATAAATGTTCCAGGTGGTTGCACTATAAACATAATAATTGAGGTCAACCTGCAAGGCCATTGATCTTTTAAGTGTACATATAATGGGGCGATGGTCTGATGGTATTTCGTAATTCGTTGTTTTTACGTCTATATTTAAAGCGGAATAGCCTAAAAATATCTCGACTGTGGATGCTTCGCGATTGTGTTGATGTGGGAATAGGGTTGGACTATTAGGATAGTGAATGAAAAAATTGCTTGATTGCTGTAGGGTTTTGAGTGCGATTCTTGCAGTATTATTTGAACGGCAATTCCAAGAACAATGTTTGGCATTTAGGTCGCCAAAAACTATATATTCTTTGGCGGAATGCGTTAGGTTAAAGATATCAGCATAGACGTTATGGGTATATCTTGGTGAATATAACGAGGATACAACAATAAGTCTATTATTTATAATAACTTCAATTGAGATTTTTCGATTGATGAGGTGTTTGATATAAAGAGGTTTTTATGTGCGATAGATTTATGAATCAACAGAGCTACTCCGCCTCCTCTTGCATCTGTTCTGCCACTTCTATATAAATAATAATTTTTAGGGTCTATGATTTTCTGAAAAAAATCTTTCATTCAAAGACGCTATTTTAATATTTTCTCGTTCAATTAGTATCTCAAATAGTTTTAATTTAGAAAAGTTTAAAATACCATTAGCATTCAAGTGAAGCATTTTGAATTCGTTTAAATTAGTATAATCCATGGGCGTATTTCACTATTAACATTATCACTTTGATTTGTTGTAATTTTGAAGTGCACCTATGCAAATCATCCATAGCTGTAGTGAAAATATCTGAAAGCTCATCGATGCTAAATAAATCGTTGTTCTCAGCTGCTTAGCATATGTGGCTTTGCTGTTGTTTATTGCGTTATTGATGTTATTATTACAATTTGTGTTTTTGTTTCTTAAATTAGGGAAATCTCCTTTAATTGAAATATGTTATTTTGTTGTTGTCTGCTGTTGTTCTGACTTTTAGAAGTTACTCTTGTTCTAGTTTCCACACAGAGAGAACTTAACGGACAGTTTATGTCGTTTGCACAGTGATCAGTTTTCTCTTTTTTATGTTTTTTGCAACTAAAGCATGTAAAAACAGCTTGTCTTTTTTTCATTTGTATTAAATGGACACGCACTTGTATGATGTTGTTCTGCACATATGACTTCGATGACATTGTCCACCGCCATGGCCATACATTAAGCAGTTCCAGCATTGAGTTAGTTTGTTCCTGGATCCCGATTTATATATTTTCCAAGAAATTGTAATATTGGAAATTGTTCGTACATTCTTAAGGCTGTTGGATTAAAATTTTTACGAACAAATTGAACTTTGTAAACTGCATTATTGTTCGAACTGAATTTGGTGACTACTTCAGTTACGGAAGAAGGGGATAGGTTGTAGTTTTTTAGCTCTTTGGAGATGTGCTCAGAGTTAATGCGCTGTAAACCATGTAAGAAGGTGATATATAACCTATTTTCTTTGGAGCCATAAGAATGAATATCCATCTTACTCTCTTTACGTATTTGCTTGTAGCATTCGTACATTTCTTTACAATAGGTGGAGGTTTGTGTTGCTTAACATCGTTAATGTTTGATACAGGAGTTACGTGCATATCATTATGGCCAGCAAGCAGGCTGAATCTGTTGCTTGAAGTTGACGCGATGTTCGGGTTAACAAACCCCGGAGGAAGTTTTGTCATCTTTTTCGCAAGGAGCTTTCTTTTTGATGAAGATTTTTATTAATGTAGGAGGTTTTGTATTGTCGACCTGTGTAGTACTTTTGTGATGAATTTATGGTTTGGCTTAAGGTCTTCTAATAAATTCAAATTAAAAAAAATTTGTTTATATTTTTAATTTATTTATTTATTATTCATTTTTCCAATATTTCGGTTGACATCGTCAACCATTATCAAGGATCTAAACAAGATATTAACAATTTTTAAAATTACACAATAACAAGTAAAAATTAATAACAATGTTACATAATTTACGTTTTAAAAAACTCAAACGTTGAGTTGAGGACTACTTTACTTTTCGGAGAGTATTTGTCAACTAATTGTTTCTGGTCGTTTGTGTTTGTTAATCGTATGTCGGTATAGACGAGCACAACAGTTCTCAATACCCGACTTATAATTGAGACGTTTTTTAGAAGGGACATCGATAATGTGGATAAGTTCCAATGTAAATCTCTTCTTGTAATTATTTTCTCCGTGTAAAATTCTGACGTTATCAAAATCTGGTTTATGACCTGTGATTGTACAGTGGGCCGCGAGTGCCGTTTTTTGTTCTAATGGTTTATCACCAACTTTGTGGTAAGATTTATGTGATGATATTCTGTTTTTTAATTTTGTCTTTGTGGTACCAACATATGATTTATTACATACGTTGGCCCCGTCTCCATTACAATCTATTTTGTAAATTACGTTTGATTTATCACCATTTGGTAATTTGTCTTTTGTTTGGCTGAACAATTTATTGACAGAGTTGTGTGTTTTCATTGCCAGTTCATATTTGTTCTTGTCATATATGTCGGTGTTTCGGATTCTTTCTGAGAGACCAGGTATGTAAGTTAGTGGTTTGTATATTTTCTGTGGCTTTTCCTTTACAATTTGTGTAGTTTTCGTAGATCTAACATGTTTAATCAAATCGGTTATGGTTTTGCGTGGAAACTCATTTTTCATCAATGTGTTAATAATTTTGTGTGTGTTTTGTTTGTGAAAAATATCATCACTAATATCTAAGACTCTACGGATAAAATTGGTCGCTGTATTTGTTATAATTCGCCTTGGGTGTTTTGAATAAAAGTTAATTAATCTACCCGATGAAGTAGGTTTTTGGCACCAATCTAGTTTTAATAAGTTTCCATATCTTTTGACCACCGAATCTAGGTAAGGGAGTGAATAACTATTTTCTTCTTCTTTGGTGAATTGAATATGCCTGTTGTATGTGTTTAAAATCGTGAGAGTATCATTCACCGCATCAGTTTTAGCAATAGCGAAGATATCGTCAACATATTTTGTCATTATTCTAGGTTTAGTTTTCATTTTGTCCATTGCAAAATCTAGAAGTTCTTCCATAACTATGTATGCAATGACCGGTGAAACTGGTGATCCCATAGGCATACCTTTAAGTTGTTCAAATATTTTACCATCGTATTTAAAATATCTCGTGACCTTTATACAAAAGTTGACAATTTCCATAAATAATTGTTTAGGTATTTTCGTGTGTTTTTCCAAAATGTTCCATTTATTCTCTATTATCTTTAGAGCTAAGTTTACAGGGATGCTGGGGAATAAGGATATTACATCAAACGATATGAGAATTTCGTTATTTTCTATCCTTGTATTATTAAGTCTAGATTTGAACTGAATAGAATCCTTAACGTTATATATAGACTCGTTCGTCAGGTTTTTCAAAACTTCTACAATATATCTACAAAGGCCATAAGAAGGTGAATTTATAGAAGAGCAAATAGGTCGAAGTGGTATTCCTTCTTTATGTATTTCCTTCTTTATTTTGTACAGTTTGTCTATCAATGAATTGTTCTTTGTTTGTAGAGTTGAGGTTGGGTCTCGTGTTAACCGTTTGTATGTGCACATATCTCGAAGAATATCTTTCATCTTGCATTTGTAATCATCTTTATTTATTGCAACAGTTTTGTTACCTTTATCCGAGCATAATATTAAAATGTCATCATTTTTGTTTAAAAATTCTTTAGATTGTCCCACTGTGTCAAGTATTATCTTGTCTCTTTGATCTAATTTTGTTTTGTTCAAGTGGTTGTCGATAAGTGCAGTGAATTTATTTCTAGCTATCTCTTGTTGTTCCTTATTTTCCAGAGTTTGTATAATATCCTCACCTAATGTATTAAGCTGGATTGTCTACCACGTGAGTTCAAATGACATCAAGAATATGCAGTTGCAAAAACAAAAATATACACTTGTTTTTAATTTTAAATAGTTGTACTGTAAGCGCTTTAATTATTTACACGACCGTTCGTAAAGAGAATTAGATGCGAACTGTTGAATAATAACACTGTGTGTAATTTTTTAAGTCATGGAAATATAACCATATACGGACACCACTACGTGATAAAAGACCAAAAAAAGACCCGTGTCTCCCAGTTTTGCCCCAAGTCATGCACTTTTTATGGGTTCCTAAAGATTTGGGGCCTCGCTGTCATTTTTGCAAAATAGTGTTCATTTCGATTTACTCTCTGAGCCAAAGTTTTAGCTCTTGTTATAAAGAACAAAAATTGTGAACATATAAAATCAAAGAAAATCATCTTCAAGATCAAAATCGCAAAAAACTTTATAAATTCGATTTTTTTCACCTTTTTTCCCCTGTTCAGGTCCATAGGCAGCAAACCGTTCAAAATTAATGTAAACAATCAACCACAAAAATTTACCTAAGATTGCAATAAACAAATTTATAGAACGAACTTCCTAGGAATGATTCTTAACACCGTTAAGGTAGCGCTTAGGTAGCCGCAAAAGTGAAAAATTTCCCGAAAATTTTTTAATTTCATTTGTTTTTTCTTTACTTCAACATTGAGATACTATGCTATTATACTACTATATATACTGCTATTATACTACTATATATATGTATATTATTTTGTTATTTAATATATGTAAAGTACATACATATATCGCACCTGTACCTCTAAAGTGAGTCAACTCAAAATTTTTAATTTTCACTTTTTGCAAGAAAACGATACACAGTGGTCATATCTATCCACTGTAAAAATCTGACATCGGTTTTTTAAGTCTTGTGCAAAAAAAAATACAGTTGTAACCCTCTTAAATAATGTAAATAATATTTAACAAATAAATTGAATTGAATAAAAAAGATAATTTGAATTTACATTAATTCATATATGTTTCTTAATGCGAAAAATAAACTAAAGCAGATTCTAAAAAAAGACATGAAACTAAAAATCATCGTAGAATGCAATAGGTTTTTAGTAGCAGCTTTAAAAGAGAATTAAGAAAAAGCGCGTTGTCAAAAATCGTCGTCTGAATTGGGCCTTTGTTAATACCAAAAAATTGTATTCACCGTGAAAGAAATTATTGCAAAATTTTATATAAATGAAATGCATAAGAAGAAAACAATTTTGAGCCGATTGGTAGAAAACATTGACCTTTTATATATGTATATTATAATGTTATGAAAGTATTTATATTTTATATATTAATTAGAATGCTATGAAAACATTGATAAATAATATTCAAATAAAATAATATACCGATTTATTTCTAAAATGTGGTTATTATGGATATACATCTATAGGATATACATACGTGTACTTTGTATTTGTAACATTTTGCGATGTTATAAAAATGGCAGAATATTGATATTGATTATATATATTTTTTTTATTTAATATATGTATGTACATATATGCAAATATTATACGCAAAAATTCAATATTGTAATATAATGTTATGTACTTTATTCTTAACTACTTTGTTGTCTAAAATGTTTTATAATATTCTTTGTTTGAAATGTCATTTGAATCAGTTTTATTGAAAATAAAAATCAGTTTGGAAAAGTCATATTATAATTCAGGTGTGGGGTCGTTTAAAAAAAAATTAAAAAAAATAAATTTAACATGGATTTACGACCAACTCGTCATCGAATTATTGATACTCTGGTTGCTGAAGGAATATCGTATCCTGAATCTGCAACAATGAGCCAATTGATAGCTTTATATGATTCGACAAACCAGAATGAAAATTGTGTGGAATTGACCACTAATTTGAATAAACGTGCTTCACCAAATGAAGACGTTGGTATTTCTTCCGTAATTTTAACTTCTCCTGTTACTTCCGCTGTTTCTGCTGTAAATACTGTAACTTCCGCTGTATCGTCCGTAAGTGCTGTTACATCCGCTGTATCTTCTGTAAATACTATTACTTCCTTCGGTACTGGTGAATTTCTTATGAATGCTGTTGGGTCTTCTGATACAATCCCAAACACATTTGCTTCTTCCGATCCAGTGTCAAGATGTGTTACTATTCCGTCAAGTTCTTCACCAATAAATTCTTCAGTTTTGTTGCCATCACAAGAGTCTCAAGAATTGGAAAATCAAATTAAGATTCTGAAAATGCGCTGTGAGATGTTAAATCTGCAGAACCAGTTAAGAAATTTAGAAGGAAACGCTGTTAATAGAGGTTGTCGAATAAATTATGACGAATTGGACATAATGGTTCCAAAATTTAATGGTAATGACAGCCGAGATATTTGTAAATGGTTTATTTTATTTGAAAGCTATGCGGTAAACTTTAATGATCAAGAAAAATTGATGTGCTTGAAGTGGTTATTGCAAGGAACAGCTCGTGAATTTATGGAGAACTCTACTTGGATATATAATGATTTGAAAGCTTCATTACTTAAGACATTTAAATGAACAGTTACACATGAATAAATATATCATAAGTTACGTTTACGTACTCTACTACCATCTGAAACATGTATAAATTACATTATTTCAATGAAAAGTAATGCATCACAAGCTGAAATTGATGATCAAGAATTAGTTGACATAATTATTGATGGTATGCAAGACAATTCATTCAATGTGTCCATGCTGTATGGAGCATCATCAGTAGATGAACTAATTCAGTGCGTACATAGATACGAAAAACGTCATTGTAAAATTGATTCTGTAAGAAAAATAAAGGATATTAATCGTGGCAAAGAAGTACGGTGTTTTAACTGCTCTCAATTTGGCCACATAAAAACAGCATGCCCAAAACCATTGCGTCCTCCAGGTTCCTGTTTTATTTGCCATCAAATGGGTCACTTTCACAAGGATTGCCCTAAACGACAACGTGTTGCAACTACGAGTTGCTGTGTTTTTTCAGAAACAAATTTAAATGATATTGTTGATACAATGCAAACGGTGAGTGTGGCATTTGATAAATCTTATAGAAACAAATATACTAATTATCGGAATAATCTGTGTTTAATTGATTCTGGTAGCCCCATTAGTCTGATTGCAAGATCTGTGGTACCTAAAAACATTACAATTTCAGAAAATTTATCACCAACTGGATTTGTTGGTATTGGAAATTGTAATATGAAAATGTATAGAGTTATTTCCTGTTCAATTAGATTTAAAAACGTTATTAAATGCCTTAAATTAGTTGTTATTCCGGATATTGACATTCAAATCCCTATGATTTTGGGTAGAGATTTCATGTCAAAATTTAATATAAAACTTGTGTATATAAATAATTTTCATAACTCAAATTTGTCTATATTTGATTCTACAAGACCAATAAATAATAAAGATGGAATTTCTTTGGTGCCAAGGGTGAATGATATAAAGGAAACTGATGATAAATATTTTGTTGACATAAACATAAATCCACAGTTAAATCCGGTTAAAGTACTGGATTTGAAAAGTGTCATTAAAAATTATTACATTAATCCAACAAGTATTGTTCGAAATCCCCATGACTATACCATGAAAATTCGATTATCTGACGACATTCCAATTCATTGGTTATCAGACCGAGATCGTGAAGAAGTTAGTAAAATAATAGATGATTTATTGAAAAGAAATATTATTCGAAATAGTAATTCACCATATGCATCTGCAATTGTTTTAACTAAAAAAAATACGGGTGAAACTCGTATGTGTGTTGATTATCGTGCATTAAATAAGAAAACAATTAGGGACAATTTTCCACTGCCATTGATTGAGGATTGCATTGAATATATGGCTGGAAAAAAATGGTTTACGATTTTGGATTTAAAAGACGGATTCTTTCATTTAGAGGTAGATAAAGATTCAATACCATATACTTCATTTGTAACGCCTCAGGGACAATATGAGTATTTGAGAATGCCTTTCGGACTGAAAAATGCTCCTGCAAATTTTCAGCGATTTGTCAGCAATATATTTCGAGACTTCATAGATTCTCATAAAATTGTAGTTTATATAGATGACATTTTAATAGCTTCGACAGATTTTAAATCACATCTCAAAATATTGGCTGAAGTACTGGCATGGGCTTATGAAAAAGATTATAATTTAAATTCAAGAAATGTAAATTTAGTTTCCAATCTCTAGAATATTTAGGATATTTAATCAGTCCATTAGGTATACAACCAACTGAAAGTCATTTGGATTTAGTAAAAAAAGTTCCCATACCAAAAAATCAAAAGGAATTGCAAAGTTGTATTGGACTTTTTTCTTATTTCCGTCGATTTATACCTTCATTTTCTGTAAGACTAGACCTTTGTTTAACTTGTTACGAAAGGAAAATAATTATGTTTTTACTGAAGAGTGCTTAACGGCTTTTAGTGAACTAAAACAACGCTTAATGAAAAGTCCTATTCTAGCAATTTATAGTCCCACAAGAGAAACAGAACTTAATTGTTATGCCAGTACTCATGGATTTGGAGCTATTTTAATGCAACGTCAAGATGACAAAAAGTTTCATCCCACTGCATTCTTTTCCAAATCCACAACACCAGCAGAATCGCGGTATCATAGTTTTGAATTAGAAACACTTTCTATTATTTATGCTTTGCGACGGTTTCGAGTGTACTCAGAGGGTATACATTTCACAGTTATCACAGACTGTAATTCGCTAACTATGACTTTAAACAAACGACAAGTTAACCCTCGAATTGCTCATTGGGCTTTGGAATTAGAAAACTTCGATTACTCAATTCAACATCGAAGCGGAATCAGTATAAATCATGTCGATGCCTTAAGTAGATGCTTTGATAATAATGTATGCCATATCATTAAAAAATGTAATATAGTTGGTGCAGTGGATTCAAATGAACTAGATGCTCAAATCCAAATAACTCAAGGGCGAGATGAAATCATTAAACAAATATTGATTAGGCTTGAAAGTGAGGAAGATAACGACTACGAACTAGTTGATGGGCTTGTATTTCGTAAAATAGAATTAAACCGTTTATTATATGTTCCCAGTGAGATGGAAAACAATGTAATGAGAATGGTTCACGAAAAAATTGGTCATCTTGGTGCGGAAAAATGCTATGATAAAATGAAGTGTAATTATTGGTTTCCAAACATGAGAAAACATATCGTTTCCTTTATCAAAAATTGCATAAAATGTATTGTATATTCAGCGCCAGCACGAGTAAATGAGCAGAATCTCTTTAGTATTCCTAAAAAACCTATCCCGTTTGACACAATACATGTCGATCATTTTGGTCCGCTTCCGTCGTTAAAATCGAAACGTAAACATATATTAGTTGTTGTAGATGCCTTTACAAAATTTGTTAAATTATATCCAGTTAATTCCACAAGTACAAAAGAGGTTTGTTGTGCATTAGACAAAAGGTAGTTTGGCATTATTTGTCTGCTTGTCTGTTTGTCGACAAAACTTTGGATCGATTTTTAACCTTTTTCGCGTGACCCAATCGATCTGAAGCTTTGCATTGCAGGCAGACTCGTGGCGATGACAAAAATGATTTGACAAATTTTTTTAGTGATGCCAAAACAATGGAAACTTTTAAATTTTTCTACCTTGTTTTTTTTTGATTTAGTTTTTATTATATTGTCACCACAGCGACCACAAAAACAACAAGTATAGCTATGACAAAAATACAACATTTAGAATAATAACAAAAATATAGAAATATATATTTTTCAATTTTTTTTATTTTTCCAGTGATTTCTCGGGACCTATTAGGCCGATTTTCTTAATTTTTCAAACGGAAACCTTCTCATGGTTTCAGTGAATCATTCTCACTAAAAATTAATACCCAAGCTATCCTATTTAGGGTGTGATCGTGACAAGAACAACATAGACAAATCTTATTTTTTCAAGACTTTTTTTACTTCTTCATTCAATACTCGGGACGTAATCAACCGATTTGGACAATTTTAAAAAGCAAACTTTTCAGGATGTTAACAAATTATTTTTTATATAAACGAGCACCCCAGCTCTCCGACTGGTTTCGTGATCGCGATTTCCACAGACGGACAGACGGACATCGCTATATCAACTCCGCTTGTTATAAGAATCATAAATATTTATATTTTATGGGGTCCCGAATTTTTTTATAATTATTACAAACGGAATGACAAACTTATATATACCCTCTGCACACTGGGGTGGAGGTTATAAAAAATGAGAATTCGAAGAGAGTGGCAACTGCACAGATCTCCTCAACTTAAACAATTGAAAGAATGCACGAAAACCCTACGTAAACTGCTTGAAATACAAAGAAACACAAAATTGAATAGTTATCTTGAAAAACTGGATCCAACAGAAAAAACTGATTACTCTTTGTGGCCTGCTTCAAAAAATCTTAAAAGACCTGCTGTATGTAAGCCTCCTCTAAGAAAGCAAAGTGGAGGATGGGCTAGGAATGACAAAGAGAAGGGAATTCTGTTTGTGGAACATTTAAAAAAAGTTTTTACACCAAATATAACCCCTAGTTCTATTGATGAGTTGTCACCTGTTAATTCACAGCATAGAGCAGTGTCCCTTCGTTTTGAGATTCGAGAGGTCGAAAAGGCTATTGTTGATTTAAACCCCAAAAAAGCATCGGGGATCGATGGGATCAGTAATAAAATGCTTTTGGAGTTACCCCGATTAGCATTAAGAATAATTCTGTTTATTTTTAATGCTATAATACGCCTTGAACATTTTTCCCCAGAATGGAAAGTTTCACCCGTTACAATGATACCTAACCAGGTAAAGATCACACAAACGTCGATTCGTATAGACCAATTTGTCAAAATTATTCGAGAGAATTTTGGTAAACAAACTTACAATATCCGTAGAGCAAAATAATGTCATTCCAGCAAATCAATTTGGTTTCAGACGAAAACACAGCACCACTGAGCAATTTCACAAAATTGTAAGTGCCATAAGAAGAGCTTTTGAGGAGAAAAAGTACTGCTTTGCACTTTTTATAGACGTCTCGCAAGTCTTCGACCGTGTTTGGCACGAGGAACTCCTCTATAAGCTAATGGAGAGCTATATAATTAATAGAAAATCCTGTATAAGACAGAAAAGCTTTGTGAGCCCTCCCAGACAATTCATGCTGGTGTACCACAAGGTAGTCTCTTGGGCCCGCTTCTATACATCCTTTACATATCAGACATGCCAAAAAATGGAAACACACTTACGTCGACTTTTGCGGATAATACTGCAATTTTAAGCGTACACTAAAACCCCCTCTTCTTTTACAGATCCATATTGAACAGCTGGAAGATTGGCTAGATATGTGGAAGATTAAAGTAAATGAACAAAAGTGTATCAACGTCACTTTTACCCTAAGAAGGGAGACTTGCCCTCAAATTCGAATTTGGAACCAGCCTATACCTCAACATTCCTCTGTTAAATATCTCAGACTACATCTTGATCGCCGACTTACCTGGAAAAGCCATATAGACGCAAAATTGACACAAATAAAATTGAAATTAGTCCAATTCACATGGCTAGTTGGCAGTAACTCAAAGTTAAGTCTCGATTGTAAGATCTTGATTTATAACTCGATTTTCAAACCCATTTGTTGCTATGGTATAAAGTTATGGGGAACAGCCTCAGCATCAAACACAGAAAGAATACAGTGATGCCAAAACAAGATTTTGAGAATGATTACAGGCGCACCATTGTACGTAATAAATTCACATTTGCACAGAGACTTAAATGTTTCTCTAGTAAAGTACGAAATCGCTAGATATAGTGCAAACTATTTGGAAAAGCTAGAGTCTCACCCGAATCCTCTAGCACGTAACTTAATCAACAATCGTATCCACCAACGCTTAAAAAGGAGGAAGACTGCTGATCTCATTGGATGAAAAATGGATTGATACAATTTTTTCTTTTTTTTATCATTAGATTACATATGTATATAGATTAAATGAAATTTTGTCTGGATTTAATATTTAAGTTTTAGTTTTAAGATTTGAATAAATTATTGTTAGTTCACGAACCTATGTGAAGATTCAATAAATAAAGATGAATTACAAAAAAGAAAAAAAAAACTATTTAATAACAAAATAAAGTTTCTATGGATTCCCGGCCATTTGGAAATGGAAATGAAAAAGTGAACCAATTTCGAAAAATTCTTTAAATGAGCGAATGTCTACAGAATTTAAATACCAATTCTCGCCATAACATTAATTAACATATATATCTTTGACTTCTGGAATGATTCTTGGCACAATAATAATGAAACAATTTCAATTTAATTATATATTCTTCCTTTATTTATATATTTTAACAAATTTGATATTTACATATGGGATCTTATCTTTACATACATATATATATTTCAACAAATAATATATAGGATCTAAAGATAATAAATAGTTTTTATTTTAATTTTAATGATTTTTAAAGGAAAATGGGAGGAAAAAACCTTTATATAATTTAATATATTTATATACTAACTGAAAATATTTATATGCTTATAGGAGGTTTATTAGAAATAATAGACCTCTATAAGCATATAATTTTCAATTTGGTGATTTCTTTTTAATTTTACGTTATTTCTCCTACATTCTCTTATCAGTGGGTGGAGGAATTTTCAATTTTGGCAAAGCGATTGTTATTAATCCTTGTTATGAAATCGATAATTTTTTCATAACCCGTTTCTTTATGAAGAAGATTTGTAAGATACCTCCACTGCTTTTTATTTGTCATTTTAAGACATTTGCTTTATATAATCTATAAGCGTTTTAGGTGACAGTTGGCAGCATCACTCCAAATAGGACACGCATATGTTAATATCGGCCTTATAACACTTTTGAAGAGTAGATTTTTGTTTTTAAGGTTTAGAAATGACCTTTTATTTAGTAGTGGCCATAATGCTTTCAATGATTTTATAGCTTTTTGGCACGTAGCCATAATATGTTGTTTAAATGTAAGCTTTTTGTACAAGACAACTCCGAGATATTTGACAACGTTAAATACATTTATGGTATAATTTCCAATAAGAAGATGACGTCTTTGCAGTCTTTTGGGAGATTTGTTGACCGGAAAAATTATTGCTTGGGTCTTGTTTGGATAATTTTGATTTTCTATTTGTGAAAATATTTAATTTCCTTTTCCATTTTCTACAGGAGTGCACTTGTAAGTTTGTTTGAAGAAATTAACACAGTATCATCTGCGTAATAAGAAATTTTCATATATTTGGGAACTTTAAAATCGGATGTATATATCCAGTAAAGCAATGGCGACAAAACTGATCCTTGAGGTAACCATGTGGTAATGGTTTTTCAAGATAACTTTAAAGCTTCTGCCGTGAATGAAATCTGAAATAAGTTTGCATAAATATTTTGGTATATTTGCATCAAGAAGTTCAAATACTACGCCATTATGCCAAACGGTATCAAACGCTTTTATAATATCTAACAATATTAGAACCGTTGAACGTTTATTGTTTTTATTGGTGATTATTTGATTTTTAATTCTGTGTATTTGGTGAGTAGTGCTATGCTCTTTTTTAAATGCAAATTGTTCTTTAACAACAATAGAATTCGTCATTACAAATTCACTAAGACGAGAATGTAGCATTTTTTCAAATATTTTACCTAAGTTACTTAATAGACTAATAGGTCTATAGCTTTTTGGGTTATTTATGGGCTTACTAGGTTTGTTGATAGCTATAAACTTAGCATTCTTGAAATGGTGTGGGAAATAGTTGAGTTTGATGCAGCTGTTAAATATTATAACCAGTAATATTAGAGTTTTGAGTGGTAGTTTCCTTAAGAGCAGGTTGTGAACATTGTAAAAACCAGGAGATTTTGAGGGTTTTATTGATGAGACAATATTCATTACTTCTTCAAGAGATGTATAAATTGCTAATTCAGAACTAGGATTTTCCTTCTTAAAATTATTTACTGTTGTATTTGTTAATGTATCCGCTGAGTGATTGTAGTTCGAAGTGAGATTATTGGCTTGGACAATTGTACTTGCCAGGATTTCAGCCTTGTCTTTATCAGATGTTATTTTTGTATTTCCAATTTTAAAGTGAGAGATTTGATTTTTTCCTTTTCCTCGTAAGTTCCTGCTTATTTTCTAAAATGATTTATCAACTGGTTTTAAATTGAATAATAATTGACACCATTTCTTACTGCGTTCCGAATTAATACTTTTATCAATCTTGTTACTTAGAAACCTAGTACATTGATTATAAAAAGTTTGTTCGGCTATATTAAACTATATATCTTAGTTTAATATATAGTTTAATATAATTCACAGTACTTTCTGGTAATGTGTAATTATTTTGTTGAGTTATTTTCGGTGTAGATACGTCCCTTGCTTCGAAAACTACATTTACAAATTTTTGGATTTCCTGATCAATTACTACCTTGGTATTGTATATATCTGAATATAACGCGATTTTACTGTCTAAAAATTTCATATAAATGTTCCAGGTGGTTGCACTATAATCATAATAATTGAGGTCAACCTGCAGGGCCATTGACCTTTTAAGTGTACATATAATGGGGTGATGGTCTGATGGTATTTCGTAATTCATTGTTTTTACGTCTAGATTTAAAGCGGAATTGCTTAAAAATATATCGACTGTTATTTGAACGGCAATTCCAAGAACAATGTTTTGCATTTAGGTCGTCAAAAACTATATATGCTTTGGCGGAATGCATTAGGTTAAAGATATCAGCATTGAAGTTATGGGTATATCTTGGTGAATATAACGACGATACAACAATAGGTCTATTATTTATAACAACTTCAATTGAGATTTTTCGATTGATGAAGTGTTTGATATAAAGAGGTTTTTATGTGCGATAGATTCATGAATCAACAGAGCTACTCCTCCTCCTCTTGCATCTGTTCTGACACTTCTATATAAATAATAATTTTTAGGGTCTATGATTTTCTGAAAAAAATGTTTCATTCAAAGACGCTATTTTAATATTTTCTCGTTCAATTAGTATCTCAAATAGTTTTAATTTAGAAAAGTTTAAAATAACATTAGCATTAAAGTGAATTCGTTTAAATTAGTATAATCCATGGGCGTATTTCACCATAAACATTATCACTTTGATTTGTTCTAATTTTGAAGTGCACCTATGCAAATCATCCATAGCTGTAGTGAAAATATCTGAAAGCTCATCGATGCTAAATAAATCGTTGTTCTCAGCTGCTTAGCATATGTGGCTTTGCTGTTGTTTATTGTGTTATTGATGTTATTATTACAATTTGTGTTGTTGTTTCTTAAATTAGGGAAATCTCCTACCTTTAATTGAAATGAGTTATTTTGTTGTTGTCTGCTGTTGTTCTGACTTTTAGAAGTTACTCTTGTTCTAGTTTCCACACAGAGAAAACGTAACGGACAGTTTATGTCATTTGCAGAGCGATCAGTTTTCTCTTTTCCATGTTCTTTGCAATTAAAGCATGTAAAAAGAGCTTGTCTTTTTTTCATTTGTATTAAATGGACACACACTTGTATGATGTTGTTCTGCACATATCATACACGCAGCACTTCGATGACATTGTCCACCGCCATGGCCATACATTAAGCAGTTCCAGCATTGAGTTAGTTTGTTCCTGGATCCCGATTTATATTTTTTCCAAGAAATTGTAATATTGGAAATTGTTCGTACATTCTTAAGGCTGTCGGATTAAAATTTTTACGAACAAATTGAACTTTGTAAACTGCATTATTGTTCGAACTGAATTTGGTGACTACTTCAGTTACGGAAGAAGGGGATAGGTTGTAGTTTTTTAGCTCTTTGGAGATGTGCTCAGAGTTAATGCGCGGTAAACCATGTAAGAAGGTGGTATGTAACCTATTTTCTATTTGCTTGTAGCATTCGTACATTTCTTTACAATAGGTGTAGGTTTGTGTTGCTTAACATCGTTAATGTTTGATACAGGAGTTACGTTCATATCATTGTGGCCAGCAAGCAGGCTGAATCTGTTGCTTGAAGTTGACGCGATGTTCGGGTTAACAAAACCCGGAGGAAGTTTTGTCATCTTGTTCGCAAGGAGCTTTCTTTTTGATGAAGATTTTTATTAATATATTAAGCTGGATTGTCTACCACGTGAGTTCAAATGACATCAAGAATATGCAGTTGCAAAAACAAAAATATACACTTGTTTTTAATTTTAAATAGTTATACTCTAAGCATTTTAATTATTTACACGACCGTTCGTAAAGAGAATTAGATGCGAACTGTTGAATAATAACACTGTGTGTAATGTTTTAAGTCATGGAAATATAACCATATACGGACACCACTACGTGATAAAAGACCAAAAAAAAAAGACCCGTGTCTCCCAGTTTTGCCCCAAGTCATGCACTTTTTTTATGGGCTCCCAAAGATTTGGGCCTCGCTGTCAATTTTGCAAAATAGTGTTCATTTCGATTTACTCTCTGAGCCAAAGTTTTAGCTCTTGTTATAAAGAACAAAAGTTGTGAATATATAAAATCAAATAAAAATCATCTTCATGATCAACAAACTTTATAAATTCGATTTTTTACCTTTTTTCCCCTGTTCAGGTCCATAGGCAGCAAACCGTTCCAAATTGAAGTAAACAATCAACCACAAAAATGTACCTAAGATTGCGTTAAACAAATTTTTAGAACACATGAACTTCCTAGGAATGATTCTTAACACCGTTTAGGTAGCGCTTAGGTAGTCGCAAAAGTGAAAAATTTCCAGAAAATTTTTTAATTTCATTTGTTTTTTCGTAACATTGAGATACTGTACTATCTATTACAAAAATAATAAAAAAATGTTCGTGTTATGTTTATAATGTTGATAGCCCTGGACTTGCAAATCGCACTCTCTTAAGTTGTGGATCCAAATCGTCGTCCAAATCGTCCGAATCTGACTCTGATTCAGAACTTATGGTGTCCACAGAACTTATGGTGTCCAGACTACAACTTTACATATGTTAATGTGGGCGCGTATGGATCTGAATCTGATGGTATGTTTTTTAATATAATATATAATAAATTCTTAAACTTTTTGTTCATAGGAGGAGTTCTAAAACGGACTGATTTTGGCCAAGATTTGTTACATAATCGTTTGAATTTGCCCCAAGACACAGAGTTACCTGCTAGTATTACAAAATTTCCATTTTATTTTGTTGGCGATGAAGCTTTTCCCCTAAAAGGGCATTTGATGCGTCCATATGGTGGAAGAGAACTTTCGTCCGCTAAACGCCACTTCAACACGCGCTTATCTTCTGCTAGAAGAACAATAGAAAACAGTTTCGGGATATTAGCCAGTAAATTTAGAATCTACCACACTGTCATAAATGCAAGTTGCGAAACTGCATCTTCCATCATTCGCTGCACTGTGGTTCTTCATAACTTCATTTTAAAAACAAAAGCTACCACTACTGCCTTCAGTGAAAATGTAAATATCGATAGTAATGAAAATATGAGCAATTGGCAGAATATATCACAACTGGGACCGAAACACGCTGGCCACGAGGTACAACAGTTACGAGAAACTCTTAAGGAATTTTTATATAACCCACACATTTAACTCAACAATAATAATCGACTATTTAATTCATTTTTTTATTTAAAAACAAAACCATAAAAAAGTAAATATAATAAACTAATAATTAAATCGAAACTTTGTGGCCACTTTCATAAGCTCCTTCTCACATGCCTCGGCTACATTCTTGTTTAATTTGCCCAAGGTTTCCACTATAAAATCAACAACTGCCGAGTGATATTTGGGAGACGAAGTCGGCTCTACTGACTGTGACACAGGTGGCTCTACACATGACATTAGCTTATTTGTTGGGTCTTCAAATATGTCCTCGACAGATCTTTTTGCCTTTTTTGGCGCTCTGGTTTGGGAAAATGTAGGCGACGGTATGCTGCAATCAATTACGGGAGACGGCAATGGGGTTGATGTAGTTTGTTGAGATCCTTGTTGTTCAATTGTGCTAAACAATTCGTTTTCTATAATACTCCCATCCTGTGATTCTAGGGAGAAGAAACCACAGTTGTCTGTATAAATTCCAGTGTTGTCAGCAGACCACGCAAGAGAATCAGTGACTCTTGAGGAAAAATTATGTATAAAAATATTACACTCTCAGTCTATTTTGCAAATATGTCCATACCTTCGTTTTTTGAAAGCATTGTCCAAAAACTGTAAGTGCTTAAAAAACACCCATTTCTCCTTACCGTAAGCTCCAGCACCACTTCTATTAGCAGCATTTTCACGATCCTTTTGCCTCCTATACTTGTCCCTCAATGCCTTAAACTTGTTTTTAGCCTTTTCACCTATATTAACAAACAAAAAATATTAAAAAAGTACTCTGTGTTACTTCTTCATACAACGAACATAATTACTTACCGGTTAGACCAAATGTTTTCCCAACTTCATCCCAGACCACATTTCGCTGTACCATGTCCTTGTATCCATGGGAACTAATATTCCACAAGTTCTCGTGCCCTTGAACTATTTCAATAAACTTGAATGTGTCGGCTTCATTCATTTTCAAATTTTAATTGTTGACCAAAAAACAAACAAACAATAACACATGTTTTCTTCGAATGCATATGTTTTTTAACTTAAGTTTTCTTCTAATGCAACCGACAGAGTTGTAATTTGAATATTAATAAAATGTAGAAATATGTGAAATATTTATAATTTAACAAACAATTTTAATTTTCATTGATAATTCTTAGCTTAAATGTCAAATTCGAAAACAGCGCTATCTAGTACCAAATGGAAACAACTACTTTCGAACAAACATGTTGCTGGAGTAGGAATAGACCAACTTCAGCGACAAATGTGAGTTACATTTTCGTAAAAAAAACGAGTGGCACTTATGTGAAATTCTGTGTGTGAGAACGAGATGGCATGAAAAATGTAACTGCCGCTTGCATTGTGAACGATGCTTTAGCTTCGCAATCGTTATTTCTTTTTTAACATGAATGTCAACATTTTCAATTAGATATCAAATCTAATAATGTTAAGAGTATACACAGGGCTGGCGTTTTTCCATTATTCTTTTACAACTATGACCATAAGTTTGGCATATTAACTTTTTGTTGTGTTTACAAAATAGAGTTACCGAGTTCATCAATGAGTTTTTTTTTTTGCTTTCAAAACAGTTCTACATAGATATATAAAATTATTATTCTGCTTTACCTACAAAATATCTCATTGCGATTACATATAATTTTTAAAAAGGTTTATAATTACTAAAGCATTCCTACTGACATAAATACAAAATTGCACCTTTTAAATTTTCCATTCAAATTTAAGAAAATATCTATTATAAAAATTGGAATTCAGATTTCCAATTATAAATTAGAAAATGTCAATTGAATTTCAGAAAATCATATTAAAACGTCGGAAATAATAACTTGAAACTTAGAAGACATCAATTGAATTTTTAAAATATAAATTTTATTATTTTAACACAAATTGAAATTCAGAAAACACCAAATATGTTTACATTTAAAAAATCAACTGAAATAAAAAAAAAATATTGCGATTGAGGAGACATTAAGAGCACTTCAGGATAAGAAAATATTAATTTAAATTCGATGAAGTTTAGAGAACCTCAAATAATATTTAAGAATTGCTAACATAAAAATTGTTAAATAAAGCGCAATTTGATTAGAATGTTACTTATATATTATTTTTCACAATTTTTTTGGATGCAAATTTTAAGTTTTTCAGAAAATAAAGATAACAAATTATTTTATTTAAAATTTTTGGGACATTTGGTGTTTTGCGTTTCGCATCCCTAATTTGAACCAGTGTTCATGACGACTTCAAAATTTGACTTCATGGTAGGCAAGGTAAAACCCAAAACATTGAAGTTCGATAATAATTCACAGGTAGTAGTATTTGGAGCCAATAAATGAAAATAAATTTTATTAACATAATTTAATTCAAAATCAAAAGTTGGCATCACTGTGTCAGATTTTGTATTGTATGTGTAAATAGTGAAAACTTCCTTTTAGTATTTAAAAAAAAAAATATTTTCCAAATATGCCAATATTTTAACAAAAAATTATTTTGTTACTCGATCCGACCTATACGGCCGCAATGAAGAATAATTTGACCAGTTAAAAGAAACTCTGCAGCCATCTCCAATTAGCAAGATTTAATGCGTATAGCCACCGTTCACAACCATTACCTTCGCAATGTAGGTTAGGGCGAGCTTTATAATTTGCAAAAACTTAAACTAAATTAATTAACTAATTATGTCATATAACCGGAAACGCATGCATATAGGTATATAACCTAAATGCATGCCGATCAGCAACCATGATGACCAAAAAGCAAACACCGAAACATGTTTCTTTTATCCGAAATAATAGAAAAGACGAAAATGATCTTTCCTCGCTGGAGCGCGAATTTCTAATGTGAGAGAGCTCTATATACCAACTCTTGGGAGAAACAAAAATCCAGATCAAACCAAAGAATCTGAAATAATTTGGTATTAAGATTAACAAATTGTTTACTTTTTCAAATATTTTGTTTACATTTATTGTCAATTTTAAACCCGAGGTGGAGGGTATCAAAGATTCGGCACAGCCGAATTTAACTCTCTTACTTGTTCAATACTAGGATTTTCTTTCTCAAACTTATTTCCTCGTAAGTTCCCGTTTATTTTCCAAAATGATTTATCAACTGGTTTTAAATTGGATAATAATTGACACCATTTCTTATTGCATTAAGAATCAATACTTTTATCTGTCATGTTACTTAGAAACTGAGTACATTGATTATAAAAAGTTTGCTCGGCTATATTTGAAGATCGTTGGCTTTTTCTTTTAAAGCTTCTTCTTAGTTTAATATGTTTCACAGTACTTTCTGGTAATGTGCAATTATTTTGTTGCTTGCTTCGAAAACTACATTTCTAAATTTTTGGATTTCCTGATCAATCGCTACCTTGGTATTGTATATATCTGAATATAACGTGATTCTATTGTCTAAAAAATTCATATAAATAATCCAGCTGGTTGCTCTGTAATCATAATAATTGAGGTCAACCTGCAAGGCCATTGATCGTTTAAGTGTACATATAATGGGGCGTTGCAACGAAATTATATGACCTGGAAATCCGAATAGAACCACTTCGTATTTTCAGACGAAAAAATATAATTTCCATGATTTGCGTAAAAAAACACTTTTTAAATTGTCATCATGGCCGTGAAGGTGGGGTAATGGTCTGGGGGCAACATCCTATTATGGAACTTGCGAACTTCAGTTTTTGTCTTCAACAGTAAACGCGGTAGAAAGGGCATTTCCTGACTTAGGAAACATGTTTGGGCCCTTGCCATGGAACCATGGACAATACCCCAATCCATACCGCCCGTCCTGTTCAAGCTTAAATTCAAGCCCATAGCGTTGATTTATTGAAATGTCCTCCAGTTCCAGATCTCAATATTATTGAGAATGTTTGGGGATGGCTAACTAGAAAAGTGATAGATGCAATTAAAACAGCCTGGTCATCAGTTTCACTTAATTATATTAACATATTGACGGACAGTAGGAACAAGTGAAGTTCGAAAATTGACACGGTATGTTTTTGTAATTTTTAGAATTTTAGAAGTACAGTTTTACTTTTTCTGCTTAAATAAACTCTAGGCACTAAGTAATGGGAAGATGGCGGCTATAACAGCAAAAATTTAAAAACGTAAATGACAGGTTTAATGACTCAAATAAAGGTGTGTTTACACTATGTGTATTTTCCATGTGTAAATTCAGTTTTACGATCCATACGTAATTCCGTGTGTGTGTCAAAATTGCCATTTTACATACGATTTATAATTTTTGCGTTCAAACGTACATATGTATTTCCGTATGACATAACCTCTAAATGTAAACAACAGCTGATTTAATTTGTGAATTTACAAAAAATTGTTAAAAATAAAATTATATATTTTACATATTTTTTAATTGGTAATTAATATTAAACAATTTATTCTTCTTTCAATATTAATCTTTATAATTTAATCTGTTTTTCTTTCGCCACAAGCAGTGTTGTATTTTCATATGTTTGTCTTGCCAAAATTTCAATTACATATTCGTCCTTTATTTACATATTTTAACAAATTTGATATTCACATATTTAAATATGGAAATAAAATTATTTAGCGAATTTATTTGACCGTACTCGTTGAGTATTTGTAAATCACTAAATTTATTTATTAATATTAAAGACCTTAAGAGCTAAATACAAAATCTTAAAACTAAACTAGACTAATAAAATCATGCGCATCTTATCTTTTCTATGTATGTACAATAAAATAAGATAAACAGCGCTTAATTATCATTATTTCCCACATGTGTGCTGAAATTGTGTCCTAAATAAACAGTGATGATTTATAATTGTTATTTGGAAATTCCAAGAATCCCTATCATTAAAATACACACAAAGATAACGAACAGATTTGAACTTTATAGAATTTTACAAATTACAAATTAATGACATGTTAAAAATAATGGTGTTCACATTTGAACATTCTGCCGGGCCCGCAATGGCACCGGCGTACCAAAGTCTACTTTAACGATAGCCACCATGTAATGTTGAAATATGCGCCTTTTGAATGATTAGATACGCCAAATGTGATTTCCGCAATATTACGGGATGTTTGTTATTGTACCTACCCGTAGCATGCTATCCTTGTCAATGAATGGATATAAATTCAGAATTTTGCTGTTTTTATTAACAATTCCATCCCTCTTAAGATCACTGAATTCATTTTTGAATTCTTGCCTTTGATGATGTATCAGAATCATCCTTTCTGCAGCCTCAAATTCTAATACAGTGAGATATTGTTGATTTGTTATTGAAGATTGTTGGTTCCTCGAGTAAGCTTTTATTTTATTTACAAATCACAATATGAACGCCACTACCCTTTGAAGTTTTGTAAAGCTAGAGTATTTGTTCATTAACTCGTTCAAAAAATGTGATTTTGATAATGAAGTGACAGCAGTAATCTTAAGAATTTGATGAGGTTTTGACAGCCAGTCTGGTCCATTCCACCAAAGTGAAAGTACTTTAAATTTTCGAGCACCGATACCTCTCGATGCCGCATCTGCTGGATTATCTTTGTTGCTGACATGATTCCAGTTGGCATTCGGAGCTAGTGTGGTTATTTCACTAACTCTGTTTCTGACAAACTTATCTTTGTTGCCTTTGTTGTTTATCCAACGCAACGTAATAGTAGAATCGCTCCAGGCATATGTTGTATGTTGACGTGTAATAGTGTTGGATACTCTGCTAAGAAGCTTGGCTAATAAATGCGCAGCGCATAGCTCGAGTTTTGGCAACGTCTTCCTATTTTTTATGGGATTCACCTTAGTTTTGGCCGTCACAAGAGTTACTTGGTAATCAATTTTTATGTAAATTACTGCTACATATGCTTTCTCCGACGCATCTGCAAAACCATGAAGCTCAAAGTGTAAAATTTTTGTAGTTGGAATCCATCTTGGAACTCGTATTTGTTGAAGCTCTGGTAATTGTGTTGTGAAATCGAGCCACTCTTCTTTGAGATCTTTACATTGAAGCAACCACAGCTTTTGAATAAAGAGTTTCAACCACCCCAAAGGATCAAAAATTCTTGTTACTTCTGATAGCGCTTGTCTTTTAGTTATTTCATCTTTTTCGACAAAGTTTATTAAAAATCTGAATTGATCCATTATCGGATCCCAATGCAGCCCCAGAGTTTTAACTGAATCGCCATCCTCAATTTGAATAAGAGCGTTGTCACTGGAAACCTCCATATCTTTTGCTATTGAATTTTCATTAAATAACCATTTTCGCAAATGAAATCCAAATGCTGAAAGTTGTTTTGATACTTGGCGCTGTATATTTTTGCATTCGTGAACTATGTCTGCTCCGCTCATAAAGTCATCCATGTAGAAATCGGATTTTATAATATTCTTAATATTTTCATTCTGGCAGCTATCAGCAATATGGAAAAGTGACCTTACCGCAAGAAATGGAGCTGAAGAAGTTCCGTAAGTTACCGTTGTGAGTTTATATTGTTTTATGGCCTCATTTCTATTTTCTCTCCAAATTATGTGTTGATATGTCTGATCTTTCTCTGTTACCTTTATCTGACGATACATTTTTTCTACGTCAGCAGTTACCACATATTTCCATTATCGTCATTTTAGAAGGATGTCATATATGTCCTTTTGTAGTTTTGGGCCAATAAACATTATGTCGTTCAAGCTTTTTCCGTTTGCGGACTTTGCTGACGCATCGAACACCACACGTAATTTTATTGTCAAGCTGGTTTCTCTAATCACTGGTTGGTGTGGCAAATAATATTTACCGATGTTGTTTATCTTTACCAGCTTCATATGACCCAATTGAAGGTATTCTCTCATAAATTTAACGTAGTCGTTTTTTAATTTATCATTCCAGCTTTCGTTCGAGGGATAAATAACGTGCCATTGCTTGCAACAGGAATTTTCAATTTTGGCAAAATAATTGTTATTAATCCTTGTTATGAAATCGATAATTTTTTCATAACCTGTTTCTTCACGAAGAAGATTTGTAGGATACCTCCAGGGCTTTTTATTTATCATTTTAAGACATTTGTTTTGTATAATTTGTAAGCGTTTTAGGTGGCAGTTGGCAGCGTCACTCCAAATAGGACACGCGTATGTTAATATTGGGCTTATAACACTTTTGAAGAGTAAATTTTTGTTTTTGGGGTTTAGAAATGACCTTCTATTTAGTAGTGGCCATAATGCTTTAAATGAATTTATATCTTTTTGGCACGTAGCCATAATATGTGGTTTAAAAGTAAGCTTTTTGTCCAAGACAACTCCGAGATATTTGACATGATTAAGTACATTTATGGTATTATTTCCAATAAGAAGATGACGTATGATTAAGTACATTTATGGTATTATTTCCAATAAGAAGATGACTTCTTGGCAGTCTTTTGGGAGATTTGTTGAATGGAAAAATTATTGTTTGGGTCTTGTTTGGATTAATTTTGGTTTTCCATTTGTGAAAATATTTACTACATTTTACAAGTCCCTTTTCCATTTTCTTCAGGAGTGCACTTGTAAGTTTGTTTGAAGAAATTAACGCATCATCTGCATAGTACGCAACTTTCATATATTTCGGGACTTTGCAATCGGATGTATATATCGAGTAAAGCAATGGCGACAAGACTGACCCTTGAGGTAACCCTGTGGTAATGGTTTTTGGAGATGATGTTTCATTATTAATCGTAACTTTAAAGTTTCTGCCGTGAATGAAATCTGAAATAAGTTTGCATAAATATTTTGGTATATTTGCATCAAGAAGTTTAAATACTAGGCCATTATGACAAACGGTGTCAAACGCTTTTTCAATATCTAACAATATTACACCCGTTGAACGTTTATTGTTTTCATTGGTGATAATTTGATTTTTAATTCTGTTTATTTGGTGAGTAGTGCTATGTCCTTTTTTAAATCCAAATTGTTCTTTAGCAACAAAAGAATTGGTCGTTACAAATTCACTAAGACGAGAATGTAGAATTTTTTCAAATATTTTGCCAAAGTTACTTAATAGACTGATAGGTCTGTAGCTGTTTGGGTTATTTTTTGGCTTACTAGGTTTGTTAAATAGCTATAACCCTAGCATTTTTGAAATGGTTTGGGAAATAGTTGAGTTTGATGCAGCTGTTAAATATTATAACCAGTAATTTTAGAGCTTTGAGTGGTAGTTTCTTTAAGAGCAGGTTCGGAACATTGTCAAAACCAGGGGATTTTGAGGGTTTTATTGATGAGACAATATTCATTACTTCTTCAAGAGATGTATAAATAGCTGATTCAGAACTAGGATTTTCCTTCTTAAAATTATTTACTGTTGAATTTATTAATGTATCCGCTGAATGGTTGTAGTTCGAAGTGAGATTATTTGCTTGGACAAATGTATTTGCCAGGACTTCAGCCTTGTCCTTATCAGATGTTTTTTTGTATTTCCAACTTTAAAGTGAGAGATTTGATTTTTTCCTTTTCCTCGCAAGTTCCTGCTTATTTTCCAAAATGATTTATCACCTGGTTTTAAATTGGATAATAATTGACACCATTTCTTATTGCGTTCCGAATTAATACTTTTATGTTGCTTAGAAACTTGGTACATTGATCATAAAAAGTTTGCTTGGCTATATTTGAAGATCGTTTTCTTTTGAAGCCTCTTCTTAGTTTTATATATTTCACAGCACTTTCCGGTAATGTGTAATTATTTTGTTATTTTAGGTGTAGACACATCCCTTGCTTCGAAAACTACATTTATAAATTTTTGGATTTCCTGATCAATTACGGCCTTAGTATTGTATATATCGGAATATAACGTGATTTTATTGTCTAAAAAATTCATATAAATGTTCCAGTTGGTTGCACTATAATCATAATAATTGAGGTCAACCTGCAAGGCCATTGATCTTTCAAGTGTACATATAATGGGGCGATGGTCTGATAGTATTTCGTAATCCATTGTTTTTACGTCTATATTTAAAGCGGAGTTGCTTAAAATAATATCGACTGTGGATGCTTCGCGATTGTGTTGATGGGGGAATAGGGTTGGACTATTAGGATAGTGTATGAAAAATTGCTTGATTGCTGTATTTTGTTCAGTGCGATTCCTGCCGTATTGTTTCAACGGCAATTCCAAGATAATGTTTGGCATTTAGGTCACCAAAAACTATATATTCTTTGGTGGAAGGCGTAAGGCTTAAGATATCGGCACAGAATTTATGGGTATATCTTGGTGAATATAACGAAGATACAACAATAGGTCTATTATTTATAATAACTTCAATTGAGATGTTTTCGATTGATGAGGTGTTTGATATAAAGAGGTTTTTATGAGCGACAGATTTATGAATTAACAGAGCTACTCCTCCTCCTCTTGCATCTGTTCTGTCACTTCTATAAAAATAATAATTTTTAAAATAGGGTCTGTGATTTTCTGAAAAAAATGTTTCATTCAAAGACGCTATTTTAATATTTTCTCGATCAATTAGTATCTCAAATTGTTTTAGTTTAGAAAAGTTTGAAATGCCATTAGCATTCAAGTGAAGCATTTTGAATTTGTTTAAATTATTAGTATAATCCATGGGCGTATTTTACCATTGACATTACAACTTTGATTTGTTGTACTTTTGAAGTGCACCTATGCAAATCATCCATAGCTGTAGTGAAAATATCAAAAAGCTCATCAATGCTAAATAAATCGTTTTGTTTTCAGCTGGTTAGCATATGTAGCTTTGCTGTTATCATTGATGTTATTGTTACAATTTGTGTTGTTGTTACTTAAATTTGGGAAATCAACCTTTGATTCAAATGAAATATTTTGTTGTTGCCTGCTGTTGTTATGACTTTTGGAAGTTACTCTTGTTTGTCTTGCCAAAATAGAACCTGCTCTAATTGAAAAATTTACATACATATGTCTTGCAAAATGTGAGTGGGGTGTCATAGAGCCATAGAACGTAAAGCCATAATGGCTTTATGTCTCAATTCAAACGGACATAAAGCCATAATTTTGATATGGCCTTAAGTCTCATATCAATTTTAGTGGAATGGGACATAATGCCATTATGGTTTTATATCCCATTTGATGTTTTGCGTTACAAATGCTTTATTTCACTTAATATGCCTATTTATCTATGAAATTAATGATTTTAAAAAAATCCTAAATTTGTAGGCTCCAGGAATTAAAGCTGCAAACATTTTGTAAAAGGAAAAATTAATAGTTTTCCACTACAATTTTCCCATTTACAGAATGTTTACTCCTCCATGACAAAATTTTGTAACAGGAAAAATTAATAGTTTTCCACTATAATTTTCCCTTTTAATGAATGTTTACTTCTGTAAAATAAAATATAAAGAGCAATATAAATAAGCTTTAAGATTATATAATTTTTTTTTATTACTGTTTTTGGAACTTAAGCATAATAATTCTTATAAATGAAATTAACAACAAAAAATAAAATAAAATTTTTTCTTTAACAGAATGTTAACAAAAACAAAGTAGTAATGTAGTTAATTAAATGAATTATATATAACTTTTAAGAAAAAATTAACAGAACATCCTCTATTATTGTCCGACAAATTGGGCATAACGTTTTATTTCCTTTTGAATTACTTGCTTCATTTATTTGCTGATAGCAAGGCTGGCAAACCTTAAAATGCTTACATGGATTAAACACTAATGCCTTTCCTTATCGCAGCAAATTACGCATAATAGAGTTTCTTTATGGTTATTATTGTTTTCCGTACAATTTTCTTCTAGATTTTCTTCATTTTCGTTTTTAAACTCATCATCGGATGTATGGTTTTCATTAATGTTGTTCTCTGCAATCATGCAGTTTTCAATTTTTGAAAACTGTGTGAGAGTCCATCAAAGACAATTTATTTTGATTTAGTAAGCGAATACGTTTGTGAATAAAATTGTCGCGTTGTTCATTGCTACGTTTTCTCGGTTTACATAACGCAGCATTACCAGACATTGCTTTTCAATACTCCATAGATTTATTTGAATCGATATCTAGTAAAACGTCCAAAACCTTAAAAAAATTTCCACGCTTAGGAAGCTGCATACTTAATTTACTGTGAAAGCCTTCTGCAGAATTACTTGTTCGTATGGGCTGTTTATAAACTGTAAAATTGACAGGTTGCTCCTAAAAATTGTTATACGGTAAAATATACAAGTTCATTTTATAAATTTCAATAAAAACATATAAATATTCACTTACTTTTTTCATCCACTGATGCTCAAAGTACTTTATAAAGGGTTTAAAGAAACTTTCTAGCGATTGTCCACCAATAAATTTTCCATCCATGGCTTCTTTTCTTAAAAGATGGTTAGCTTCAGTAAGGTTTCAGCAATGGTAGGTTTCAGCAATGGTAGGTATACAAATTTTGAATATAAGCTTTTGGCTTGCTTATTTCTGTTCAAATGTGATATGAATCCTGTTATTTTAGATGCCTTCCTACGAAGGGCGTTGGTGTAATGGAACCAACAGCCGATCATTTTTACTTCTGGAAATACGTATTTAAAGGCGTTGCGTATGCCGCATTCGAAATCACTGATCACGTTTTTCGGATTCATATATATTTCATTTGATTTTATATATTGTAAAATGTGTATGTATGTACACTTCCTCTGTTTTATGTGACATCAGTACATATATAAATGGATAAGCCTGGAAGATGAAATAGACATGTTTAAGTTATATTATGTTGGTTTATATAAAAAACATACAAATTTAAAGCTACTTATGTACGTGGTCGCTGTGCATTATGTGGATTATAAGTAATTGTTTAAATTTATTTGAAACGGGTATAATATTGAACGTACCATCAACAATATAATTACATCTTTCTAAATTACTCTTTTCTCGTATAGTTTTAGAAATTGTGGGCGAAATAAATAATGTGTACGCAAAATTTAATTCAATTATAGTGTCTATATAAAATTGTTTTCCAGCATCATATCTAGACATTCCAAATTCTTTATTAATTTCTTGATTTTTGAAAAGTTCAATAATTTCTTCAAAATTTGTAGGTGCTTGATCTTGATCTCTTCAAACTTGCAGTTTTAACATCGCTTTTAATTGAATTTATTACTTTTAATTTTACAAAAAGATTATTTTGCGGCCCATGATTATGTACCTTGTCCTGTTTACCAATTTTACGACAATATAACGCACTGTTGAACTCAATTACAACTGCCATATTACAGTTCTTTCATAACAATAATAATAACCAGCATTATTATATTTGTCTTTATATTTATAAATTTTGCTGTTCTTTTTCTACGTATACCAACTTGCTATTCTTCCTAAATCCGGACATTATATTATATTCAAAAATATCTTCCGAATTTTCCATATCAGTTAAATCTATAAACACGTGGACCACCTGAAATGTCGGAATTTGGTTGATTGCCAACAACATTTTGACATACAAATGCATTTTTGACATAAAACAGGGCGACATGAAACAACAATGTATTTTTTACATGAAATAGGGTGAAATGCAATCATTATCAAAAATATGGCTTTATATCTAATTTTCGGGAAAAAATTTATGGCGTTAAGTCCCATTATATTGACACTTAACGGCATATGCCCTTATGTCTCATTGGAATGGGACTTGACGTCATATGGTTTTATGTCCTATGGCTTCATGACACCCCACCCAAAATGTGTTGTACATAAACAATGTTTGAAAGGATTCAAAATATGTGTACAAATTACACGTGCTAAAAAAAAATAAGAAAAACACGAGCAAACCACGTAGTGTGAACGAAGCTTAAGCAATTTTTGTGTGCAACAAAGAATTTTGGGGAGTTTTACACATAATGTTAGTTCATAATCAAACAAAAATAAATAAATGGCAAAGAAATTTATCATTGTGCAACAAAGAATTTTGGGGAGTTTTACACATAATGTTAGTTCATAATCAAACAAAAATAAATAAATGGCAAAGAAATTTATCATAATTTTGTAATTATTACACATTATTTTCGGTATGTCATGTTTCAAAGCATGGTGCAGGACACAGTGCAGGTTTGACATGCAATTCTTGCAGCAATATCATGTTTCCGTCCTTATTTACCAAAACATGACACTAGGCTTCTACTTGTACGCCTTAAAATTTAAAATGCACATTTGTGGCGCTATAGCCGCAATGTCTAAAAATTACCGTTTCGTTTTGGGCGGCTATTGCCGTCACACCATAAATTTTGTATCAAAAAAGTTTAAATACCAACACTTTTTATCAAATACCATCAATTTTGTATCAAAAAAGTTTAAATACCAACATTTTTTTTCAATACCATCAAATACCATCAATTTTGTATCAAAAAAGTTTAAATACCAAAATTTTTTGTCAATACCATCAAATACCATAAATTTTGTATCAAAAAAGTTTAAATACCAACACTTTTCATCAATACCATCAATTTTGTATCAAAAAAGTTTAAATACCAACATTTTTTATCAAATACCATCAAATACCATCAATTTTGTATCAAAAAAGTTTAAATACCAAAATTTTTTTTCAATACCATCAAATACCATAAATTTTGTATCAAAAAAGTTTAGATACCAACACTTTTTATCAAATACCATCAATTTTGTATCAAAAAAGTTTAAATACCAACACTTTTTATCAAATACCATCAAATACCATCAATTTTGTATCAAAAAAGTTTAAATACCAAAATTTTTTTCAATACCATCAAATACCATAAATTTTGTATCAAAATAATTTAAATACCAACACTTTTCATCAATACCATCAATTTTATATCAAAAAAGTTTAAATATCAACATTTTTTTTCAATACCACTTAGGAGGTTCGCCTTGACAAATACATAGACGCAAGTGTCCGTCAGTCAACGTGTTCAGAGTCTTTATGATTCTATTCCTAATCGTGTGTTTAAGGTAATTTTAAACAAAGGAGGATGTACTCATTATTAAAATATCATAAATACCTACATATTCAACTGCCAATAATCAGTCAAATTCCAGTGAATTAATTTATTTTTCTTAATTTTTCTAGTGAAAAAAATTTACTTCATTGTGTATAATATATAAGAAACGCTTTATAAAAATAACTGTAAATTGAAGTAAGTTAATTATTATTTATTTTTAAAAAGGATAAACCACTTTGGTGCTTAAAACCAATTCAATATCTGTTTCTCAACCGTTGAATATAAGAAAATTAACTGTTCTTATTTATTTGATCGGCAGTGTGTATACATACATATTTAAGTATATATAAAAATATATACATATGTATATGCCTATTGAAGCTTAAACTTGTAATCCGTAAACGTAGCTAGTCTTTGCATTATCCAATACCAGCTAGTGGTCATAATATAAAAAAATATGTGTTTGTATTGTCTATACTATATTCCCTTTGTTTCTGCCTATTTATAAAATAAAAATTAAGAGAAATTCATTTTGATTTTACGAGATCTTTAATTTGTATTTCTCTTTAGTTTATTTATTATATGAGCGTGCCTCTTGGGTTCAACTAATTTAAAAACGTGTAGTATTCTTATTCGGCATTGTGCTTCCATCTACAGAACACAGAAAGTAAACGCAAACGCATTGACTTCCATATATTGTCGTACATTAACAACCCACGACGTTTTAATTTTTATTTTTTGAACAACGTAACAACAGCTTTTTCAATACTTTGATTTAACGAGGAAATTAGACAACACATCAGATTAAGGAAAATATTCCAATTTGAATTTTACTGGATTGTCACCTGACTGTATTTGGTGGCTACTTAAAAATACAACTCTACTCACAAAAAATAAAAATAAACGTTTTCCAACACTATATTCATTTGACAAACTTATGCGCTCTGACAGCAACCCATCAGTTTATATTTGTCAATTCAGCCGTGTTAAAGTGGAAAGTAATAATAATGAACAAAATGTAACAAATATGTAAAAAATAATAGAAATTATAAATAAAAATTTTAATATTTATTTGTGGTTTATTACGTTAAACTAAAAATTATTTAATAATTGCTTTTGTACTTCGGGTTAATTGTAGCTGTTGAAACAGCTGTCGTCGTCGTGTTGTGATATCTGTTGACATGAAAAAGCGAGTTTTTTAGTGGTAATAAAATAGTAATAAAAATATTTATAAAATAAAAGTGATTTTGATTGTAACTTAGAGGAAATATTCTAGATTAACAATTTACCACATTCTAAAGCCGTTGCGTAAAATTAGTTTGCAGCTGTTGCAAAATCCCACCTGGAGAGTTGCTAGTTTACACGAATCAACATTTGTTCTCAAATACATCGAATACACTGGCCATCATATTTATTCGTATCAACAGTCTCACCTGCGGCTCCCCACTTGGTAAACTCGCAGTGTTCTCAAAATCACATAATTCAACAAATCGAAGTTAATCTCATTTTAACATAATTACCAACGGCATCGCGGTGGATAATTTCTATTTAAGAATGGATCCCTCGCGCGGTGACTCGCGCTATAACCTTAACTACTCCATGAGTAGTATAGGGCTTACACTGGCAGACCAGAATGATATGTACGGTAACCCAGCCGCTGTAGCGGCACTAGGTGGTAGACCGCCCAGTGCAGGCCTTTTGCAAAGCATTAGTGGCGGAGGCGGACCTAGCGGAAGTCTAGCATCTCGTTCATCTGGTAACCTTATGTCGAATTCGCCACAATGCCAATCTCTGAGTAACAGTTCAGGTCAGCAGCGCGGCATTAAACGGGCGGGTTCAGATTGCTACGAAGAATCTCATCACCGTGGCGTTGGGAATGTCGGCAGTGGTGGCATTTCGTTACAAGGTCTTGACAACTGCAGTACTAGTAATATTCAACACAGTGGCCAGCAACAACAACAACAGCAGCAACAACCCCAGTCAAATGCTGGCGGTTCAGATGCAGTGGACGACAACTATAATTCTCAACAAAGCAAAAAGTCTCCACCGGCCAACGGAAAAAAAACAAAAGGGCGCGTCAAAATCAAAATGGAATATATAGATAACAAACTACGTCGTTACACAACATTTTCAAAACGTAAAACTGGCATTATGAAAAAGGTTAGTCTACTGAAAGTACAATTTATATTTGAATGAAATGTTTGTTCAGAATTTAGTGATGAACAAATATCTGTAATAACAATTATTATTATTTTTAGCAATGAATTCATTGCATTCAGCATCATGCTCATTTGAATTAATTGTTTTTGCGATGCAAAAGTTTGATGTGAAATGCAATTATGTTTATTTTTGGAATGTTCCGTCCTTTAATATTTGGTTTTAAGGGCTATTCCGGCAATAAGTAATTACAAACGCATAACGTTATTCTTTCAAAGGATTTGTATTAGTTGTTTTCGTTTATTGTTGTCCGGTTATCCGAGTAGAAAAGTAGTTGGAAGTTTATATAAAACATTGTTAATTGTACAATCTAAAAGTTCATCTGCTCAATACACATAAAGATATGTACATATTAGGGTTCCAATATCAGCAGCGCAGACCAGTGTTGTGCTTCTATAAATTAATAAAAACTGTAGCTATTCAACTTGATATTAATTTTAAAAATTGAACTAATTAAGTAAAATAATAAATTTTTATTTATTTCAAATTTAATTTAGCTTTTTTTGGAAAATAAAAATGCAAATTTTCATAGCAACAAGCACACGGAACAATTTTTCCACCTGTAGTTGCATTTTATACAACCTGCTACCAAGTGTAAAAAAATAAGGGTGAAAAGTTACAATTTTTTAATTATTGAACTAAAAGTGGTAGCAACTCTTGAACAAATGGTGTTATTTGGCGCAGAATACTATTTAATTTAATTTTGTCTTGTTTAGAGGCGGGATACATATATTATAAATAATATTAATAGGTAAGGAGATTTCTTGTGACCGATGATTTGTTTAACAGTTTTCTCCTTATTTTGACCAAGCGTATCTTATCTGAAAGGTATTTCTTTTAAGCTGTCCACCAGACTTACGGATTTTAAAATTTAAAAATTTTTTTTTGGAGTTCTACTCATTTAAAGTTACTATTAACACATACATAAAATTATACAATGTTTTGTGTGTGTTTATTAAATTTGTTAATGTGTTTGCAAAAAAAAATGAGTTCGTTTTCTTCATCACAATAATATTTGTATTGAATTGAAAAATAATTTTGAATATAAATCATTCACAATAATAATTGTGTTGAACTGAAAAAAATAATTTTGGACATAAACCAAAATGCAATCGATATTTAAAAAGTGTTAAATTGTAAATTGTCTTATAAAATAATTTATTAAATGAAAAAATAAAATTTCCTAGAATTTTGCACTCGAAAATCGGGGCTGGAATTTGCTAGTATATTATAAATGTCCATTGAAATTATATTAATTAAATGGTTCATATTTAATTGACAAAACTTTTTTTTTTTGATGGTCAAATAATTACAATTTACATTTTAAAATGCAACTCAAGATGATTGCAATTTTACAAGCAAATCTGATATGTATAACCTTTAAGTATTCTAAAACTCTTCCGAACCTTTTTTACAAAACTTTTAATGAATACAAAATAAGGTGTATAGATAGGAATATCCAATCATATTGTTAATGGTCCATATACCAATTTAAGTATATAGTTATTGTTGGTTGGATTATTTAAACTAGATATGAAAAAAATTTAATTCCGAAAAATTTCCACATCTGAAATCAAGTATTTACTAATTTTGACTAAAAGCTTAAATTCAATTTTTATCATTGATTATTGAAAGATAAACCCTCAAACGTTTGTTACCCTAATAAACATATATTGGTGTGTATGCATGATTGTACCAAAAAAGAATGGATTTCCAAAGCGTGGGTATTAATGTGCATATGCCAATACCAATTGCAATGGTAATGACTATGATGATGATATTATGTATTTTCGTGAACAATTGTAAATTTAGTATAGAACAATGACAATAGTGGGCAAACTTTCAAAGTATGTTTGTGTTTAAACAATGGATGACATCTTAAGATTCCGTTGTATTATTTGTTTTTAGCTAGCGAACTTTATTGTAAAAATATTATTTAAGGGCAAACGGTAGCAAATTTTTAGAGGAAAAAATTCACAATTAATAAGAATATCAATAAATGGAAAAACTATTTTATATTTTAAATTTCTTATTTTTTTTTTTTAAGTTTGCTCTATTTCTAATAAAAAAATATGTCTCCAAATTAGTATAGTTTATTATTTAAATGACACAATTTAACAAAATATTATATACTCTGATTAAAAGTTAACATTTTTAATACAATTCACAGTTTTCTTTCTAAAATATTTATATTTATTTCGTTCTTGACATCATTTGGCATCATAATTTAAACGATTTTTGTGTTGCTGTTGTATCTGCTCGCTGTGGTCTAAAATCTAAGGCTTTCCTAAGGTTATATGGTTGAACTTCTCCAACAAATCTTATTTGTTCTATCAAGTTATCTGGTGCTCTTCCCATTTTCATTTTAATAAAAATTTTGTATATAAAAATTTTGTATTAAGTTGCAGCCTTTGCTGGATGTTTAGCCAGTGTGTCTAACATATATCTTATTGACGGAAACCTATTGCATTTTAAAATTGTACGCATAGCCTTATTTTGTAGTTTTTGCAGCCTCGTTATTTGTTGGACTGAACAGCATGTAAATAATACAGTGGACATATACTCAAAATGTGGTTTTATCATGGTGTTATAGATATTTATTGCGGTTAATATTGTGACTATATTAAACGTTTAAAAAAACCCGATATTCATATAAATTTTTTTACATATCGCACCTGTACCTCTAATCTGAGTCACCTCAAAATTTAAAAATTTTCAGTGGAGGCGAAAAACGTTTTTTTTTAAATATTTACTATAAAATTTAAAAACAGTTGTTTCATTGTAACGAATTGCGAATAATAAGTATACAACAGTAGTTGTTTTTGCGATTTTCAATGATCATCAAAAATAACAAGTTTTTTGGGTGCAACTCAAACTATGTCTTTTTAGTGAATTCTAAAGAAGCTACTCTTATAACACAAAGAGGGTTACAACTGTATTTTTTTACGAAAGACTAGAAAAACCGATGTAAGATTTTTACAGTGGATAGATATGACCACTGTGTATCGTTTTCTTGCAAAAAGTGAAAATTGAAAAAATTTGAGTTGACTCACTTTAGAGGTACAGGTGCGATATGTATTCGACATGATCTCTTTTGTCTTTTAGGAAACCCAGATAACTATTTTATATTTTTTACTTTTTCTATTTTTACAATATTTATTTTGAAAGTTATGTTTGTGTCCCTATTTTCCATTAATTTTGTTTATTTTTATTAATTTTTAGCCACTTATTAATATTATACATATCATTTTTTAAATTCTCATGACATATTTCCTCCATTGCTGCTTCCGTGAAAATCAAAGTATCGTCTGCATATAGTACAACTTCGCATTTCTCTAACGTATTTTCCATAACGTTTATATATATAAAAAGAGAAGAGCACCTCAAATTGAGCCTTGTGGTATTCCAAAATAATTTTCTATTGCAGTGAATATATCATTATTAACATTTGTTAATTGTTTACGATTTGTTAAATATGACCGAAACCATTCTAGTCTTGTATCTTGGATGCCGTATTTAGCTAATTTATTCGGTAGGATATCCCTAATATTTAATTTTTCTTCTTTTTAAATTTCCATCTGTTTATGACGTAATTTGCTGCAGTTTCATGTGAATAACTTCTTCTAAAGCCTAATTGATATTTTGACAATAACCTGTGTTGTTCCATGTAGTCTTCCAATTGACTTTTTTTTACTATCTTTTCAATGACTTTTCACATGTTTTTATTGTGTTAATTGGTCGATATTCTTCACATTTTAATGTATTTTGTACTTTTTCAATAGGAAAAATCATCGATTCTTTCCAATTATTTGGGAATACACCAGTCTCTAGTGATTTATATAGAATACTTAATATTGCCTGTTCTGTCCCAATTATTAGGATTATGTCACACTATAGTTTGTTATAATCTGATTTCCTTAATACAAGTTATAAAATATTTTTTAAAATTTTTGGCTATTTGGAAATTGTATTTATATTCTATTTGTTTATATATCACAGTTTTTATCACAGATTTAGGTTTTCCTAGTTCTTTAATTTTACTCCACATTTTTTTTTTTTTGGTTATTAATATATTTACTTTTTTCATGTTAATTTTTACTTTATAGATATTTCTTATTATTTTATAACTATTCCAAGCATATGTCTGTGAAATTAGCATCTCATTAGCTAGAAGCCGAAACTCTCTTCGACGTAGTGCTGGAAGACGGAAACTATCATTTTCAGCTCCGAAAATGCCGACAACTGGTCTCCCGGTATCAGCATCTCACCATTCTTTACCTAAGATTAGGGGTCGGTAAACCGGTAAACTGGTAAAAAATTGCGTTTAATGTTACCGGTAATTTTCATATAATTTACCGGTGATTGTTTAGAATTTTACGAATTTTCTGAATAAATTATTAATAGTATTTGTTTGCTAAATAAAAAATTCTCCAAAAATAACTAGCTTCTGTGCACATCAAAAAACAGATTAAAATACAAAATAGTTTCTTTATAATGGAACAGAATTATATATTTTCTTATATAACATGCATTAACTAAACATCTAAATCATATATGCCCAGAGCCAATCATCACCGAAATATCAGAACAAGAAAAAATCTATTGCGAAAACGGTTCCTCTCAAGAGGTCAGCTGTGTTGCTTGAGAGTCCAGTTAAAAAAGGCGCAAGCCCACGGAGCTACATAAATGCCCAGAATGGAAGTTCATTAAAGAGGTCAAGTTCTTTTGAAAAATGGCAATGTTTGTTCTCCCGTCAATCTGGGAACATATATGTTAAACGTGATGAATACTTGGTCATTTGACTCGATATTTCAAATAATTTTGAGTGCGATCGCTTCAACTGAACAGTATTCTGAGAAAATTCACGAGACTGATAATGTTACAATACGATTTGCTCAGAACTTGATCCAGGACAAAAAAACTCACGATGGGTAGTTACAAAAAAAGAGCCGAAATACTTTCTGCATTACTCTATATAAGATAGAGCAATTGACGAGAAAGATGAAACGTCTAAATGCATTGTGCAACGTTGTACACTTGGCGCAATATAGTATTTGCCGATGAGCCAAGTTACAAGGCGAGAACCGCCTGCCCGTGTGGATATCGCAGTGACGCCCAACACATATTATTTAGAAATAACCGTTTTTGCCCGTTGAAAATAATGCTTATAAGAAAAATAAGTTTTTTATTTTTATCCTTTGTAACTTTTTTCCTGACAAATAATTGAGTATAGGCGGCATGCCATTAGAATCTACTCCTATGGGGCTTTCACCTGATATAGACAACACTCATGCAGGGCGGATAGAAATAATGTTTTGGCCCCTTGCAAATAATGCTTATAAAAAAAAATCAGTTTATTTTTATTTTGATGCTTTGTAACTTTTTTCCTGAGAAACAATTGACTGTAGGCAGCATGCCATGAGAATCAACTCCTATGGGGCTTTCACCTGATATAGACAACCCTCATGCAGGTCGGCTAGAAATAACCGTCTGGCTAATTGAAAATAATACTTATAAGAAAAATTTGTTTTTTTTTATTTTGATCCTGAGAAACAGTTGAATATAACTAAATTATCGATGTCTATATCTAGTTATGGCAAACTATTTGATCAATCTTCTCCAAAACGTCGTAAATCGTCACGAAATACAAATAAAGATAATTCCGAGTTCAGCAACACTAGCATCTGATGTCTCAGTAATTAATTGTAATGCTGATTTGCCGTTGGGCTTTGCGTGAAGTGCCATTAAATCAACCTGTGCCTTCTATAAATACTTGTTCTGTTATAAATGCTGGTCAAACCGTTTCGCTGAGAGCTGTTCCTAAAAAAGCTGTTTTTATCTTCCTGCTGTTACTCCGAGTTCAGCAACACTAACATCTGATTCCTCAGTAATTAATTGGAATGCTGATTTGCCGGTGGGCTTTGCTGAAGTGCCATTAAATCAACCTGTGCCTTCTATAAATACTTGTCCTGTTATAAATGCTGGTCAAAACGTTTCGTTGAGAGCTGTTCCAAAAAAAAAGCTGTTTTTATCTCGCGCTTAGCTATTGAAACTACTTCTGAAGATGTTGATGCCTTTGTTAGATCTAAGTTAGGCCCAAACGCAGAAATTTCGACATATAAGTTCGTTTTTTCTCAACCTAGAGCTATCACATCCTTTAAAATTACCGTTTCTTATGATCTTTTTGAACGTATTATTGATCCTAACTTTTGGCCTGAAAATACATTGGTTCGAGAACATATATTTAGACAAAATTCTAACAATATTGCCCGACTTCCTCAAAGTGATTCAAGTGTTCCAAAAAACTAAAAGATCTTACTGGTGAAACTATTTCATTAGTTTACCAAAACATATGTCTGTGAAGTTGGCATCTCAAATTTTAGCATCTCACTAAAAACATGCAAATTTACTTGCATCCAGCAAGTTCTATAGTTCCTGCAATAGTTCTTCAATAGTTCTATTGATTTGACCTTAAAATCGCGATTTAAAGATTTAAGGGTATGAGATGCCAACTTCGCAAAAAAAAATCTCAGCATCTCATCAGATTTTGAATATATACCCTTAGAAAAGTTGCACCCAGCATAGTTCTGTAGTCTCCGATGGTTTTAACAATAGTTCTGCCGATTCTGCCTTAAAATCGCGCTTTGAAGGTATGTGATGCTAACTTCGCAAAAAAATCTCAGCATCTCATCAGATTTTGAATATATGACCTTAGAGAAGTTGCATCCAGCATAGTTCTATAGTCTCCGATGGTTTTAACAATAGTTCTGCTGATTCTGCCTTAAAATCGCGATTTGAAGCTATGTGATGCTAACTTCGCAAAAAAATCTCAGCATCTCATCAGATTTTGAATATATGACCTTAGAGAAGTTGCATCCAGCATAGTTCTATAGTCTCCGATGGTTTTAACAATAGTTCTGCTGATTCTGCCTTAAAATCGCGATTTGAAGCTATGTGATGCTAACTTCGCAAAAAAATCTCAGCATCTCATCAGATTTTGAATATATGACCTAGAGAAGTTGCATCCAGCATAGTTCTATAGTCTCCGGTGGTTTTAACAATAGTTCTGCTGTTTCTGCCTTAAAATCGCGATTTGAAGCATCAGCATCTCATCAGATTTTGAATATATGACCTTAGAGATGTTGCATACAAACAGGTACCCAGGGCCGTTTTTACCCCCCTTAATATCTGACTTCCAAAAGCTTTCCCCTTTAGTTAAAGTCATGCAGAGTCAGACAATGGACTACTGCCTAGGACAGCGCAATGTTAAAATAGTCAGTTTGCTTCATTGAAAGTAATCCAAGTATCAACCACCACTAGTTGCGTAATAGTTAGATATAAGTGCATTAAAAGTTAGTTGAGTTGCCGGCAGGGTAGCAAGTGCCATAGTTCTATAGAAGATCAAAAATAACATGGATCACACATATTGATCGATACTTCCGTTTTGACGGACCTCCGTTACACCGTACGGAATGAAAGCCTTCGCCACACCCTCGATTCGACTGCGCAAACCGTAGAAATCGGGGATAAAGTCTATCGACTGGCTGGTCTCGCAAACTTTATTACAAATCACTATGTGGCTTACGTAAAATCGGGTACGTTTTGGCACGAGTTTGACGATCTAGTTAGATCTAGAGGAACGTTTAGGTCGAGTAAAGAAGTTTCGCCTCATTTGGTGGTGTACACGTACGCAGGTAATAAGGATTAATCCGATTTTGCCATAACACAATATCATACATAATACAAAAAATCGAAAAAATACATGTAACAAAAATTAAAAAAAAAAAAAAAAAATACATAAAACAAAAAATCAAAAAAAAAAAAAAAAAAAAATACATTAAACAAAAAATCAAAAAAAAAATCGATAAAACTAAAAATCAAAAAAAAAAAAAAATAAAACAAAAACCAAAAAAAAAAAAACAAAAAACAAAAAAAAAAAAAAATAATATATATAATATATATTAATATATAATATATATTCAAAATCTGATGAGATGCTGATGCAACTTCTCTAAGGTCATATATTCAAAATCTGATGAGATGCTGAGATTTTTTTTTGCGAAGTTAGCATCACATAGCTTCAAATCGCGATTTTAAGGCAGAATCAGCAGAACTATTGTTAAAACCATCGGAGACTATAGAACTATGCTGATGCAACTTCTCTAAGGTCATATATTCAAAATCTAATGAGATGCTGAGATTTTTTTTGAGAAGTTAGCATCACATAGCTTCAAATCGCGATTTTAAGGCAGAATCAGCAGAACTATTGTTAAAACCATCGGAGACTATAGAACTATGCTTGATTCAACTTCTCTAAGGTCATATATTCAAAATCTGATGAGATGCTGAGATTTTTTTTTTGCGAAGTTAGCATCACATAGCTTCAAATCGCGATTTTAAGGCAGAATCAGCAGAACTATTGTTAAAACCATCGGAGACTATAGAACTATGCTGGATGCAACTTCTCTAAGGTCATATATTCAAAATCTGATGAGATGCTGAGATTTTTTTTGCGAAGTTAGCATCACATAGCTTCAAATCGCGATTTTAAGGCAGAATCAGCAGAACTATTGTTAAAACCATCGGAGACTATAGAACTATGCTGGATGCAACTTCTCTAAGGTCAT
Source organism: Cordilura impudica (assembly GCA_963682025.1). NCBI lineage: Eukaryota > Metazoa > Arthropoda > Insecta > Diptera > Scathophagidae > Cordilura > Cordilura impudica. The sequence goes on along the minus strand of OY821521.1, from coordinate 123,116,973 downwards.
ATATTAAAAATCTGATGAGATGCTGAGATTTTTTTTGCGAAGTTGGCATCTCATACCTTTAAATCTTTAAATCGCGATTTTAAGGTCAAATCAATAGAAATATTGAAGAACTCTTGCAGGAACTATAGAACTATGCTGGATGCAAGTAAATTTGCATGTTTTTAGTGAGATGCTAAAATTTGAAATGCCAACTTCACAGACACCCAAAACGTTCGTGTTCTAAAAACTAAACTGTCATATTATCGTATTTACTGAAACTTGGCTTAATCATACCTTTTTAAATACTGCAATATTTTGCAATATATATATTATATTTTTGGACATGACCGTTGCAATACGATGAATGTCGGTGGTGTTCTTATTGCTGTCTCAAGTATTTTATCATCTAATGTTTTATTTATTGATTCCTCTTTAAACATCGAATTCGTTGCAGTTTTAATTAAATACGATCATAATAAAATATTTGTTACTTGGTCATACATCCCTCTATCGCCTCCACAGTCTTTATATGCTAAACATGGAGAAGCTATTAAATTTGTGCTACATACTGCCAATCCGGACGACTCCGTTATTGTTCTTGGAGATTTCAATTCGAAGCGCTCAACCCCTATTTCTATTCCTGAAGATGGATATCACCCTACTATTGAAGTAAATATATCCATTCCATCTGGACTTGTAGACACACCTAAAAAATGTGTTAAAGTTTATTGTTTTGTTCAAACGAATTGCACTATGTTTAATGAACTTATAAATAATACAAACTGGCATGATTTATTATCGTTATCTACTGGTACAACTCGTGCTATTGATCAAATGATTGAAGCTTTCTATCACAAGATGTATTCTTTAATTGAGTCATGAGTACCTAAAAAATTTTTGAAAAACCTTTCTGGACCTCCTTGGAATACTAGGAAACTCGCTAGTGTCAAGAATAAAAAAAATAAATATTACACAAAATATAAGAAATCTGGATCTCTTGTTGATCATGGAAAATACTCCATTTGTCGTGACGAATATAATAATCTAAATAATTCATGTTATTTAAACTATTTGAACAAAATGAAAAATAATTTTAAACGAAATCGGAAGTCATTCTACAAATTTGTTAACTCTAAGAGAAAAACTAACTAAGACTTCGGCAAGGCTTTTGATAAAGTCAATCATAAACTTCTTCTTAAGAAATACATATGATTGGATTTTCAAATCTTAGCGCAAAGTGGATATATTATTATTTAACCAATAGAACACAAAAAGTATGTTTTAAAATGTTACTTCAAAGCCGATAGATGTAATGTCGGGAGTACCACAAGGCAGCCACCTTGGACCGCTTTTTTCTTTGTTTATAAACGATCTTCCGAATGTCATTCGTTTTTCAAACATCTTGATGTGTGCGGATGATGTCAAAATTTTCTTCTGTTATAATCAACATTTTATTCTTGCTGTAATTTAAATTTAATGGAGCTGAACCTTAAAAAGTGTAAATATTTGCGTTTCGTCAGAAAGAGGCCGATATCTGTTAACTATGTGCTGGGTGATTATTGTCTCGATAAAGTAGATAACTTTATATATCTTGGTGTTTTATTGGATCATAAACTGAGCTTTATTCCTCATATAACAATTACTGTCAACACAGCCAGAGGCGTACTTGGTTTCATAAAACGTTGGGCTAAAGAGTTTAATGATCCCTATGTCACCAAAACTTTATATACGTCACTTGTGAGACCTATCCTGGAATATGCTTCTATAATTTGGGACCCAATCAATCATACTGACAGTCTGGAATCTTTGCAGAAACAATTCCCTATGTTTTATCTTCGGAGTTTAAACTTCAATGCAAGTAATCTTCCATCCTATACCAGCAGACTTGCCTTTATAAAGCTACCAACTTTAAAAAGCCGGAGAACTATGCTAAATGTTTCATTTCTTATTTGATTTCGTTGTATATTTATCGACCTTTTTCTATTTTATATTTTAGTTTGTTTCTTTAGCGTTCTCTAAATCAGGCTTTCAAGGTCAAGTACTTATATAAATAAAAGATTATTTATTTCATTGTTTTACTCCGACGTTTCGTTGGTATTTTTTTTCCAACTTCCTCAGGGAGAATATTTTATTAGATCTGGCAACCACATAAAACATAAATAAGAAAAATAAAATGTAAATAACAACATATAATTTCTACATTTGTTTTAAGAATATTTCACTTACAGATAATCCTTTTTCAGATTTACATTATTTTTATAAAACAATATCACAGGTTTTTTTATCAACGACACAAAACACTTATATGTATAATTTAATAAAAATAATCGTAAAAATACAAAATAAAAATATCACAGTAATAATTCTTAATTATGCTACAATCACAGTTGAGTTAAAACTAAATTATTGCTACAGTGTAGTTAGAGTTGATGTTATCTATATCTTCTCTCCTATTTATTGCACTCGCGTTACGTTGTTGTATTCTAAGACTTTCTATATATTATATATTATATATTATATATTATATATTATATATTATATATTATATATTATATATTATATATTATATATTATATATTATATATTATATATTATATATTATATATTATATATTATATATTATATATTATATATTATATATTATATATTATATATTATATATTATATATTATATATTATATATTATATATTATATATTATATATTATATATTATATATTATATATTATATATTATATATTATATATTATATATTATATATTATATATTATATATTATATATTATATATTATATATTATATATTATATATTATATATTATATATTATATATTATATATTATATATTATATATTATATATTATATATTATATATTATATATTATATATTATATATTATATATTATATATTATATATTATATATTATATATTATATATTATATATTATATATTATATATTATATATTATATATTATATATTATATATTATATATTATATATTATATATTATATATTATATATTATATATTATATATTATATATTATATATTATATATTATATATTATATATTATATATTATATATTATATATTATATATTATATATTATATATTATATATTATATATTATATATTATATATTATATATTATATATTATATATTATATATTATATATTATATATTATATATTATATATTATATATTATATATTATATATTATATATTATATATTATATATTATATATTATATATTATATATTATATATTATATATTATATATTATATATTATATATTATATATTATATATTATATATTATATATTATATATTATATATTATATCTTATATATTATATATTATATATTATATATTATATATTATATATTATATATTATATATTATATATTATATATTATATATTATATATTATATATTATATATTATATATTATATATTATATATTATATATTATATATTATATATTATATATTATATATTATATATTATATATTATATATTATATATTACACAAGGGAACAATGGTTCTGTTGATTAAGAACTGAATATTGTTTTTAAGGTTATTTGGGACGCTGAATCCAAATCTGCCCTTGGTTTTTTTCTATCAGCTCGACTTTTCGAGATATACCGTTATGTTCAAAATTAAGGCACTTCCGCTTCATATATTGGAATAACTTGAAAACGGTTCACCATATTAAATTAAAAAAAAATCCGAAACTCGCAAACAATATTCTCTTAAAGCCGTGCTTACTTTGTTTTTAAATTTTCCAAGTAGTTTTAGAGATATCGTTCAAGTTTTGAAAAAAAAATTAAAATTTTTAAAAAAAAAAAACATTTTTTTTGTTCTTTAAAAATTCCTAAAAAATAAAAATGGGACAAAAATCACAGTTTTGGTCTACAAACAGTTACTTAAATATATTTCGAATAAAATGAGCTTTATTTCATTGCAATCGGTGCACAACTTTTGATTTTGTTCACGATTTACTGAATTGATATAAATCGTGATTTCCATACAAAAATAACATTTTCTAATGTGTAAGTGTTTGTATGTAATAAGTTAGTTTTTTATGATTCTAAGAATTAAAAAAATTAAGTAATAAAAAAAGATTATTTCATTTTTATGGTCAGCTATACTTTTTAATTTAACACAAAAAGAGAATTTTAAAGAAAAATAAAAAATTTTAATACACAAATATTACAATGTAATTACAACTCATCGAAAAATTTTCTTTTATAAGATTTTCTTAAATAACCTTGTTTAGAGGGATTTGTTTTAATGCTCCAGCAATAGTCCGCCATCATATGCTTATCCCAGTGACCCTGGTACCGCTCCTCTATAGTGCGGATATCTTGATGGAAACGTTCACCTTGTTCTTCACTGAAGTCTCCAAGATTTTCAGGGAAACAATCCAAATGACTGTGTAGGTAGTGCACCTTAATGCTCATATTACAACCAAGCTGATTTGAGGGCCATCAAAAATGCCAGCTTTCAGTTTCTCCGAACTCAAATTGTTGAACTTTTTACTGATATATCTAAAACAATCACCGTCCTTGTTGAGAGCTTTGACAAATTGTTTCATAAGTCCTAGCTTGATATGGAGAGGTGGCAGCATTATGCGATCCCTGGGCACAAGTGGTTGATTAACTATATTGTGGTTTCCTGGAACCATAGCTTCCCTCGAAGGCCAGTCTTTCTTACTCCAGTGTTCAGATCTGGCTCTGCTATCCCATAAACAAATGAAACACGGATATTTTGTGTAGCCACCTTGTTGGCCTAGAAGAAAATTCACCATTTTTAGATCCACACAAATTAGCCAGCGGTGTTCGTTGTACTTTATTTTATTTATAACTGAGGCAATTGTAGAATATTCTTCTTTAGCTTTAGTTGAATGTGCAAAATTAAAATTTTTTATTTTTCTTTAAAATTCTGTTTTTGTGTTAAATTAAAAAGTATAGCTGACCATAAAAATGAAATAATCTTTTTTTATTACTTAATTTTTTTAATTCTTAGAATCATAAAAAACTAACTTATTACATACAAACACTTACACATTAGAAAATGTTATTTTTGTATGGAAATCGCGATTTATATCAATTCAGTAAATCGTGAACAAAATCAAAAGTTGTGCACCGATTGCAATGAAATAAAGCTCATTTTATTCGAAATATATTTAACTAACTGCTTGTAGACCAAAACTGTGATTTTTGTCCCATTTTTAGTTTTTAGGAATTTTTAAAGAACAAAAAAAATGTTTTTTTTTTAAAAAATTTTAATTTTTTTTTCAAAACTTGAACGATATCTCTAAAACTACTTGGAAAATTTAAAAACAAAGTAAGCACGGCTTTAAGAGAATATTGTTTGCGAGTTTCGGATTTTTTTTTTAATTTAATATGGTGAACCGTTTTCAAGTTATTCCAATATCTGTAGCGGAAGTGCCTTAATTTTGAACATAACGGTATATCTCGAAAAGTCGAGCTGATAGAAAAAAACCAAGTGCAGATTTGAAATCAGCGACCTCAAATAAGTAAAAATTTGCTATAAATTTCAAATCAACACAAAAAAAGTTCAATTTTGTTCCCTTGTGTTATATTATATATTATATATATTATATATTATATATTATATATTATATATTATATATTATATATTATATATTATATATTATATATTATATATTATATATTATATATTATATATTATATATTATATATTATATATTATATATTATATATTATATATTTATATATTATATATTATATATTATATATTATATATTATATATTAATATTATATATTATATATTATATATTATATATTATATATTATATATTATATATTATATATTATATATTATATATTATATATTATATATTATATATTATATATTATATATTATATATTATATATTATATATTATATATTATATATTATATATTATATATTATATATTATATATTATATATTATATATTATATATTATATATTATAATTATATATTATATTATATATTATATATTATATATTATATATTATATATTATATTATTATATTATATATTATATATTATATATTATATATTATATATTATATTTATATATTATATATTATATATTATATATTATATATTATATATTATATATTATATATATTATATATTATATATTATATATTATATATTATATATTATATATTATATATTATATATTATATATTATATATTATATATTATATATTATATATTATATATTATATATTATATATTATATATTATATATTATATATTATGTATTATATATTATATATTATATATTATATATTATATATTATATATTATATATTATATATTATATATTATGTATTATATATTATATATTATATATTATATATTATATATTATATATTATATATTATATATTATATATTATATATTATATATTATATATTATATATTATATATTATATATTATATATTATATATTATATATTATATATTATATATTATATATTATATATTATATATTATATATTACATATATTATATATTATATATTATATATTATATATTATATATTATATATTATATATTATATATTATATATTATATATTATATATTATATATAACATATATTATATATTATATATTATATATTATATATTATATATTATATATTATATATTATATATTATATATTATATATTATATATTATATATTATATATTATATATTATATATTATATATTATATATTATATATTATATATTATATATAACATATATTATATATTATATATTATATATTATGTATTATATATTATATATTATATATTATATATTATATATTATATATTATATATTATATATTATATATTATATATTATATATTATATATTATATATTATATATTATATATTATATATTATATATTATATATTATATATTATATATTATATATTATATATTATATATTATATATTATATATTATATATTATATATTATATATTATATATTATATATTATATATTATATATTATATATTATATATTATATATTATATATTATATATTATATATTATATATTATATATTATATATTATATATTATATATTATATATTATATATTATATATTATATATTATATATTATATATTATATATTATATATTATATATTATATATTATATATTATATATTATATATTATATATTATATATTATATATTATATATTATATATTATATATTATATATTATATATTATATATTATATATTATATATTATATATTATATATTATATATTATATATTATATATTATATATTATATATTATATATTATATATTATATATTATATATTATATATTATATATTATATATTATATATTATATATTATATATTATATATTATATATTATATATTATATATTATATATTATATATTATATATTATATATTATATATTATATATTATATATTATATATTATATATTATATATTATATATTATATATTATATATTATATATTATATATTATATATTATATATTATATATTATATATTATATATTATATATTATATATTATATATTATATATTATATATTATATATTATATATTATATATTATATATTATATATTATATATTATATATTATATATTATATATTATATATTATATATTATATATTATATATTATATATTATATATTATATATTATATATTATATATTATATATTATATATTATATATTATATATTATATATTATATATTATATATTATATATTATATATTATATATTATATATTATATATTATATATTATATATTATATATTATATATTATATATTATATATTATATATTATATATTATATATTATATATTATATTATATATTATATATTATATATTATATATTATATATTATATATTATATATTATATATTATATATTATATATTATATATTATATATTATATATTATATATTATATATTATATATTATATATTATATATTATATATTATATATTATATATTATATATTATATATTATATATTATATATTATATATTATATATTATATATTATATATTATATATTATATATTATATATTATATATTATATATTATATATTATATATTATATATTATATATTATATATTATATATTATATATTATATATTATATATTATATATTATATATTATATATTATATATTATATATTATATATTATATATTATATATTATATATTATATATTATATATTATATATTATATATTATATATTATATATTATATATTATATATTATATATTATATATTATATATTATATATTATATATTATATATTATATATTATATATTATATATTATATATTATATATTATATATTATATATTATATATTATATATTATATATTATATATTATATATTATATATTATATATTATATATTATATATTATATATTATATATTATATATTATATATTATATATTATATATTATATATTATATATTATATATTATATATTATATATTATATATTATATATTATATATTATATATTATATATTATATATTATATATTATATATTATATATTATATATTATATTTTATATATTATATATTATATATATATTATATATTATATATTATATATTATATATTATATATTATATATTATATATTATATATTATATATTATATATTATATATTATATATTATATATTATATATTATATATTATATATTATATATTATATATTATATATTATATATTATATATTATATATTATATATTATATATTATATATTATATATTATATATTATATATTATATATTATATATTATATATTATATATTATATATTATATATTATATATTATATATTATATATTATATATTATATATTATATATTATATATTATATATTATATATTATATATTATATATTATATATTATATATTATATATTATATATTATATATTATATATTATATATTATATATTATATATTATATATTATATATTATATATTATATATTATATATTATATATTATATATTATATATTATATATTATATATTATATATTATATATTATATATTATATATTATATATTATATATTATATATTATATATTATATATTATATATTATATATTATATATTATATATTATATATTATATATTATATATTATATATTATATATTATATATTATATATTATATATTATATATATATATTATATATTATATATTATATATTATATATTATATATTATATATTATATATTATATATTATATAATTATATATTATATATTATATATTATATATTATTATATATTATATATTATATATTATATATTATATATTATATATTATATATTATATATTATATATTATATATTATATATTATATATTATATATTATATATTATATATTATATATTATATATTATATATTATATATTATATATTATATATTATATATTATATATTATATATTATTATATATTATATATTATATATTATATATTATATATTATATATTATATATTATATATTATATATTATATATTATATATTATATATTATATATTATATATTATATATTATATATTATATATTATATATTATATATTATATATTATATATTATATATTATATATTATATATTATATATTATATATTATATATTATATATTATATATTATATATTATATATTATATATTATATATTATATATTATATATTATATATTATATATTATATATTATATATTATATATTATATATTATATATTATATATTATATATTATATATTATATATTATATATTATATATTATATATTATATATTATATATTATATATTATATATTATATATTATATATTATATATTATATATTATATATTATATATTATATATTATATATTATATATTATATATTATATATTATATATTATATATTATATATTATATATTATATATTATATATTATATATTATATATTATATATTATATATTATATATTATATATTATATATTATATATTATATATTATATATTATATATTATATATTATATATTATATATTATATATTATATATTATATATTATATATTATATATTATATATTATATATTATATATTATATATTATATATTATATATTATATATTATATATTATATATTATATATTATATATTATATATTATATATTATATATTATATATTATATATTATATATTATATATTATATATTATATATTATATATTATATATTATATATTATATATTATATATTATATATTATATATTATATATTATATATTATATATTATATATTATATATTATATATTATATATTATATATTATATATTATATATTATATATTATATATTATATATTATATATTATATATTATATATTATATATTATATATTATATATTATATATTATATATTATATATTATATATTATATATTATATATTATATATTATATATTATATATTATATATTATATATTATATATTATATATTATATATTATATATTATATATTATATATTATATATTATATATTATATATTATATATTATATATTATATATTATATATTATATATTATATATTATATATTATATATTATATATTATATATTATATATTATATATTATATATTATATATTATATATTATATATTATATATTATATATTATATATTATATATTATATATTATATATTATATATTATATATTTGGAAGTTATTGACTTCTACTTACATTTACCACAGATATGTATGGGTGTTTGTGCCGACCGATTGTTTCGCGGAATAAATATCAAAAGCAATTAAAGTTAAAACTTCTTTATTTACATAAGGTTTTACCTTCAAAATTTAAGATATTAACATAAAAAATATACAAAGTTAAAATAAAAATGAAAATGTGATTGAAGATCGAATACGTGTGGTCGGCTTGAAGCGTCAATCAAAAAGGGAAGAAAAATGTGTTTCGAGTTACGGCGCTGCCAATGTGAAAAAATATGTAGAGTAGCGCAGTGCTGCCACAGTACTCCCCAGCTAGACTGAACAAGAGATCAAAGAAATCTCGATGGAAATCTAACATGACGTCCAGAGCGAGTGGTTGCAATCGGTATAGGTTCTGCTGTAGAAGTGGTAGCAGCTGGCGCGGCTTCTTCCGTAGGTGTTGTGGTAATCGGCGGTTGATCGGTGGAACTGCTTCGTGACTGTAAACTACCTTCTGATGAATATGATTCGTCAACAGTATATGCCGGTTTAAGTCGATCGATGGAAACGTTGGCTTCTCTGTTGTTGATTTTGATTTTAAAATATTTACCGGATCTTTCAAGCACTTGGTATGGCCCATCATATGGATGTGATAAAGATGGTCGAATTGAATCATTTCGCAGAAATACGTGCGAGCATTTGCGCAAGTCTGGATGCGCGAACGTCTTATTTTCACCATGCCATGCGGTTTGTTGAGGCTGAATATTTTGCATAGCCTCGCGCAAATCGTTGAGTACCTCTGTTTCGGTTTTCCATTCCGCCTGCGGAGCGAAAAACTCTGCTGGAATTAGCAATGTGGTACCAAGCACCAGTTCAGCTGGCGAAGCCTTGATGTCTTCTTTGTATGTTGTTCGCAGACCCAGTAAGATGATCGGCAAAAATCTTGTCCATTTGTTTTGGTCGTGACACAAAATTGCTGCCTTTAGTGTTCGATGCCACCTTTCGATCAGGCCATTTGCTTGCGGATGATATGGTGTCGTTCGTAAATGTTTGATGCCGAGGTGTTGTGTTAGCTCTTTGAACATTTGAGACTCAAATTGTCGTCCTTGATCGCATGTGACATGTTCCGGAATGCCGAAACGAGCAATCCAGCCCGATATGATTGCTTGAGCTACTGTCGGCGCTGACATTTCGATTATTGGTATTGCCTCAGGCCATCGACTAAATCTATCAATAATGGTAAGGCAATAGCGATATCCGTCACTAGGCGGAAATGGTCCAACAATGTCGATGTTGATATGTGTAAAGCGGCGATCGATCATTTTGTATTGTTGAAGTGGCGATCTTGTGTGTCGTATTACTTTAGAACGTTGACATTGAATACAGCTGCGAGCAAAATTGATGCTGTCTGCCCGAATGTTTGGCCAAATAAATCTCTGCGTCATTAGTTTGGCGGTTGAACGTGTACCAGGGTGCCACAAATTATGCATTGCTTGCAGGAACTTTGTTCGCAAATTAGACGTTATAAAAGGTCGTATGTGCGGCGTTGAGTAGTCACAATACAAGCTGCTTACAGTGCCAGGAATCGCAAAAGTTTTGAGTTGCATTTTATACGATGATTTACCTTGAAGAATGGACTTGAGTTCGTCATCTGATTCTTGTTCGCGTGCATGCTCTTCAAAGTCAATAGACGGCAAGACGGCAAGCGTTGAAATTCTTGACAACAAGTCGGCGGTGACGTTATCTTTTCCGGCTATATGTCTGATATCAGTAGTTATTTGACCGATATAGTCAAGCTGTCTTGCTTGTCTGCTATTGGCTTTATCGATGTTTTGACGAAAAGCAAAGGTGATCGGTTTATGATCAGTATATATGTGACACGATCGGCCTTCCATCATGTACTTAAAGTGTCGAATGGCCAAGTACATGGCCGTGAGTTCGCGGTCGTACGTACTGCACCGTAGTTGCGCTTTGTCGAATTTTCGAGAGAAAAATCCGAGTGGTTGGACCTCTCCGTTGACAATTTGGTGTAAGACTGCACCGGCAGCGATGTTAGAAGCGTCGACCCAAAGTGAGATTTCAGCTTCTTGTGCTGGGTGTGCCAAAAGTGTTGCGTTGACGAGTTGATTTCTGCATTCTGCAAAAGCGGCGATCGTTTCCGCAGACCATGTCAGTGGGGTGCGGTCATTTTTCACGTTGCCAGGCATCATGGCTAAAAGCGGTGCTTGCGCCTGGATGGCGTGCGGAATGAACCGTCTATAAAAATTGATCATGGCTAGAAAACGCTTGAGCTCGTTGACCTGCGTAGGCATTTTGTAGTTCTTCATGGCTTCAACACGTTCGGGTAGCGGTTGAATACCTTGCGACGATATTTTGTGTCCGAGAAAAGATATTTCGGTTTTGCCAAACTCACATTTAGACAAGTTGATAGCTAAATGATGTTGTTGTAGGCGTTCGAACACGATTCGCAAATGTTGTTTGTGGTCATCATGGGACGGCGATGCGATACATAGGTCGTCCATATATGAAAATACGAAGTCGAAACCTCTTAAACATCGTCCGATAACCTTTGGAAAGTTTGGGCCGCGTTTCGAAGGCCAAAGGTCATGTATACGAACTCAAACAAACCAAAAGGTGTGGTGATTGCCGTTTTTGGAACATCATCCGGATGAACTGGAACTTGGTGAAAAGCCTTTTGCAAGTCGACTTTTGAAAATATGGTCTTTCCATGCAAAATCGTGGTAAAATCTTGAAGGTATGGCAGCGGATAGCGGTCTGGAATCGTGATAGCATTAAGCGCTCTGTAGTCGCCGCATGGTCTCCAAGTGCCATCGGGCTTTTTAACCATGTGCAGCGGACTAGACAGCAGCTATTTGAAGGTCTGCAAATACCCAGCTTCATCAGATTCTCAAATTCTGTTCGTGCGAGTGCCAATTTTTCCGGCGATAATCGTCGTGGCCGTGAAAAAACTGGAGGCCCTGTTGTTTTGATGTAATGTACCACTGAAGATTGAACAGGCATTCCTGGTTGAACAAGTCGTGTTATATTTGGAAATTCTCGGAGAATGTCTGCAAATGGCGTAGAGGCCTGTAATGTTTTTATCGATGAACCATCATATTGCATTAAAGTGCCAATCGAATTGAGTTGCGTTAAATTATCGATAAGTCGTTTGCGTTTGAGGTCGATAAGTAAATCAAAATGACATACAAAATCGGTTCCAATGATGTGAGAACTTACGTCTGCAATTACGAATGTCGATATGAATTCGCGTCGAAGGCCAAGATTTATTTTAAATATGGCTTCGCCGTAAACCTTGATCGGGCAGCCATTTGCAGCAAACAGTTGCATTTCTGTTGGTTGAATTTTCGTACATTTAGGTATTTTCGGAACAACTGAGACATCGGCCCCAGAATCAATAAGATAGCGCACACATGTGTCATTGTCGGTAATTAGAAGGCGATATGACTTTGGAGCACCAACAAATTCGCCAATTTGCGATGCCTTTAAAGTTTCTAGTCATTGCTTTATGTCACTGCCGTCATGTACATAAGCACATGGTTTGCGACACATGCGAGCGTTGGCTCCGTATTTTTGATGATACCAACACGTAGCTGCTGCAGTGTTGCTGTCGGTGTTGTCAGCACGACCGCGGGATCGAGAACGTGCTCTTGATCGATTTGAATTGCGATTGGAATCGTTCGATGTGAACTTTTTCATCATTTGCGTTAGCTGCGTTATTTGTTGTTGCATTGCGAGCATGTCGTTACTTGTAGATGTTGTTGTTGACGCTTTGGACGTTATGTTGGATTTTTCAACTGCGTTTATGTTACGCAATCCAAGCGAGTCAACAATTGCGTCGGCGATCGTAGTTTTATCGGCAACGTCCCCTTTTAAAGCGATTACTGCAGCTTGAGCATGCGGCGGTAGCCGTGCAGCCCATAGGTCGATTAGGATATGTTCACCTAAAGCGGTACCGGCAACGCGTCTCATCTCGTTTAATAATTGCGATGGTTTCATATCGCCAAGTGGCATTTCCGATAAAACTCTTTGCAAGCGGCGTTGTTGGCTGTCTGCAAAATGCTCCATTAACTTCGCCTTAATATATTCGTATTTGTTTTGTTAATATAATATATATTATATATTATATATTATATATTATATATTATATATTATATATTATATATTATATATTATATATTATATATTATATATTATATATTATATATTATATATTATATATTATATATTATATATTATATATTATATATTATATATTATATATTATATATTATATATTATATATTATATATTATATATTATATATTATATATTATATATTATATATTATATATTATATATTATATATTATATATTATATATTATATATTATATATTATATATTATATATTATATATTATATATTATATATTATATATTATATATTATATATTCTATATTATATATTATATATTATATATTATATATTCTATATTATATATTCTATATTATATATTCTATATTATATATTCTATATTATATATTCTATATTATATATTATATATTATATATTATATATTATATATTATATATTATATATTATATATTATATATTATATATTATATATTATATATTATATATTATATATTATATATTATATATTATATATTATATATTATATATTATATATTATATATTATATATTATATATTATATATTATATATTATATATTATATATTATATATTATATATTATATATTATATATTATATATTATATATTATATATTATATATTATATATTATATATTATATATTATATATTATATATTATATATTATATATTATATATTATATATTATATATTATATATTATATATTATATATTATATATTATATATTATATATTATATATTATATATTATATATTATATATTATATATTATATATTATATATTATATATTATATATTATATATTATATATTATATATTATATATTATATATTATATATTATATATTATATATTATATATTATATATTATATATTATATATTATATATTATATATTATATATTATATATTATATATTATATATTATATATTATATATTATATATTATATATTATATATTATATATTATATATTATATATTATATATTATATATTATATATTATATATTATATATTATATATTATATATTATATATTATATATTATATATTATATATTATATATTATATATTATATATTATATATTATATATTATATATTATATATTATATATTATATATTATATATTATATATTATATATTATATATTATATATTATATATTATATATTATATATTATATATTATATATTATATATTATATATTATATATTATATATTATATATTATATATTATATATTATATATTATATATTATATATTATATATTATATATTATATATTATATATTATATATTATATATTATATATTATATATTATATATTATATATTATATATTATATATTATATATTATATATTATATATTATATATTATATATTATATATTATATATTATATATTATATATTATATATTATATATTATATATTATATATTATATATTATATATTATATATTATATATTATATATTATATATTATATATTATATATTATATATTATATATTATATATTATATATTATATATTATATATTATATATTATATATTATATATTATATATTATATATTATATATTATATATTATATATTATATATTATATATTATATATTATATATTATATATTATATATTATATATTATATATTATATATTATATATTATATATTATATATTATATATTATATATTATATATTATATATTATATATTATATATTATATATTATATATTATATATTATATATTATATATTATATATTATATATTATATATTATATATTATATATTATATATTATATATTATATATTATATATTATATATTATATATTATATATTATATATTATATATTATATATTATATATTATATATTATATATTATATATTATATATTATATATTATATATTATATATTATATATTATATATTATATATTATATATTATATATTATATATTATATATTATATATTATATATTATATATTATATATTATATATTATATATTATATATTATATATTATATATTATATATTATATATTATATATTATATATTATATATTATATATTATATATTATATATTATATATTATATATTATATATTATATATTATATATTATATATTATATATTATATATTATATATTATATATTATATATTATATATTATATATTATATATTATATATTATATATTATATATTATATATTATATATATTATATTATATATTATATATTATATTATATTTATATATTATTCTTACCTGTTTTTATTATTATTATTATTTTTTTTTGTATTAAATTAACGTATTACTAGCTAATTCATATAAAAATATTTTAAAATGTTCTTATTTTTCAATAATAATAATTTTTAGCCAGGTATCATTTAATTTTTTTAATTAAAACACGTAAGAGTGCTAAATTCGGCAGTGCCGAATTTTGATACCCTCCACCTCGGTTTTAGTATTTATAAAAAATGTAAACAACTTATTTGAAAAAGTAAACAATTTCTTAAATTTAATACCAAAATATTTCAGCAAATACACTAATTTTTTTTGAAGTTTTAGAGGTATCTCCATATTTTATACCATATCGTGACACAGTGATGCCCAATTCAACCTATTTCAAATACCTGCTCGTAGTAACGACAAACAATGTTATTTTAACTTTACCTAGGTAAATGGTTTATTTTGTTGACTGACGTAATTTCAAAAGACAGACAGACAGACGCATGTACGGATATTATATGGACTCGAGTTGTTATAGGGATTAAGAATATAAATACTTTATGGGGTCGCAATCCATTGTTCAATGCATTACAACAGAATACGAATAGACACATTAAGGAATCATATTTTCCAATGTTTTCAGAGCTAAAAATTATGCGGTATTTCAAAATAAAAGTTTCTAAAAATCTTGGCAATTTTTGGTTTGCCATATACCAAGAAAATATGCTTTTTTTTAAAGTACATTAAAAGAATTTACTTTTTTTTTAAATGTATTTCAAAAAAAGTTATTTTATATAAAAGATCCTTTTTTGAGAAGAGGTAACTTTGTAAGAAAATGTACTTTAAAAAGAATGTTATCCTTTCAAAAAGGTACTTTTTTTTTTAAAAAGAGTACTTTAAAAAATACTTTTTAAGAAAAATTTTAAGAAAATGTTCTTTTTAAAAAAGGGTAGATTTTTAAGAAGATGTACTTGTTTAAGAAAAGATGTTTTTTAAATGTTATGTTTTAAGAAAAAAATTTTTTTCATAAGCATAGGTACTTTTTAAAACGAGGTACTTTATTTAACAAATGATACTTTTTAAGGAAAAGTGCTTTAAAAAAGGGTACTTTTTTAAAAAGGTATTTTAAAAAAGGACATTTTAAGAGAGATACTTTTTGAAAATGGTACTTCAAATATATGGTTTATGGGCTCAGGAATTAATTTCGATGCGTTATAAACGGAATGACAAACTGATATTTACCTTCTGCATATATACTTATACTTTGATATATACCCCCTGTGTACGGTTTTAAATCGACTAGTATTGAAATTTTTTGATTTAATTAAAAAAAATTACAATTGAATTTTAGATTTGTCTTGGGACGTCTGAAAATTTATAAACAATTGTTAATAAATGAATAATCATCTAAACTATTTGGAAAAATCATCTTGGTTATTTTTTAATATTAGCGCTTAATTTTAAAATTTTGCGTTATCCCCGAAAATACGTATTAATCTTATTAATTGGTAAAAAAGTTCCATATGGTTAATGTAAGTGCATTATACACTTTTGCCGGGTAGTCTTCTAGCACTGTTGCTAGGGGATGGACAGAATTTATAATTCCAACAAAATGGAATTCCTGCCACAAATGAAGCCGTGCTCACAACCACTACATACCAACCTTTGCATTCGCAATGGAAGACTGAAAAGTTTTTTCAATTTTATTGAAAAAATATATATATATATATATATATACATATATATTCAAATAGAAATAAAATGTTACACATGACAAAGCTAAATTCATTCAATACTCACTTTAATTATTAAGGATTCACTTTAAAATTAATTTTTTTAATTTTTTAAATACTTTAATAATTCCTCATCTGCTTTCTCTGGCCAATTTGTATTGTTTAGAGACCTCAGACTAGGATGGGCTAAACGCAAAATTATTTTTGCAAAATTCAGATTTTTGTAAACATTTAAATACATAATCACCCACAGCTACTACAATTTGTGATTGTGGGTGTTATATTTTAACCCATTCAATCGTAAAATACCAAGGGGTAAAAATTGTGTACAAAACATTGTTGAGAGAATGTATCTAGAGATCCATTATGTGTTTACCACTAGGATATCCCACGTGGTAGTTTCTTCATAAATCAATCAGTATATTCTCTTTGAAGACAATCTTTTGTGTATTTTTTTTTCTGAATAATTACGTTTTCTTCCAACTTAGTGATTCAGATAAACTATGTCTCATATATACATATATTTTATGTTAGGTGCTTGCCAACGATGTACATATAAGATCTGCTTAAACTACGTTCTTTTGCTTCCATATTTGTCTGAAATTTATTTAAATTGTCTTTGGTTTGATCTTCTTAATAGATGATTTTTGTTTATTTCAAGAGTGGTCTATAAAGCTCTCTCAATTTTTTTGTTAAAATATTACTATATTTGGAAAACAGAGAATTAATTTTTTTTACATATTAAAAGGGAGTTTTCACTATTAGATGTTGGGGTAACACAAAATAACACAATACAATACAAAATCTAACCCAGTGATGCCAACTTTTGATTTTGAATTTTATTATGCTAATAAAATATATTTTCATTTATTGACTCCAAATACTTGGGATTCACTTTGATAACCATGAAGTCAAATTTTGAAGTCATCAAAACCCAATGTCCCAAAAATTTTAAATAAAATAATTTGTTATCTTTATTTTCTGAGAAACTTCAAATTTTCATTCCAAAATATTGTGAAAAATAATATATAAATAACATTCTCATCAAATAGTTTTACTTCTTTTTCTTAAACTTTGTTCTTTCGTTTAAGAATTATTGCGCTTTATTTATGTAACAATTCTTATGTTCGCAAATCTTAAATATCATTTGAGGTTTTCTAAATTTCATTGAATTTAAATTAATGTTTTCTTATCCTGAAATGCTATTATTTTTTTAATTTCAATATTTTTTTTGATTTCAGTTGATTTTTTAAATGTAAACATATTTGTTGTTTTTTGAATATCAATTTGTGTTTAAAGAATAAAATTTATATTTTAAAAATTCAATTGATGTCTGCTAAATTTCAAATAATTATTTTCGACGTTTTAATATGATTTTCAATTGATATTTTCTAATTTATAATTGGAAATCTGAATTCCAATTTTTAGAATTGATTTTTTCTTTAATTTGAATGAAAAATATAAAAGGTGCAATTTTGTATTTATGTGAATAGTAATGCTTTAGTAATTATAAACAATTTTTAAAAATTGTATGTAATTGCAATCAGATATTTTATAGGTAAAGCAGAATAATAATTTTATATAACTATGTAGAACTGTTGTGAAAGCAAACAAGTAAGAAATTATAGGCGGTCTGGACCGACTATGAAATCCCTATACCATGGTTTAGAGACCATATCTCTTCGGTCCAACTAATTCGATATAGAAAATAAGCATAAACCAAATTTGAGTGACATTATTAATTTTTTGGCTGCAGATATGAAAAAGTTCATATCGGATGTTATTTTTATATGGGGAATAGGTCGAAATATGGACCGATCCTGACCATATTTGGTAAAGTCACTTATGTTTTGATAAAATAAATACAAACCAAATTTGAGCAAAGTCTGTGCAATATTTTTGTTTTTTGATAGATTTAAGTGAAAATCGGAAAGCAGCTCTATATGGGGCTATGACTAAGAATTGTCTTATAGTTTTTATTTTTGGACTACTGATTAATGGATATAATAAACACACACAAACCCAATTTGACAGAGTTCTATATGATAATTTGGATCTTATGGCAATTTATGTTTATTTCATAGGGGTCATTTGTATGGGGACTAGGTCTGAACATGGACCGAATTTCACCAATTTCAATAGCGTTCATCCTATGGCCGATAGAAACTTATATACAAAATTTCATAATATATAGAATATGTGTATATTATATTTTTATTATTTAATATATGTAAATGTGAATATTACACACAAACAAGTAAGAGTGTTAAATTCGGCTGTGCCGAATCTTTGATACCCTTCACCTCGGTTTGAATATTGATAATAAATGTAAACAAAATATTTGAAAAAGTAAACAATTTGTTAAACTTAATACCAAATTATTTCAGATTCTTTGGTTTGATCTGGATTTTTGTTTATTCAAAGAGTTGGTATATAGAGCTCTCTCACATTAGTAATTCGCGCTCCAGCGAGGAAAATCATTTTCGTCTTTTCTATTATTTCGGATAAAAGAAACACGTTTTGGTGTTTGCTTTTTGGTCATCGTGGTTGCTGATCGGCATGCATTTAGGTTATATTCCTATATGCATGCGTTTCCGGTTAATTAATTTAGTTTAAGTTTTTGCAAATTATATAGCTCGCCCTAACCTCCATTGCTAAGGTAATGCTTGTGTACGGTGGCTATACGCATTAAATCGTGCTAATTGGAGATATATAGTATAGTTTCTGTATAGTTTCTTTTAACTGGCCAAATAATTCTTCATTGCGGCCGAATAGGTCGGATCGAGTAACAAAATAATAACCAAAAAAAAGCTATCTCAATTTTTTTTTGTTAAAATATTGCCATATTTGGAAAATATTTTTTTTTTTTACATACTAAAAGGAAGTTTTCACTATTTACACAATACAATACAAAATCTAACACAGTGATACCAACTTTTGATTTTGAATTAAATTATGTTAATAAAATATATTTTCATTTATTGGCTCCAAATACTACTACCTGGGAATTATTATCGAACTTCAATGTTTTGGGTTTTACCTTACCTACCATGAAGTCAAATTTTGAAGTTATCATGAACACTGGTTCAAATTATGTCCCAAAAATTTTAAATAAACTAATTTGTTATCTTTATTTTCTGAAAAACTTAAAATTTTCATCCAAAAAAATTGTGAAAAATAATAAATAAATCACATGTAACAATTTTTATGTTAGCAATTCTTAAATATCATTTGAGGATTTCCAAACTTCGTTGAATTTAAATTAATATTTTCTTATCCTGAAATGCTCTTAATGTCTCCTCAATCTCAATAATTTTTAATTTCAGTTGATTTTTTAAATGTAAACATGTTTGGTGTTTTCTGAATTTCAATTTGTGTTTAAAGAATAAAATTTATATTTTAAAAATTCAATTGATGTCTTCTAAGTTTCAAGTTATTATTTCCGACGTCTTAATATGATTTTTTGAAATTCAATTGATATTTTGTAATTTATAATTTGAAATCTGAATTCCAATTTTTAGAATTGATATTTTCTTAAATTTGAATGGAAAATTTAAAAGGTGCAATTTTGTATTTATGTCAATAGGAATGCTTTAGTAATTATAAACCTTTTTTAAAAATTATATGTAATCGCAGATATTTTGTAGGTAAAGCAGAATAATAATTTTATATATCTATGTAGAACTGTTTTGAAAGCAAAAAAAACTCATTGATGAACACGGTAACTCTATTTTGTAAACACAACAAAAAGTTAATATGCCAAACTTGTGGTCATATTTGTAAAAGAATAATGGAAAAACGCCAGCCTTGTGTATACTCTTAACATTGTTAGATTTGATATCTAATTGAAAATGTTGACATTCATGTTAAAATAAAAATAACGATTCCAAATCTAATTAGAACAAAAATTGCGGTGCCATCTACTGTGGCATAGGAAAACTGAGCAAAATGAATGACACTCTGTTTGTTAATACAAGAGAAATGTATTTCCACTAAAACAAAATTCATATTGGAGAATTTTATATAAATAAATAATATATCGATTTATTTCTAACATGCGGTTATTATGAATATACTTACATGCATAGAATATATTATGTTATTTAATATATATATGTATGTACATACATATATGTAAATATTACACACAAAAAATACAACATCAAAAGTTATTTTGTGTTTTTCTTTAAATAAATTAAAAAATAAAATTTGTTTGGTAAATTTACATTGCTTTTTTTTAACAACTAGGTAGTTTTACATTATTTACTTTAGATGTTGGTAAATTTCTACTCCCTTTATATTAACTCGTAGTGTCTACTTGTCGAAAAAATTTTGGATTGATCTGAAACTTTGCAGGCAGGTTCATGGCGATGACAAAAATGATATAACAAATTTTTTTTAGCGATGCTAAAACAATGGAAACTTTAATATTTTCTACCAGAGTTGATAAAAAAAAATGTACAAAGGGTTAGTTTTTTATAATATTATTACCACAACGACCACAAAAACAACAAGTCCAGCTATGACAACAATACAACATTTAGAATAACAACAAGAACAATATAGAAACATCATATTTTTTATTTTTCCTTTTATTTTTTCAGAGATTTCCCTGGACCTGTTCTACCGATTTGAATGATTTTTGCAACAGAAAACTTCCCATGATATTGGTGAATCATTCTCACTAAAAATGATCACCCTAGCTATCCTATTGAGGCCGTGATCGTGACAAGAACTTCATAGAAAATCATATTTTTTCAAGACTTTTTTAGTTCTTCATTCAGATCCCGGGCCCCATTCAACCGATTTGGACGATTTTAAATAGCAAACTTCTCTGAAAGTCAATGAATCATTTTTTATGCAAACCAGCCCCCTAACAGCCCGATTGAAGTTATCATCGTGATTTCCACAGACGGACAGACGGACATCGCTATATCAACTCCGCTTGTTATAAGGATCACAAATATATATATTTTATAGGGTCCAGAATTTTTTTCTAATTATTACAAACGGAATGACAAACTTATATATACTCTCTGCATACTTGGGTGGAGGGTATAATTAAAAATTAAAATTAAAAATTAAAAATTAAAAATTAAAAATTAAAAAATTAAAAATTAAAAACTAAAAATTAAAAATTAAAAATTAAAAATTAAAAATTAAAAAATAAAAATTAATAATTAATAATTAAAAATTAAAAATTAAAAACTAAAAATTAAAAATTAAAAATTAAAAATTAAAAATCAAAAATTAAAAATTAAAAATTAAAAATTAAAAATTAAAAATTAAAAATTAAAAATTAAAAATTAAAAATTAAAAATTAAAAATTAAAAATTAAAAATTGAAAATTAAAAATTAAAAATTAAAAATTAAAAATTAAAAATTAAAAATTAAAAATTAAAAATTAAAAATTAAAAATTAAAAATTAAAAATTAAAAATTAAAAATTAAAAATTAAAAATTAAAAATTAAAAATTAAAAATTAAAAATTAAAAATTAAAAATTAAAAATTAAAAATTAAAAATTAAAAATTAAAAATTAAAAATTAAAAATTAAAAATTAAAAATTAAAAATTAAAAATTAAAAATTAAAAATTAAAAATTAAAAATTAAAAATTAAAAATTAAAAATTAAAAATTAAAAATTAAAAATTAAAAATTAAAAATTAAAAATTAAAAATTAAAAATTAAAAATTAAAAATTAAAAATTAAAAATTAAAAATTAAAAATTAAAAATTAAAAATTAAAAATTAAAAATTAAAAATTAAAAATTAAAAATTAAAAATTAAAAATTAAAAATTAAAAATTAAAAATTAAAAATTAAAAATTAAAAATTAAAAATTAAAAATTAAAAATTAAAAATTAAAAATTAAAAATTAAAAATTAAAAATTAAAAATTAAAAATTAAAAATTAAAAATTAAAAATTAAAAATTAAAAATTAAAAATTAAAAATTAAAAATTAAAAATTAAAAATTAAAAATTAAAAATTAAAAATTAAAAATTAAAAATTAAAAATTAAAAATTAAAAATTAAAAATTAAAAATTAAAAATTAAAAATTAAAAATTAAAAATTAAAAATTAAAAATTAAAAAATAAAAATTAAAAATTTAAAATTTAAAATTAAAATTAAAAAATAAAAATTAAAAATTAAAAATTTAAAAATTAAAAATTTAAAATTAAAAATTTAAAATTAAAAATTAAAAATTAAAAATTAAAACTTAAAAATTAAATATTAAAAATTAGAAATTAAAAATTAACAGTTTTAAAGTGGTAGCCGTGTAATATTGAGTTTAATTATTTTTATTTATTATTTATTATTTATTAATTATTTTTAATTATTGGGTGTAATATTGAGTTTAAGACTCAGGTGGAGGGTATCAAAAAAATCGGTACAGCCGAATTTAACACTTATTTTTTATTTTAAATTTTGTCTGTAGATGTGCCGCTTTCCTAATCACTCTTTGAATAGTTGACAAGCTCGCCTTAACACCAGTTTTTCTATGATTTGGGAAGACGAGTCATGTGTATTTGATGTTTGCATCAGTATGACTCGCTTCCATAGTGTTCTTTATTTTGAAGAAACTGGCAACTGTTTTCCTGTGCCTTCTAGTTTTGTCAAAGGTGTGACTGTTCCTCTTCTCATTTTATGCGTTTATATAAAAACAAATACTAGTATAATCTACACCGTGTTTGTCAAAACAAGCGAGATAACTTAAAATGCATTTGGGGGCGCCAATCTGGAAATAATAATAATGCATGTAACGGTTCATCTTCACACAATGATTACAACACCAAAACAAAAAAATTACGAATTTTCGCGCAATACGAAAATAGGAAAAAAACAAAAACAAATGAAGCGCTACATATAACTTATATATGTATATATTATTAGAAATCTATAATATTAATAGGCTAGGCAATTTCTTGTGACCGATGTTTTGTTCTACCGTTTTATCCCGATTTTGACCAAACGTATATTATTTGAAAGGTATTTCTTTTTAGCCATTTTGCAGATTTACAGATTTTTAAATTTTTTCCTTAATTTTGAGTAAATTGCATTTAAAGTTGCTACTAACACATACATAAAATTATACAATGTGTGTTTATTAAATTTGTTAATGTGTTTGTAATAAAAATGAGCTTGTTTTTGTGTTGATTTGTGAATTTAGCATACTTTTAGGGTCTTTATTTAATGAAAAATTAAAATAAATAAAATTTCCTAGAATTTGCGCTCGAATTTCGAGGGCTGGAATTTTATAATTTTATAATATTTTATAATTTATCATAAATTGAGAAATTATAAATTATTGTAGGAGGTTGGGATTTTAGGGAGGTTTAGGGTTAGGGTTTAAGAAAATAAAAAGACTCCAATTAGTAATTTATAATTCACAAAGAGTTTTTGTTTTAAATAGATGCTCACCATTCGAGTGTTTGAATTCAATTGAATTTACTTGTTTTTTTGTCAGTTTGCATTTCGGTTTACAATTTCCAGTTTACAATTTACTTTATCAAAACTTATTTCGTTATTAATAAAAATGAAAAAAAAAATATTTTAAATTTATTGTCTAAAATATTGATTTCAGACACATATTAATTAACAAATATTATCATATACTCTGATTAAAAGTTAACATTTTTAATAAAATTTACAGTTTTCTTTCTAAATAGATTTATATTCATTTCGTGCTTGACATCATTCGGCATCATGTTGTAAAGATAAATTTTTTTGTAAAATAAAGATTTTTGTATTGCTGTTGTATCTGCTCTCTGTGGTCTAAAGTCTAAGGCATTCCTAAGGTTATAAGGTTGAACATCTCCAACATATCTAATTTGTTCGATCAAGTAATCTGGTGTCTTCCCATTTTAATTTTTTGGATAAAGAATATTGAATTAAGTTGCAGCCTTTGTTGGATGTTTAGCCATTTTAGTGCGTCTAACATATATCTTATTGACGTAAACCGATTGCATTTTAAAATTGAGCGTATAGCCTTATTTTGTAGTTTTTGCAGCCTCGTTATTTGTTGGTCTGAACAGCATGTAAATAATATGGTTGACCCATACTCAAAATGAGGTTTTATCGTAGTGTTATATCGCATATCTCTAATGTATTCTCAATATCGTTTATATATATAACAAATAGAAGAGCTCCTAAAATTGGGCTTTGTGGTACTCCAAAATCATTTTCTATTGCATTGGATATTTCATTATTAACATTTGTTAATTGTCTACGATTTGTTAAATATGACTGAAACCATTTTAGCTCTGTATATTCAACACTGTATTTAGCTAATTTCTATCGTTTCAAAAGCTCTTTTAAAATCAAGGAAAATCGCTAATATTTTATTTTTTCTATTTTTACATTTCCATCTGTTTATGACATAATTTACTGCATTTTTACATGAATAATTTCTTCTAAAGTCTGATTAATACTTTGATAATAACCTGTGTTGTTCCAATTGATTTTTTTTACTATTTTTTCAATGACTTTTTCACATGTTTTTAAGGTGTTAATTGGTCGATATTCTTCAAATTTTAATGTTTTTAACTTTATCAATAGGCAAATTATCGATTCTTTCCAATTATTTGGGAATACGCCAGTCTCTAGTGATTTATTTATAATATTTAATATAATATTGCCTGTTCTGTCCCAATTATCTAGGATTATGTCACTTAATAGTTTGTTATAATCAGGCTTTTTGTTAATGCTTTTAAAAATAATCTTTAGTTCTTGTAAATGTATTGCACGAAATTTAAATTTAAAGTTTATCACAGGTATAAGATTTTCATACTGCACATTTTCAATGGAATATCTGATTTCCTTAATACTAGTTACAAAATAGTTATTAAAATTTTTAGCTATTTGGAAATTGTATTTATATGTTTATATATCACCCTTTCATGAGAAGTTTACAGAATTGAAATCGGTTGAGGCATTACAGAGAACATCAATGCCAAACACAATGCTCTACATTTTTATATATATAGATATATTAATTTTTTTCATGTTCAATTTTTACTTTATAATATTTCTTATTATTTGATAACTATTCCAAGCGTCATTTGTATTTACTGTAATTGTATTTTGATATTTAAAGACTTTTTCTCTTTTCAATGATCTGAGTTCGTTGTTAAACCACTTGTTTTTACTTTTTTCAGTTATTTTTTTTTCCTAATAGTAAATTTTTTAATTGTGTTTTCAAGGCAGTTATCGAAATAGTGTACATATTCATTTAAATCATTTATTTCATCATAATTAAATATTGCACTTATTTAATTTTTGAAGCTGTTTTTATTGTATTTGAAAATATTTATTTCTTTATTATAATTATCTTGCTTCATACTTTCACTCTCGTTAAAGATGTCAATTTATTCATGATCAGATATTTTATTATTTATATTATTTTTTGCCGTAATAGTTCCATTATTTGTTATTATATAGTCAATTAAGTTTACGAGATTTTTGTTATTTTAGTATATTCTTTCATTATATGTTTTAGTCCATTATCATTAAGTATACTTTCCAATTTACTTGCATAAAAATCATTTTTCCAGTCAATGTTAAAATCTCCGGCTATTTAAATATCACAGTTTGTTTCACATATTTCTTCTAAAAATCTTGGAATGTATTACAGAATTCTGAACCATTTTTGAACCATTTAGTGACCTATATATTATTATTATTATTGATGTTTTTCATATTTCGCCATATACGCACTAATCCAGTGTTTTGTGTCTTTAATATTATTTTTCATATTATTTATATGGCAGTGTTTTTTGAAATAAACTATTATTCCCCCAGTTCTAGATGAATTCGATAGGGTGCTATAATGCTCGTATTGGTCTATTTCAATTTCACTTTCATCTATTTCATCAGTTTGATGCGTTTCTGTTAAAATAATGATCTCAGTTTTATTTATTGCTGCTATTATTTCTAATTTGTTGAAGTTATTATTCAAGCCGTGAATGTTTGTGTATATTCCATGAATCTGGTTTGGTTGCTATATTGATAAACCCATCCTTCTCTTTCGCAGATTCAATTTATTTTGATACACCGGACACCTCCGGTGATTGGTGACATGATTATCATCAAGTCCTAGATTTAGTCTTTTATTTTTTTTTCATGCAATTAATACATTTCATGATTATTACATTATTTACCTCTGTGGTTTCCATGACATTTGTAGCATACAATTTCATTCTTACAGTCCGACGCTTTATGGTTATATCCTTAGCACTTGAACCATTGCATAATGTTCGTACCATCAAAACCCTAAATCTGTCCCATCCTAAATTAACTTTTGACCTGTTATTAGTTTCGGATACGATCCATTGTCTATTTTCAATTATGCATTGAATATTGTTCTATTATATATTTTTATTTCACATATTTGAATGACTTCTTTCCTGCTATTTTTTGGTATTTCTTTCTGTTTTTTTAATTTGTCTATTAATTCTTTATCAGATACTTTAAAGTTTAAGTCAGTGATTACAATTTGCATTTCAACATCCTTTGGGATTTTTATTTCATAATCTACACTAATTTCACTTTGTATTGCCTTTTTTTTCCCGTTCTTCTATATTTTCACTCTGGATCACCACCGCACAGCTTCATACGATTGGTGACATTAAATATATATCTATATAATATTTGGTTGTGATAAAAAAATATTGCAAATAAGAAAAATATCCGAGCACGACCACACCTACTTTCTATATAACACAAAAGTTAAAAATCATTGTAGTCACAATTTTTTGCTCATTGCAATTTTATGATAATGTTAGCAAAATCTACTAACAAACACACCTACCTCTCATACAAAATGTCCACATAAAATGCAATATTTTCCATGTTAACAAAACTAGGTCACTAAAAAAAGCTACACAGGTTTAAATTTGCGTGTTTTTTATTTGATTAAAATATAAATGAAATGCAGCAACATCACGCCCATATTCAATGAAAATATCTGTAATTAAATGAAAGAAAATATTAAAAAAATTAAACAAAATTTTTATTAAAGTAAAATTTTTATTAACATAACAAATTTTTTATTTCATCAGAAAATTCCAATATATCCTTGTTGAACAGTTTACGGTATGAATTTATATATGGATCTGAAGATGCTAGTAACATATGCATGACATCTTTATTTGTTGATATGCGATCAGTTTTTCTGAAGTAGATTAGGCGTTAACTTCTGTAATCTTTATTACGAGCTTCCTGAGCATCCTCCGACAATATGACAAGTTGCAATATTGCTGCTGACACAATTTTATTCCCATGAATAAGAACTTTGTGTACAGTAATAGGCGTTCTGTAGTGTCCAAACAATAAACATTACATTTTTCTGCATCTATTTCGGAATTACTGTTCATAACCGTTTAAATTGTACTAAAGTGATGAATTAAATTTCCATCAACACCAAGAACATCTGCCGTTATGGAAGGATTTGCAAAAAAAAACGTCTAGAAGTATTGTCATCGTTCTTTGAGCCTTTTAACACCAAGAACTTTTTAACACCAAGAACTTGATGATATAGGGGGAAACTATCACGTCCAATTTCTTTAGTACTGCATCTTAATATTTGATTCTTATGTTTTGATAAACAAGCATCAATAATGAGGCTTAGTGCTTTTTCTGGACTAAACTTTTTGAAAATTGTTCATCCTTATTAATTTTTTGCACCTGTACTTTACTCCTTTTAGCACGAGATTGGCAAAGTTCAAAAGCTTTAGAAGGACGACCACGTTTGACTTCATGAGAACACATTGGTTCACAATATATTGTGGAAGATCTTCACCAAAACAATACATATTTTCCAACCAAACCTCGTTTTCTTCAACAAATCTATCTCTCATACGTTTTGCACTGGCCCACTTAGTTTTTAATTTTGGTTAAAATTGTATATTTAAAAATTTTATAAATTGATACTCGTTAATAATTGATAAATTGGTATTTTGTTGAAATAATATCGCAAACTTCATCAATGTTCTTATCACAATCTAATAAAAGATCAAAAATTTCATAATAATATACCTGAAGATTGTCCATATTTAAATAATTTTTTTTTTCCATTTGTCACTTCATAAACAATGAACTAATTAGCTACAATCATTTAATCACAACTAAAAATTACAGATGATAAGAAATTTAAAAGAATAAATTAATAAGCTATAATCACAAAAACAATGCAATTAATAATCACAGCTGATAAAAATATTGAACTTTCAACAACAACAAAAACAGCATCAAAAATAATGGGAAGAAGTTATTGCATGCGCTACTAAGTGCAGTAACTTCTATGTTATTATATTAGAAAGTACATATTTTTAAACTTGGGTTTTGATATTGTCTTTCGTGTGTTATTTTACAACAAAGCAACATAGCGAGCAAGCAAAAAAAAAAAACTTATTGCATGGAAATTTTTTCTAACTTTTTTTTTAGTTTTTTAACCGGAATTGCTTAGGGGCAAAAATGGGCAGCTGAAAATAAATCAAGCTTTAATTTGATATAAGTCTCGGGCTAGAGGTCGTTGGAAATCAATAGATACAGGCCACAGAAGTTGGAGAAAATAAATATTTTTGGACAATTTTAGTAGTAAAAAAATGTTTTTTTTTAATATTGAAAAATTTTTTATTTGCATACCATTTATAACATCCAGTTGTATAAAAAAATCATTATATTGTCATTTAAAGAGTATTTTAAAAGCATGAAGCGATAGAAGGTAGCATATATAATACGGTCATTTCAAACGCGTTCACTTAGGTCAACTTTGAATGTCTCTGGACAAAAAAGTAATAAAGATATAAGCCTAATATTTTTGGTACATGATAATTAGATTGTTTATTACAAGGTGTGGAAAAATCATGTAGATCAGAAGACATGAAAAATGAATTAATACCGCTCTTAAACCACTGTGCACCAAACCGTTTTTCCTGCTTTCAATATTTGTAATTTAAAGTTTTTTCTATACTTTTTTTCTCCTTGGGTTTAACAATTAAGGGGATATTTTTTGATAAATCTGGCATCGGTTTCAAAGATTGCGCATATGACATTTTTGTTGTTTTTACGTTTGTGTCTTTTAAAACCTTTATTTCGTTGCACATTTTATTATTTTTTTTCGATGGTATCGCGTATATCTTTGTTTTTATTTTCAACTTCGTTTATGTTTCCATATAGGATTTTCACTTCTTGTACATTTTTTTCACATAATTTCTGTATATTATCCATCTTTTGAATCTCGCGTCATAACGACTTTCTATCGCTTCCAATAGTGATTTAATTTCACATTCATTTTTCTTTAGTGAACTTTCATGTTTATATTCTAACAAAGATTGTTTATTTTTATCAACACTATTCTGAATATCTCCCTCAATAAGATCTACATTTTGAATATACAGCATACAATCGTTGCAGATATATCGTACGAAATTGTCTTCATTAATAATATTTGCCGAATATTGGTCTATACCAGCATATTTGCATTGCATCGTATGCCACTTTCACCTCTTATTGCTAACTTGCATTTACTGCATTCAGTCATATCAAAAGTGATATTAACAAATTTGTTGCTTCCGAAAAGAAAATTCTACGTTTTGTTAATATTTTTTTGCCACTTTATAAATATATAATGTTTATGTTTTTAAATAGTCACTATCTATTTTTTGAGCACTTTATTATTATTATTTTATTTATTTAATCAGAGCTTTGATATTTTTGCTTGTTATTAATTACCAGGGTTGCCATCAATGTTGTCTTTCCAGGCAACTGTATATATATAATTCAGAATTAACAATCCAAAGAGATAATATCATCAAAATATGAGAAGGAAATGTAATTTAAAAAAAGAATGTAATATTCAATAGTGTCCATAAATTTTCTGTAAAATACACTTGAACTTCGTTTACAGCTGAGAACTGTTAACAATGTGACTAATATAGCTAATATATTCGTCCAACCTTCGTGTAAGACAGTTTATCTTGAATTGTGCTCCGTATTTTTCGTCAATAACTTTTGTATTAAAGAATTTATAATTTTGTGTTTAATGCTTAAAAATCCGTTTAATTATTTCTGGTTTGTCAAAAAAATAATCAATTTAAAAAGCTTGTTTTAAAGGCTGCAATTTTTAAATATATGTTTTATAAAAAATAATTTCTTTCTTCAATACACGAAATTACCAACAATAAACAACTAAATTGTCAAATTCATAACATTTTACAACAATAAAATACACTAAACAGAAATTACACTTACTCAATAGAACACTTACAAAAAGTAAATACAAAAAAACACAATAGCAATATTTCAAATAACTTAACACAAGTGCTATATTCTTATTTAAAAAAAAACAACAATAACAGTTCATACATAAAATTACTAACAATAAGCCAATAACTTCGAAACATTTTACAACAACAAAATATACTTAACAGAAATAACACTTACTCAATAGAACATAATAATAATAATAATAATGTCACTTTAAATGCAGTGGCTTATCTGGTTTAGTAGCCGAATCTGTATCGAAGCATAAAAACTTGCATTGGCGCTGTAATGACTGTCAAAAAATTGGCGCTGATTTTTACCGCTTCTTTATGCAAATTCAAAACCATTTTGCTAATTTATCCGGGCAAATAAACTCTTATGGAAAGCTTTTCGATGATTTCAAGTCATTGGCGCTGATTTTTACCGCTTCTTTATGCAAATTCAAAACCATTTTGCTAATTTATCCGGGCAAATAAACTCTTATGGAAAGCTTTTCGATGATTTAAAGTCATTGGATGGACTCCAATCACCTAAATTACCATCTCCAAATCGCCGTAAGTCACCCAGATTCATGAATAGAGAAAACCCTGATAATACTACTGCTTCTTCAATCCATACAACTCTGAATTCTGCAAATATGCTTACGATAATTACTTCTCCTTTGATGCCTCAAAATGCTGTCCTACCATCTTTTAATAAAGCATCATCGATACTTACAACTGATAATATACAATCTTTTACAAATACTGCTCCCTTGATGTCTAAAACTGCAATGCTACCATCTTTAAATAATACGTCCTTGACGCCTACAACTGCTATTCCACCATCTTTAACTAATGAAGAGGCATTACTGAAACAACTAAAAGTAATACCGCCAAAAAAATCTATTTTATTTCGCGTCTTTCTTCGGATACCTCCACTGATGACATTAATTTTTATATAAACTTTAAACTAAGTTATAAAGCTGATGTTATGATATATAAATTTTCCTATTCCGTACCAAGAAGGATTACATCTTTTAAAATAACCGTTCCGTTCGATCTTTATGAGCAAATCGTTAACCCTGCTTTCTGGCCTGTGAATACTTTAGTTCGTGAATATGAATTTAAAGAAACAACATTGCTGAGCTTCCGCCCCGACATCGAATAAATGAAAATACGAATTTCAACATTAATTCAAAAAACTAGATTCTTTACCCGTTGAACGACTAATCATTATCAGAATGTTCGTGGTTTAAATACTAAAATGTCTAATCTACTAGTTAACAGTTATGATTTTAATTTTCATGTTATCATCTTTACTCAGACATGGCTGAAAGATAATGTTTTTAATTCTGAGTTACTATGTAACAATTATCAAATATATAGATATAACAGAAACGATCGTAATGGTGGTGGTGTTTTAATTGCTGTATCATGCCTGTTTGCTTCCGAATCTCTTCAATGTGAATCTTCTCCAAATATAGAGTTTGTCAGTGTAATGATAAAGCTTAATTATAAAATCATTTTCATAACCTGTTCGTATATACCTCCTAATTCTCCCGAAGAAATATACCTTGAACACGTTCAGGCCATCGAATCAGTTGCTCAACGTGCTAAACCTGAGGATTTAATTTTTGTTGTTGGAGATTTTAATTTACCATCTATAATATGGAAAAATTCGCCTGATGCTCCGGATTTTATTCCAATTAAATCTAATAACTGTGATGATTTAATATTGAATGAGATAGTTGATCTTAGTCTTTACCAAATGAATGGCGTATTTAATGAATACGGTAAACTGCTAGATCTGGTATTTACAAATAATCCAGAAGATTGTATAATAACTCGCTCTGATCCTATCACCTTGCCGGAAGATCGCTTTCAGCCAACTATTGAAATTAGCTGTGTTTTGCCTACTTTTGGTGGATCCAATATTGGTATTAATAAAGATAAAGTTTTTTGTTTTAAACAAACCAACTATAGCAAATTGATTGATCTAATTTCTAACACTAACTGGAATGATTTATTGTGCCATACTTCTATTGATTTAATGGTGGAGGTCTTTTATGGAACCATGTATTCTTTTATGGATGAATGCATCCCAAAGCGTTCTGTCTACAAACGAACTGGCCCGCCTTGGAACTCAAAACAACTGTCATGATTAAAAAATTTGAAGAACAAGTTTTATAAAAAGTGTAAACTTTTTGGTTCTCTTGTATTTTTTGAAAAATACTCCATTCATCGTGCCGAATATAATATTCTTAACAATTATTGATACAAAAACTATCTAAACAAAATGAAGGAAGATTTCAATCGTGATCCTAAAGCATTTTACAACTTTAATTCAAAAAGAAAAACTACTGGTTATCCATCTGTAATGAAATTAAACGATATCGAATCTAGTGATGATACTATAATAAGTAACATGTTTGCAGACTTTTTTGCTAGTACATATTCTGTTGCTCAATATTGTTCCAACAGCTATTCATATCCAATAAACACAAATCAAGCTATATCTTTTCCCCTAATTGATAAGGCAGAACTTGTTAATAGCCTGAAGAAACTTAAAGTTTCATTTACTCATGGACCTGATGGAGTACCTAGTTCTATTCTCAATTATTGTGCTACTTCCTTGGCAACACCACTGACTCTGTTGTTTAATGCGTCAATAAAAAACGGTTATTTTCCAAAATTTTGGAGAGCTTCTTACATCATTCCATTATTTAAATCTGGAAATAGATCGGATGTTTCTAATTACCGTGGTATTGCTAAACTTAGTGCAATCGCTAAGCTTTTCGAGAAATTTATTACAGATTTTTTGTGCTATCACTCATCGTCAATTTTGTCACCATTTCAACACGGATTTCGGAAAGGATGCTCTACCGTTACAAATGTGCTTCATTTTACGACAATAATTAACGATGGTTTTGTCAAGAAAAAACAAACAGATGCAGTATACACCGATTTTAGTAAGGCTTTCGATAAAGTAAACCATAACCTTCTACTGTTCAAATTGGATTTATTAGGTTTAACACCATTAAGCCTTAAATGGATAAAATCATATCTTTCTGAGAGAACACAACGTGTAATGTATAATAATATGTCATCTAAAGATATTACTGTGACTTCTGGTGTTCCTCAAGGCAGCCATCTTGGACCAATTCTTTTCCCCTTTTCATCAATGATCTTCCAAAAGTGATAAATTTTTGCAACGTTTTAATGTACGCTGATGATGTTAAAATTTTTTTAAGTTACTGTCAACATAATGATCATATTCATCTCAAACAGATCTCAACAATTTCTTTTCGCGGTGTAACCGTAACCTAATGGAACTAAATTTGAAAAATGTAAATGTATGCGTTTTTATAGAAATAATGTTTTTCCTGCTAATTACTTTTTGGGCGGATATCAGCTTGAACTTGTTGATACTTTTCTGGATTTAGGGATTCTACTTGATCCTAAATTAAACTTTATATCTCACGTCACCATGACAGTTAATAAAGCTAGAGGTACACTCGCCTTTATTAAAAGATGGGCAAAAGAATTTATTGATCCTTACATAACCAAACAACTTTTTACATCTCTTGTAAGACCTATTTTAGAATATGGGTCAATAATATGGGATCCCTTCTATAACATTCATATTCAACGAATCGAGTCTGTACAGAAACAATTTCTACTCTTTTGCTTACGTGGCTTACCTTGGAATTCTGCAATTAATCTACATACCTTCATACGGTGATCGACTTAAATTAATAAAATTACCTACTTTGGAAAGCCGTAGGACTATGCTAAAAGTAACATTTATGATCAACCTAATTAATGGTGAAATCTGTTCTGACTTTCTTGTCAACAATATAACTTTTAATGTTCCTCAACGAGTATCACGCCAATTCCAACCACTCTTTGTTAAATCTTTTCAAACCAACTATGCTCTAGCTGATCCTTTTAGAAGAATTTGTTGTGTTTATAATAATCTTTTTCGTTGAACACTGATGTAATTAAGCATAATATCATTATTTTCTTAAATTCCTAACTATTTGTTTTTATTTTTAAATCATTTAATTGTTTCAATGTATGTACATATGTAATTATATCATTTATACAGGTCTGTAAGGATTTATTCCATTGACCTAATAAATAAATAAAAAAAAATAAAAAATAAAGAATCGACGGGCCGACCAAGATCGAGAGCGCCAAGGCATTACAGTAAAAATATCGAGATTATTAATGATAATCCCAGCACCAGCAAAAAATGTTGGGCGACAGCTTGAAAAAAGTGCACAGCTGATGTCCGATTTAAAATCGTTAGAAAAGTGTTCCTAAAGAACAAGGACCGTTTACCAGATGCATCCTTTTATGAGGAAGCATATAATCGATTATTGTGAGAGTTAAATACGTTTTCATCAATACAAGTTTTCGTTTTTTTTTGTTGCTATTTTGCTACTGGTCTTACTTTACATTTTTAGTTTCGGTGTATATTCTGCTAATAAATTATAAAATCGTGGGTGTTAACATCTTTTTTAAATTGGTAAAGACTGTGGGTTTCCCAAAAACGAAATAAAACTTTATTTAGTTTATAAAACCAAACAAAAAATAAAAAATATATTTTTTTATATAAGATTCTTGCATGGGATGAGCTCATTTCTAATTTAGCATTTGTTTTAAATTATTGGAATGTGGGATTTGTATAAATTACAAAAAGTGATCAATAAAACATAACTAATAAAATAATTTATTTGTTAATTCATTTAAAGTAGTCATCATAACTGAAGTAAACGCAACTTACTTATTATTATGAAATATGTATTTTTGTTTTGAGTTTGAAAAACGAATTTTTTCGTTTTTTTTTTGTTTGCTATATTAAACAGAGGATGATTTTAGTGTCACATGATCAGTAATTTCAACACCTTCCTAGCCAAGTGAAAGGTATACATAGTTTTCGTTCCATATAGGAACCCATTCTTAAATTATCTACATTTTTATCTACAGTTTCTTTGTTTTTTAAAGAAAACTAGCAGATTCCAGCGCTCGAAATTCGAGTGCAATTTCCAGACAGCTTTATTTTTCAACTTAGCCAATTCACAAACCAACACTTTCATGGTTTATTATTATTTTGAATGAAGATAACAAACTCATTAACAAACATATTAACAAATTTAATAAAACACACATAGCATATGTATAATTTTATGTATGTGTTCGCAGCAACTTTAAATGCAATTTACTCAAAATAACACACGTTTGGCCAAAATTGGGATAAAACGGTAGAACAAAACATCGGGCACAAGAGATCGCCTAGCCTATTAATATTATAGATTAAAATTTAATATTTAGATAGCCACGGTATTTTAAGTCTACGCTCAGTCTGTTTGGCATTGAGTTTACTAGCTTCTCTGTTTCCTCAGCTGAAATCTTCGCCCACTGTCTGCATAACACTTCGAAAAGTCTCTTTACTTTTTATTACATGCTGACGAATTCTTTTTTTTTTTAATAGATCCCAAAGATGCGCAATATGATAGAGATCGGGTGATTGGGGGATGCTCAAGACATTGGAGCATTGTACAAGAGGGAAAATCTGACGATCACCGCTGTGTGATTTTGAACGTTAACTTGTTGAGACCAAAACGTTGTCGATAAATTAACATTTGCTGCACTTGTTTCAACTTTTTTTTTTATTAATCTTCAATAAATTCCAACTGACCCACACCACAAGCCACCATACCATAATTCCACCACCACCGTGTTTGACTGTACCAACAAGATTTTGTTTCTCAAGCGCAGGTTACTGATTTACTCCACACAATTTGACGGCCTCGTATAACAAATATACGGAACTTACATTCGTTTGAAAATATAACTTGTTTCCAAAATTTGGCACCTTTATTGCGCTTTCGTCTGTTCACAACTGAAATGAACGATTTTCTTCGAGCGACTCTAGCATGATGTCCAGCTTTGTGTAACATTTTCTACCGCTTTCGGCACGAATACTTTTTTATACGTTTGTTTTACATTTTGGAAGATGTTGTCATATTGATTCTTTCACACTATTCCCGTACCGATAATAATTCTGCGCGCAAAGACCGCGGCTTCTATGTTAAAATTCCAGCTTTTTTGAAGCTACTTACTAAGCGTCGCACAGAGGGGTATTTTAACGATCTGGGCGGCCAAAATTATTTGAAGTAAATTTATGAAGCAGAATGTTGAAAGTTACTCGGTGAGGCGTAAAAAATAATTGGCTAAGGTAGAGTGGATCTTTTACAGTATTTGGAAGACAATACCTCAAATTTTTCAAGTTGAAAATGCTAGATATGAAATAAATGTGTACTAAATGTATTATGTGTAATAAATGTATTACGTGTATTTTAAAGAAGTGTTTGGCATATTTAAAAAAAATGTATTGAAACTAAAACAAAAGCATATTTATTATATATTTGGTAACAACAATATACAAAAACAATTCATTTTTTAAATACCTTAAAAATATTGTAGGCGTATTAGTAAATCACATACTTTGATTGATGGTATGAAAAGATCTTTAAAAAAAAATCAAAATTCAAAGGTTACAACTTAAATGTAATTGCTATTAAGAGTTAACTTAATTATTTAGACATATAGTCATCACTTGAGCATGAAGTATTTTCGTTCATTGTGTCCGCCATATTTTCGTGGCTGTCGCTGTATCTGTCGAAGCAAGCATTTCTAAACATTCCTTTGTGAAAGGTGTTGGTAATTTTTTTGGCTTCGACCTAATGCCCGTTAGAAAAGGATCGGAAGTTAGCAGCAATCTATTTATAACATCCCTATTGCAGGCCTCTCTTGAAAACTTTCGCGCATAGTTTTGACGGTACTGGCGAATGTGTTTATTTCTGGCCTCAGCGGCTTCTTCGGACAGCTGACCTATAGGTAGTAGAGCTTTTTCAATCACCAGTTGTCCATGTATCAAAATTTTGTGCATTGTTGGAGACATCGGGTACCAGTGGTACAAACTAACGTACATTTTTGCTGTTTCGGTTGCATAGTTATTAAATTTTTCGCCGTCAATGTTATGGCCACTGGAGATTACTTCTAAAATTACTTTTAAACGAAAAATAAGGTTTCGGTCAACCCCCGTAATCTCTGCTGGCAAATCTGGATCGGAAAAAACGCCTGCTTGTGTTGCCGTCATTACTGTTCCCAAATCCAGGCTTTGGAACGTCCACAATTAGTCCCATTCGGCATCTAAACTCTTGCTGCATCTTTGCTTTTTGGGTTTTCGCAACATCTTTTTCTACTTCGCTCCTTGCTTGTCATTTCTTCAGAGGAAGTTTATAGGACAAGTGCAAAATACCCTCAAAGAACCGAATTCGAGCGTGAAGCGTTGAAAGACCAAACGTTAGCGAGCTTTCGTCGATTTCACCAATTTTGTCCAAATTATTGAAATTTTTCGAAGTTGCAAATGTACCACCTCATGGTGGAGCTGGTGTTAGTAATAGCGTTACAAACTTTAGCATCGATCATAGTGAGTACCAATGTATGATGCACACTAATTGCAATTCCATTTAACTCAAAATCAGTTTGAACCAAGGCGCTAATAGCGTTTTGAATGTATTGCACTTCTTGGTTTGTAACGTCTAACGACTCCTTCACAAATTGAATTCGTATCGGCCGACAGTAGCGTGTTGAAGATGAAGTCGGGTTCTTCCAAATCACCTCTTCCGTTGTTGTTGATAACAGTTGCAATGGGACAAGCGAACTTTGAAAAATATAAGCGTCTGAATCGGCATCGTTTTCAAAAGCTTGCTTGTATTCACATTGATTGGACCCATCACAACCCCATTTATAAATAAGCCGCAAACTCGAAATCTCACCCTCTTCTAAGGATTCAAGTACTTCTTGAAGATACTGCAGAAGTCGAGTGGCCGTGTGGTTCAAAAGATCCTGTAATTTTATCTCAGCACAGGTAGCAGTAATTTTGAAAGCCGACGTTGGAGGGCAATAATCTTTCTTAGCCTCTTGGAGATAGCTGTAGCAAGGGTAGTACTTACCGTGGCTCATCCTAACTACCTCGTACTGTTTTCGTGTAAGATTGCCTTCAATGAAATAGAAAGGGCTTTTAATACTGGCAACCGTCCCGTGCATTTCGAGTTAGATTGACTCTGTTGGTAAGCCACTTTATATTTGTGTGCGCGATTTGGCGACGAAGTTATGTTTTTCAGTATTTCAGCAGCATTTCTCTTTCCGTCTGTTTCCAACTTGATTTGCGTGGCTTCAACCAACACACGTGTGTCGTTGGATCTGCGTAATTTCTCTGTTTTGCGCCTTTGGGTTCTTGCGGAGGACTCTTCGAAACGTTTAACTGGGCGCCCAGCACAACTAACAGCACTCGGTATCGAAAAACATCCCGTGATCCATGAATGATTATTTTTCATAAAACCTTTGGGTTTTCTTTGGGCTTTAAGCCATTTTGCTTTAAATTCGCCTTTTAATTTCCCAAAACTACTGATTACTAAAGCTAGCTTTTCTTTAGAAAAATTACCCAATTGCAGCTCACGATTTTTGGTATCGTCAACGTTAGCGTTTATTTCAGACAGATTGCTTTTATCGGTAATTTTCAGAAAGTCTAGACGAACTATGTACTTGATTTTCGAAGGACCTAAATTTGGAATAAATGTTTTTTTTTTTTTTTTCAATATACAAAACAATATACAGTAAAGCAGCAGAAATTATGATATATTTTTCCACAGTAGGTAAATGGCTATAAAACACAAAACCGCAAAAACCCGTAAATTTTTTTTCCATCTCACCAATACAATGTTTAAGATTACATTTAATCACAGATTGAAATGGTGGTGAGTGGTGAGGCATAACTTTTTGACCAGAGTTCTCTTTTGGTACCCATTGAAATTTACAAAAATATTTACAATATTTTTCAATGCTGCTTTACTAGTAGGAATTTAAGTTATTATTTTATTTAGCTAATTGGATTAAATAATATTTAC
Organism: Cordilura impudica; assembly: GCA_963682025.1. Lineage (NCBI taxonomy): Eukaryota > Metazoa > Arthropoda > Insecta > Diptera > Scathophagidae > Cordilura > Cordilura impudica. Next base: position 123,074,877 of record OY821521.1, on the reverse strand, counting down.
CTGCTTTACAATTTTCCATTTTACTTATATGTTTCAACTGAATACAGCCTTCGCACAGCCTGCTTAAACTTTTACTTTACTTGAACGCAACAAAATAGTAAATGCACAATTAGCAACTAGAAACTTTGAAAGCGTGTAGAAAATGAATGTAAGCAAAAAGGAATGAAAAAATAACGGAATCTAGTTAAGCATTATATTCTCTTTACCCTACAATCGGTAATTATTAAAAACATTAAATTTTGAAAAATCGAATTTTGGCCGCCCAGATTGGTGAAATACCTGTCTGTGCGTCGGGTAGATGAATAGTTTGGCTACTTTCTTTCTGATAAACTAATGTAAACAAAGAATATCTGAAAATGAAATTGAATTGAATTACATATTCATGTTATTTTTTTATCAATTATACAAATCTTTACGGTAAACGCAGACTTTATGGGTTATGTGTATATGGCAAAGTAATACATCATTTTTTAATCCTTAATCATTGATTTTTTAACACATTATTCCAGTCCTCGAAGTATAAAATTTGTATGAAAAATGTAACCGTTGTGAAAAGTCAAATATTTTCAAATGTTATTGACCCTTTTTAATGATTTACGTTTACAATTGTTTACAATGGTTTTTATTGCCTGTTTTTCATTTTAATTCGCAATAAACGATTTAAGACAAAAGCACAATTTAGCATCATAAAAGTTACACTTGTTAGTTGTGGGAACCCAGTAGGAAATTCATATGTAAAGACTCAAACACTACACTTGATAACTTTATTTCAAAGAACACACTCAATTTATACGTATATGAGAATGACAAAATGTTGCAGCCTCCTTTGGAGGCATTATTGTTAACTACTAAACAAAAAACTGATTATTATGAAATTTTAAACATAGATTCTTTATCAAACCTGAACTGACATAGGCTATGTTTTCTATATCCCTACTCCACTAGGGGGCGCTGAAATGAAAAAATCGTACCGTTTAAGCAATTGACACCAAATTTTACACAATTTTATTGAAAATTGCATTATATAAAAATGGACCTGCAAAGACCCATATTGGTATTTTATACTAATAAAAAGCTAATAATCTTCTGTTTCCTTTAGAACCTTTTTCAGCTTCGTAGCTGTTTGGAGAAAAAAAGGTTCACCCTTGTCTTAGTTTCGGAAACCGCAATAATGTCATGCAATATGAATTTTATAATTTTTTAATGCTATGGCTACTTAAATGAATGTGCATTTTTGTAAACTGTGTACTTCTATTAAACTGTGGAAAATTTTCAGATCAAAATCTTTATTATACCTCAAATGTTGCGGTTTTTGTAAATATTACTCATTTCCCGCAAGCGATTCTGCGAAACCAAATTATTACAATATTGATATTTTTAAAATTCTATTTTAAAAAATGTATACATCCTACTACAATAAAACTTCACAGGTCATCTTAGGACATAAGTATAAACAAATGTGCAAAGTTTCATACAAATCAGAGATGGTGGGTGACATGACCTGGGTGGTATCACATGGAATTTTAATTCGTTTTGTTTTTTCTTTTGTACTTCTCAACTTGAAGTAGGCTGCAGATTTATTTCGTTATTTATTTTTATTATATTTTTCATTGTTGCACCAAAATAAATTTTAAATTTTAAACAAAAATGAAAAATTGCATTAAAATGGAAAGGAGCAGATTGTGCAACATGTAATCGTTGGAGTAATTGAACCGAACAAAGAAGTCGCAACGAAAATTTTACGAGAAATGTAGAATAATTTTTTTGTTTTTCATGAAAATATACACTTTTTATACTATGTGAACTAACAATAATTTTACAAATCATAAAACTAATACTAAATAATATCCAGCCAGTGTCAGACAATACTAAAATTGCTCAATGATATATTATATATAAAAACTGTTTTCAAAAATCATCCATTTATGTGTCAGGTCGGCTGTGTCTAACCGTCTAAGGTGTAGCTGGTCGCGATTATATGGTAAATATCGAGCTATGTTAAGGTGAGTTTATTCAAATATCTGTGCGTTTGTGTCATAATTTCATCTTTGACAAGAGGAACATTTATTTGAAGGAACTGAAAAGAAAATGAACTCTGGCTTGAAAATACATTGGAAACTTTTACAAAATTCTGAATTTGTCAATTTTATTTTTTATGATGCCAAAACAATTAAAACTTTTTAACTTCTGTGCCATACTTGATTGAAACAATAAAAATAGAAGATGATATGAAAGCAAATGTATAAAATCTAAACTGTTATTTAAATATTTGTAATTTCTGATGTTTTCTTTAAACTGTTTTTCAAATACAATTGTATTTCTCAATGTTGCAACCTTATAATAAAGGATTATAAAATAATGGCAAGAATAAAGTTTTGTGAAGAGTTAAAAACCAGAATAATAGATAAATTTACTGCTAGTCTTAACCAAAAAAATTTTTATAAGAAATATGAATAAATCCACAATTTCGAAAATCAACAACTATCGTGAAAGAGGTATGGTTACGACTCAACATATAAATTAAATGAAATTATCCTGTCAAAGACAGCAAGAGAGTTTAAATAATGTTAAAACGGCTACCTAAAGAGGTCATTAACAATCTGAAACTAAAAAATATGTGCTCGAACTGTTTTCCGAAAATCAATTGAAGCTGATCTTGGTTGTTATCATTCTATAAAGAAACCACTGATATCAGAGAAAAATCGTCTGGCCCGCATAAATTTTGCTAAATGATACATGAACTGGTTAAGGCGGAATTGGCAGACTGCTCTCTTCTCAGATGATTGCAGATATAATTTAAGAGGCCGTGATTGAAGAACATTTGTACGAAGATCAAAGTGAAAATACTAGACCCAGAATATACAAAAAGAAAAAAAAACTATTTAGTTTAGCGGTAGCAATGTTGTGGTATGGGGTTTTCGGGTCCAATCGGTAAATGGGTCCAATTAATATCGCAGATAGGAATTGGCTACAGACGTGATGTATCCATACGCTGATGAAAATATGCCCCTGGTCTGGAAGTTCCAACATGACAATGACCCAAACCACACCTCCAAAGTTGTAACCGAATGGCTACAATCTAATGCAGTTAGTGTTTTTCCCACTTTTGTATTCTTGACCTAACTTTTGACTTTAAAATCATTAACATTTGTCAAAAATTATAAATCTACACAATAGTATCTTTCGTTTGAATACCATCATGTCGGCGTGTAACTCAGGATACTTTGCTGGCACTGTAAGGATGTTGAAAATTTTGGTTTTTAGGTTTAACCCTTATACATTTTACGAATAATTTTTTTTCAATTTCAATTTCAATCAACAAATTTTGCTACAAATATGTTACAAAATATTTAGAAAAGATGTTGAGATTTTAAGCAAATTTTGTTCATGTAAAAATATGTTTTGACTAAAAACCAAAATTCATTTTTTAATTAATTAATTAATCTAGACCTACATTTTTAGAAATCAATATTTACACTCCAACTTTTGGCCCCTGTTAATTTTATAACATATTTCTAAATATTTAAATTATGATATAAAACAAAATTGTATTCCTCTAAGAAAGTTTTATTAAGCCGTAAGCCAACAAACAAATTTTTAAAAACAAAACAAAATGAGAAAATCAAATTTTTATAATTTTAACATTAAGCTATTGATTAATGTAGAGTAAAAACATATTTTACATTCCATATTTTTTCGACGTTTTATCAAGTAAAGAACATTATTAAGTAAAGAACATCATATTTTTACAAAAGAAATACATTATAAGGCGTGTAATAATAATAAGGAAACCATTGAGGTTGATTTCTTTATTTAATTTAAATTTTATTGAAGCTTACAAAAAAAATTATTTTTTATATTGCTAATCACTACTTATGAGCTTATGGACCATTTCGGAAAACCTTCCTTTAGGGATTTTATAGTGGTTTCTGCAGGTAGAACATCTCCGTTTAAAATTTTCCACAAATTTGGGACTTCGTTTGTGCTCTTCAACTCACCTTTCACAAGAGCCCCACTTGCCTATGCTCCGGACAGTTTGGAGGTTTTGCCACCCTTGGTACAAAAAACATTAATCAAGATCTTTCTTACCGTTATGACGGGATGCCAAACCTTTCATTGCGTTGGCTTATGAAAGGAAGTAGTCTTTCAAACACTCCTTAATATATTTTTCAGTATTTCTAGGGCCCGTTTTAACAAATGACTTGTGTCTCTTGCCGCAACAGTATATTGTTTGTCATATCAGGAACTCTTTTGGAAATTTCGTCTGCTTTTGGGTCCTAAACTTATCTTCAACATTTCTTCGAGCATTAGCAACTTAAAAATTTTGTCGTCCATTTAAAAAAACCAATTTTTGTGATTTGATTCTTTGATCAACTTTTTGAAAGACCAAGTTGAATTTTGTTGAAAATATTTCATAATTTTAGCACGTTCTGCTTCTATTTCATCACTCATTTTAATGAAAGTATATGTTTCAAAGATAAATTGAAAAAAAAAAAATTAAAATAATGCTTGCGCAAAAAGTTAAGAGGAACAACGCGTGGATATTTTCAATCTCACTCATTAGTAGGAAAAAAAAAACCCAATATCCCATCTGAAATTTCAGTTATAGCAGGTAACTAAACTATTGAATTCGTGGAGTCAAAAAGAATCCTGGTATAATTTTAAACAAAGAATTTGGGTACAATTTTAAACATTGTTCTCAAATAGAAATTACATATAAATGCTGCTACTCCAACTTCATTCGCTTTGCTTCTAACACTACCCTACTGAGCATCTAACTTCGGTGAACAGTAGCGAACTTCTACCTTGAACTTAACATGCTTAAAAGCCGGTATAAGGCCGCGAAATTTTCACCAGCATAGCTGGCATATCTCTTTAATCAAAAACTTTATATGGTGTAGGCTTCGAGGATTTATTAAACGATAAATGCTACATAAAATAATATATGATTTTAATCCTGTTTAATTTTATTTAGTAAAACTAAGGATCTTTTGTTTGAGAAAACAATTTATTCTTTTATATTTATTGTATCTGTTTTTCGTACAGAAAATAAAATGACCGTTCAATTTGAAGGTGGAATGAATTCTACTCTTTATTTTTTCATTATTTCTTAACTAATGTGCATTTAATTGTAATATGAATATTGTGCTTTTTTATTACTATTTGTTTACAATATTTAATGTATTCTGATGTAGGCACCGTAATATGAATATGTCTGTTTACAATATTTAATGTGTTCTGTTAAGGTGTGGTCACTGTAATATGAATATATTCGATTTATTATTATTAACATAATCTTTCATATGTTTACAGTGTTTAATTAAATGCAAAAATGCAATTATGCAAACGGGAGTCTCTGCTTACTGATAGTCATAACAATATACTAGAGAGCCACATATATACACTCGTCTTCGATTCGCTCTTTAAGTCAAAGGAGTAATGCTATTATAAGCCCGACACCGTAGTTTAACATCTGATTTGCAGTCTTTAGGTTTTTGGAACTCACTACCCAATTAATTGGCAACTCTATACAATTTAAAAATAAATTATTTTCAAGCTTCTTTGTTTTGTAAATCATTAAATACATATTTAAATTTTAGAGTATAATCTTTTTTCATTGTATTGTTATTAATCATACTAATTTTGAGTGATAGTTTCAGAAATGGTTATTTAGGTATATGTTGCTGCCATACCTTATATAGAAAAACAAGTAAGAGTATTCAATTCGGCAAATTCGGCTTTGATACCCTCAACCTAAGTTTTACGTTAACATTAATATCTGGACTTATTACACTATTTGTAAACAATTTGAAAAACTTAATACTAATTTATTACAACAAATACTCTGAATTTTCAACATTTCTTAGAGGTGTTTCCATATTTTAGGTCATATATTGGCACAATGATGCCCGATTTGCCCCTCTTAAATACTAATCTGATCCAGATAATGACAAACAATATTATTCTAAGTTATTATTTTCGTTATTTGGCCAATTGTTGTGAATTCTTTTTTATTTCCTTTTATAAGCTAATACGGCTTACATTTTTTATGTAAATTAAAATAAATTTAATTTTGAATTTTTTTTTTTTTTATGGCCAAGTTATATTTTATCTTTCAGTGATTTTTGTATAAGCTAATAAGGCCTAACGTTTTAATGTAAATGAAACAAATTTATTACATATTTAACCGACGTTTCGTCAGTGGTTTGTTGACTTTTTCAAGATTTTTTTGTCTATATTTTAATTAAAAGTAAACATAAAGTTATTAATAAATTAATACACTATAAAATAATGTTGACTTACAATAACATGAATATTATTTTTCAAATTAAAAAATCAAATAATTTTATACAAAAAAAAAAAAAAACATTTAATAAAACAATATTTACAACACTGCAGCTTAAGTACTTTTCACTATTCAATTTATTGCAACTTTGTAACAAGTGTTTATTTTGTCAGTGTCTTCTTTCAAGTTCATGGTTCTTGTTATATTTGCTGTATACGCAAGCTTTCAATTGTGTACCTCTTTTTCTCGTTTTTTTCTTTATCGAGTATTCTGACATTTTTAAAGTCAGCTGTGTGTCCAGTTCTAATCATGTGTTGTGATAAAGCTGTTGTTTCTTTTTGTTTTGTAATATCGTTTTTATGTTCACCTATCCTTGTTTCTAAAGCTCTTTTTGTCGTTCCTATGTATATCAAAGCACAATTTTGTTCGTCGTTGTCATCTTCCTCAATTTTGTCTTTTTCAAATATTTTGGTTTCTAATTTCCTACATGTGTCGTATATGAGAGAATTTATAAGTTTATAAGTTTGAAATTTTCGGTGTAAAATTCTTTGTCACTAATATTCAAAACTCTAAAGACGAAATTTCTGGCAGTATTTATTATTTGACTCTTAGGCTGTGTTGCGTTAAAATTCATCAATCTTCCTGATGACATATCTTTTGTGTACCAATTAAAGTAAATTTTGCCGTTTTTCTTATGTAGTTTTGTATCCAGATATGCAAGTTCCCCATTATTTTCCATTTCAATCGTGAACTGGATTTTTGGATGATATTTATTGAAGGCATCTAGGATTTCGTCTCTGTCGTCAACATTAATTATAGCTAGAATGTCATCTACATATTTAGTTATGTATTTTAGGTGAATATTTTTATTTTTTAATTCAGTTGTTGCTTTGTCCAGCAAACTGTCTAAAACTATATCCGCTATAGTAGGTGAAAGTGGGTTACCCATTGGCATTCCAAAGATCTGATTAAATATTTTATTTTCATATACAAAGTAATTATTGTCCGTAAGACAAAATTGGAGTATCCGTAAGAATTTTGATTTTGGTATTTTTGTAAATTTCTTAATCCATTATGTTTCTAATTGCCGTGTGTACAAGTATATTCGTAAATAAAGATACGATATCAAATGATATTAAGATTTCCTTTAATTGTGATTTTAATTGTGCCGATTTTTTTATGTTGTGTCTGAAATAATGTGTTTAAGTATTTGCCCTACAAATTTAGAGAGCTGATAACAAGGTACGTTTATTGAGGATACTATTGGTCGTAGAGGTGTTCCTATCTTATGTATCTTTGGGAGACCATATATCCTTGGGGCAATCGCTGATGAGGATTGTAATCGTCGTTTTCCCCATATATCAATGTATTCATGTTTAAAGAGTTCCGCAATTATAATATTGTTCTCCTTTTGTAGTTTAGGTGTCGGGTCAGTTCTAATTGTTCTATACGTATCTTTATCTTCTAGCAACTTCCCCATTTTCATATGGTAATCATTCTTGTACATTATTACCGTCTTATTACCCTTATCCGCTTGAATGATAATGATATCGTTGTGCTTTCTTAAAATTTTTTTTGTTTTCTCATAACAACAGCTTTATCACAACACATGATTAGAACTGGACACACAGCTGAATTTAAAAATGTCAGAATACTCGATAAAGAAAAAAAACGAGAAAAAGAGGTACACAATTGAAAGCTTGCTAGCTGCAGTGTTGTAAATATTGTTTTATTAAATGTTTTTTTTTGTATAAGATTACGTGATTTTTTAATGTGAAAAATAATATTCATGTTATTGTAAGTCAACATTATTTTATAGTGTATTAATTTAATAACTTAATGTTTACTTTTAATTAAAATATAGACAAAAAAACCTTGAAAAAGTCAACAAACCACTGACGAAACGTGGGTTAAATATGTAATAAATTTGTTTTATTTACATTAAAACGTTAGGCCTTATTAGCTTATACAAAAATCACTGAAAAGTAAATTTAATTTACAATTTTGTCCCGGCACACATACGGATATTTTCATTCTCTATGCGACCAAAATTATTTTTTGTTAGAAACCTATTCTGGAGGATAGAATTGAAAGAAAAAACACGCTTATTAAATTTATAAATACGTTTTATTGAAATAAAAAAAAAACCCCCCGAAACACATTTTAAAAACTAATGGTCATCTTCGTCACTCTCTGACGCTTCGCACGAACATTGTTATTCTTCTTTTTACGTTCCTCATGCTACTTATAAAAGGGTCTGACGCACAGTAGCTGAAAATTGTTTTTCATTGGCCAAAAATCTGTAACTTTTGAACCGATAAAAATATTTTAGTAATTCTTTTTCTAGTGGGTAGATATTTAGTTGAACTTGAGTCTTTTTTTAATTTTATTAAAATCGATTGAGTACTTTTTAAGAAATTCTAAGTCACAGTTGAACTTTTAATATTTTTTTAACTTTTAGTGTGAAATATGGGTTTTTATTTTTTTTATTTATTAAAAAATGTCATACTTGGATTTTAATAATAATTAGAAGCATTTTTTGTAATAATGGGATTTTTTAAATGTTTACACACAAAAAAATGTATACACTAAAAAAAAAAAAGTAAAATCAACTGAAAGTTTGCTATTACTATTGAAAAATTAAAAATGTTTTGCTGTCAAAGTTGCAAATTTGTTTACACTCAAAGAATATTTCCACTTAAAAAACGTTAGTAATATTATCTTATAGTCTTCCTATTACTACAGAAAATTTTATCTTTTTTTGCTGTCAAATTTGTTAATTTTTGCAAAATAAATCTGCTGAACATTAGCGCAATGATTCTGATTTTGATATGAAAGTAAGGGTTTTTATTTTTTGAATCTTTCCTGTTTATTGAAACATTTCCTACGTATAAGGGTAAAAAACCCTTAAAAAAACTGCAATAGATTTTAATAGCCTTCGTAATAATAAGAGGTTCTGCTTATTACTGTTTTTTGCTAATACTATGTATTACGACGTTAAAAGAACCCTATTAAAACTGTCTCTGTTGCAATCTTTCCTAGAGAATTTTCAGGCGAAATTTAGGCGATATTGCCTAAAATGTTTATTACCTGCTTCTGCGGCCTCCTCTGATAGCTTCCCAATGGGCAACAATGAGTTCTTTATGATAACTGCATCATGCATTAGTATTTTATGCATTGTTGAAGTCATTGGGTGGCGAGCAGTATCTAATGCATATTCATCGAATTTAACCGGATCAATCCGCCTGAAATCGTCTCTCTTTTAATCAGTATATTAGGTCATAACAAACTTGTGTTATGGCGGAAGTCAATTTCGGGTCCTCAAAAACCTTCTACTGGTATTATTGTCATTGGTGTTGCCAAAATGTGCCTTTGCAATGTCTACTAGTAAACCAGTTTCCTCGCGAAATCTTTTTTGGACTTCGAGTTTTTTTCCAGTTCAATTTTTTTTTCTCTGCTTCAGTCTTTCGCTCTCTATATTTCTTTACTGGCAACTTGTAAGCCAAATGGAGAATGCTTTCAAAGATTCTAATTCTAGCGTGTAAAACTCAAAGGCCAAACTCCATAGCTTCAGAACTACCAGAAACTAATCGTAAAGGGACGAAAAAACTTTGGAATATGTTTGCATCTGAGTCGACATCATTTACAAATTTCCCATCACAGCCCCATTTTGAAATCAACTTCATGTTATTTCGTTCTTGCTCTTTAACTGTTGTTATAACCTGGTCAATCAAAGGCTCTAATTCAGTTTCGGCGGAAATACTTGTTACTTTGCATGACTCTGGGGGGTGGATAGCATTTTTGCTTCGCTTTTTGTAATAAAGTATAACAAGGGAAGAATTTCTTGTTAGTGTTCCTCAATATTTCGTACTGACAACGATATAAATCGATATCTACAAGCATCGACAATGCTTGTGTTGGCGTAAGTGAGGCAGTTTTTTCGCTCTTTGATTTAGAAAAAGCCTTTTTATACTAAGTTGCATGTGTTGGACTATTAATGACTTCTTGAGTATTTGAGAAGCATCTCGTTTTCCAGCTTTCCGCAATTCCACCTGTGCTGAATGTATGATTACATCTTTTTTTAGAGTACGCCGCATTTCTTCCGTTTTTCTCCTCTTATTTCTTTCACTTGATTCGTTAAATAATTTGGATGGCCTTCCAGGTCGAGGTTGTGAAGTGAAAGGTATCTCAAACGTTCCCTCTAGCCAAGAATAATTGTTTTTGAGTAATACATCTGCCTTCTTATGGGCTTTTGACCATATCTGCTTAATATAATTTCCCCCCGAAATTAGTTGATCCTTCAAGAAATTTTATTTATCTTCTAAAGTAAACAAATCAATCATTCTATCAAACAAATATTTACGGGTCACGATTCTTACTCCCGATGCGCCTTGTAAACCTAAAACTAATATATTTTTTTTTAGAATACTATTTATGATTTTATTTTGTTTTGGTAATTAAGATGAAAAAAGTTTGAAGTTTGAATACACATCCGCGCTGCTCCGCGGCAAATTTTTGAATTTTTCACAACTCTTGGTATCAAATTTTCGATTCTAATAAAAATTATGACAGGATTTGACGTGATTGTACAAGTACTAGATTAAAAAAAATATTTAAAAAAAATCTCACTCTAACGTAACTAAACTTTATGATGAAACCAACAGAAAAATGTAATTTAAGTTTGCATTCTCACCTATTGCATCAGGATCCATCACACAGGTTTTGATAATATTCGTTAAATAATAAATATTTCATTGCAAACTTAATGTTTTAGACGAACAACCGAGAATATATCGTATACAAACAACAATTTCAACGATCGAGTTACGACTACAGTTTAACGAGTCGTGTACGTGGGGGAATGAGAAAGGGGTTTGGAATTGTTCTAGAAACTAGAGGAGAGTTTTAAGCTAAATTTTTTTTACGGCCTGCTTTGTTGTGATAATTTGACTTTTGGCCGCATAGAACATGTGCGATATTTCGTCGTATGTGCGATGTTTCGTCGATTAATTGTCGAATTCTTCTGGGGATTCAAAAAAGTATACATTAATAATTGGCAAAAACAGGTACCATGCTGCAGTCTTTCAAAATATATAGGACAAATTCTCAAACATATAATATACAAAGAATATAAATTAAAAATTCGGCAGAATTAAAAAACAACCTAATAAAGTTCAAAGTTTAAGACAGGGAGACATTGGTATCATTTGATCTGATTTCAATATTCACTAACATTCCAGTATATACCGCCATCAAAAATATTAGAAAAAATAGCACATAATACAAAATTTTACAAAAAACTCCAAGTTCCAAATTTATGGAGGTTCTTCAGTTCTGCCTAACTGACAATAATTATTTTATTTATGACAAAAAATTATGCAACCAAATCTTTGGTATGCCAATGGGTAACCCATTATCACCCACAATAGCCGATATAGTTCTCGATAGTTTACTTGATGACGTTATAATGGAATTAAAAAAAAACATCTACATCAAATACATATCTAAATATGTAGATGACATCTTAGCCATTGTAAATAAAGACGACCAAGACGAAATCTTGAAGACATTAAACAACCAACATCCAAAGTTCAAATTCACTATTGAAGTAGAAGAAGATACTACAATAGCAGATTTAGATACAAAATTACATAGATATAAATATAAAAAAGTTTTCCCAAAAACCTCATAAGGTCTCTAATAGAGGAAATAAAACAGCGCTTAAAAAATATCAACCAACGTGACAACACTGCAGAAAATAAATTATTAGAAATTATTTTTGGAAATAAATCCATCCCTGCATAGGTCCGCATATGCTAGAGATTACTCATCCCTGGTACGAACCACCGGATAAGCTCTGTTGCAGCATAAGCTGTATGAATTATGGTTTTGGAATAATTTATTATTATTAGTAGTATACTTTTAAATGACATTTCATATTAACTAACAAATATTATCATATATTCTGATTAAAAGTTAACATTTTTAATAAAATTTACAGTTTTCTTTCTAAAAAGATTTATATTAATTTCGTTCTTGGCATCATTCGGTATCATGTTGTAAAGATATAATCCTTTGTAAAATAAAGATTTTTGTATTGCTGTTGTATCTGCTCTCTGTGGTCTAAAGTCTAAGGCATTCCTAAGGTTATAGGGTTGAACATCTCCAACATATCTAATTTGTTCGATCAAGAAATCTGGTGCTCTTCCCATCTAAATTTTTTGGATAAAGAATATTGTATTAAGTTGCAGCCTTTGTTGGATGTTTAGCCATTTCAGTGCGTCTAACATATATCTTATTGACGTAAACCGATTGAATTTTAAAATTGAGCGCATAGCCTTATTTTGTAGTTTTTGCAGCCTCGTTATTTGTTGGTCTGAACAGCATGTAAATAATTTGGTTGACCCATACTCAAAATGAGGTTTTATCATAGTGTTATAGATATTAATTGCGGTTAATATTGTCACCCTGTTTCTTAAACGTTTAAAAAACCCGATTTTCTTGCCATGATCTTTAAAGCTTAAATCTTTGTCAATCAAGAAACCTAAATATTTTATATTATTCACTTTTTCTATTATTACATTATTTATTTTGAATGTTATGTTTGTGTTCATATTTATTTCCATTAATTTAGTTTTGTTTTCGTTAAGTTTTAATTTATTCATTTTTAGCCATTTATTAATATTATCTATATCATTCTTTAAATTTTCATGACATATTTCCTCCGTTGCTGCTTCTGTGAAAATCAAAGTATCATCCGCATATAGTACAGCTTCGCATTTCTCTAATGTATTTTCAATATCGCTTATATATATAACAAATAGTAGAGCTCCTAAAATTGAACCTTGTGGAACTCCAAAATCATTTTCTATTGCATTGGATATTTCATTATTAACATTTGTTAACTTTCTACGATTTGTTAAATATGACTGAAACCGTTTTAGCTCTGTATCTTCAACACCGTATTTAGCTAATTTCTTCAATAGGATGTCCTTATCTATCGTTTCAAAAGCTCTTTTAAAATCAAGGAAAATCGCTAATATTTTATTTTTTCTCTTTTTACATATCCATCTGTTTATGACATAATTTACTGCAGTTTCACATGAATAATTTCTTCTAAAGCCTGATTGATATTTTGATAATAACCTGTGTTGTTCCATGTAGTCTTCCAATTGATTTTTTACTATTTTTTCAATGACTTTTTCACATGTTTTTAAGGTGTTAATTGGCCGGTATGTATTTATTACTTTTTCAATAGGAAAAATCATCGATTCCTTCCAATTATTTGGGAATACGCCAGTCTTTTGTGATTTATTTATAATATTTAATATAATATTGCCTGTTCTGTCCCAATTATCTAGGATTATGTCACTTGATAGTTTGTTATAATCAGGTTTTTTGTTAATGTTTTTAAAAATAATCTTTAGTTCTTGTAAATGTAATGCACGGAATTTAAATTTAAAGTTATTTGATTTTCATACTGCACATTTTCAATGGAATATCTGATTTCCTTAATACTATTTACAAAATAATTATTGGCTATTTGAAAATTGTCTTTATATTCTATTTGTTTATATATCACAGTTTTTATCACAGATTTGGGTTTTTTTAGGACTAGTTCTTTAATTTTACTCCACATTTCTTTTTGGTTATTTGCACTATTTATTTTATTATTAATATATTTATTTTTTTCATGTTAAATTTTTGCTTTGTAGATATTTCTAATTATTTTATAACTATTCAAAGCGTCATTTGTATTTACTGTAATTGCAGTTTGATATTTAAAGACTTTTTCTCTTTTTAATGATCTGAGTTCGTTGTTAAACCACTTGTTTTTGCTTTTTTCAGTTATTTTTTTCTTAATAGTAAATTTTTTATTGTGTTATAACAAGGATTTTGATCGACGGCTGGGGTAGTTCAGTCGTCTCCAGGGTCAGCCTAAGGACCCTCAAACCTTATGCAATAAAACACGATAAACCTTTTAATTACAAAGTAGTTTACTTAAGTGCTAATTGTGTATATATTATATATGTTTATATGTATCTATATACGTATGATATAACAAACAAGATAGTTTTTTATAAAATAGTATTTATTTTATTTAGTACTTCAGCTCTATCTAGGAGCTGAGTCTTTTAATGCTAAATTATTAATGATTGATTGATTATAAAATGTTCTTCTTTATATACATATTTTCAACCTATATTAGCAACAATGTGTTACCTGCACTTGGGTCAGCATAAACATAAGTGTGCCAGCGTAACAACAACATACAATAACAATATACGCAGTCATACAATGTTTTGCAAATGCAGTGGTCAACAATATTGATATTTGTTATTTCTGCATTTGCAAATATTGTACGCTATGCAGTGTGGGTATTATACAGCACACTACGAAAGTCGTGTTACGCTACACCTTCCTTTTTTATAAGAATGTTCATATAACATTTTTGTTCTATGGACATTCTTTTATTAATTGTACTGTTGGTTTTTTTTTTTTTTTTTTTTTTTTTGTGGTTGTATCAAGTGCAAGTTTCACATTTTACAATAAATTTATTTTATTTTATTTACAAATATAGATTTAAAGAAAAGAATGCATATTGTTTATTTAATATTGTATAACTTAAGTCTATTCTTATGAACTATTTGTTCTTTATTTGTTTTCTTGTCAACTATGGTTACATTATTTCTGAAATCTATTTTCTTAATTTTATATGGCCCTTTATATGCCATCTCTAACTTATGTCCTGCATCATTTCTTACTAAGACTAAATCTCCTATTTTAAAATTGTAATCTAATTTTGTTTTATCATAATTAATTTTTTGTTTTATTTTATTTATATCTAATAGTTTTTTAACTGTATCTATTGCTACTTCTAATCTAAATTTAATTTCCTTAGCATAATTATCTATATTATAAAGTGGTACAACTCTATCTACTTCACTAAATTGTGTAAAATTGTTTGGAATTTTTCTAAAAATAAGTTCATAAGGGCAATAATCATGTAATGTAGATGGTGTAGTGTTAAAACAGTACGTGAAATATTTGAGCCATTCATCCCAGTCGTCTTTATCTACTGATATGTAGTTTCGTACGTATTCGTTAAAAGTCCGGTGACTTCTTTCTATCGTACCTAGTGTCTGGTGATGATGTGCTGTCGATGTGCGTTTATCTATCTTCAATAGGTTGCAAAGCTCTGTCAGTATAGAGTTCTTGTATTCTGTGCCCATATCCGAAATGAACGTCTTCATTGGACCGTATATAAGCACAAAATTTTCAAATATCGCTTATGCGATCGTCTTAGCTGATTTATCTTTTATTGGTATTGTTACCAAGTATTTAGTTAAGTCACATATCATTGTGACTTCATATTCATTTCAATAAATTGACTTTGGAAATGGTCCAATTGTATCTACGTACACCGTATCAAAAGCCCTATTTGGTGTCTCCGTTATTGTCATTGGACTTTTTATATGTTTCTCCGTTTTAGCCAATTGACATTTATGGCATGTTTTCACATATTTGGCAATGTCTTTTGTCATATTTTTCGAGTAATAGTATCTCCTGATCTTCTCAGTGGTTCTATATATCCCACAATGTCCTCCTTCTATAGGATCATCATGGTATTTCAGCATTATCTCACGTATTGCCTTTGCATTCGTGTTATCAATTTTAGTTACTTCGTTTAATAGCGCTATTCTGATTTTATTCAGTGTTTTAATGCCCATATTCTCAAATTCACTTATCGAGACAAATTCGAAAATCTTCTCATGTGGTGAAAGTTGAATCTTATTAATATTTAGTTTAGAGGCTATTCGTTCTAGCCTAGGGAAAAATTGTCCTAAGTCAATATTCCCTTTAGTAAACAAATCATCTATTCTTATGCTAGCATATATGGAAGTTAACAATGGCGTCAGCCATGTTTTAAAAAAATTACTGTTGTTGGGCCGCCCATGGGGCCCAACTCACCTTTTAAATAAAAAACACTATTTAATATGTTGACTATTATTTTATTAAATAAACACGACGTTGCTCTACTGCAGTCTAGAATTGAACTAACTGCTCTCCGTCTCTTGCACATTAATATAACTAAAAATTTACTAATATTATTTTGCATATGCCAGCTTATTCTCATGGGAACCATAACATGCTATGGTTTCCCAATAATTCGCGTGTGCAAATATTTGCATATGCTAGCTTAATTTAATTTAGAACACTAACTTACTCATTTCCCAATAGCTTGCGCGTGTACAAAAGAATGCAAGTATCGTATAGCGCATTGTATATTGGTGAGCAAAGGGGTGGTGCGCGGGGTGTCAACTGCAACACGCGCTGTCCGTGGTATTGCTGACTCGCGCATTCGCCAATATGTTATTAAAAAAGGTATTGGGCGTGTGGAAGTGTTAACTCCCCCCTCCTCAAAAATCGGCGTCCCGCTGATCAGTTAGTGCCCCCGTTCGGATGATCGATAGGACTTAGGGCCGGCATGGTGATACGACCGAATATCTTCCTCCAAACTATGGTTAATATGATCGTCATTGCAATGACACACAACAGAATTGCAGCGTTTGATCCAAGTGACAGGTTTACATGGCCCATCAAATCTCGAATGTGCTCGATGTTCTTCACGTGGAGTTCATGTAATAGTTTCGTATCTATCTTGCGTGTTCCTTCGTGCGCGTTCGTTAATAAGAGGGGAAGCGCCTGTAGGCCTGAGATCCTTATATTTGTAAAATTCCTCTCTCCGACCGTAACCGTTTCGTTGAAGATTCGTATAAGGTATGTTCCGTTTATGTTCACAGTGTTCGTTTCAGATGAAACGTTGCCCCTGAAGTTGGTTACGTATATAAGATCGCTTTCTATCTGTTCCACTGTGGTTTCCTCATTTGAACGGAATGTGCAGTTCGCGGTGATACCCCTCAAAATTCTTGACAGGCATTCTTCCTCCTGGAGTCTTTCCAATTGTTCTAAGGTGCAAATCGTAACATTGTTGAGCGATGAGCAGCGATTCCGAATGCCATAAATGTTCTCGTGGTTCAACAGTACCTTGTCGTATTTCAAGTCAATTTGGCGGCCTAGGGATATAGCTGCTCTCAGGAGAATTTTATTGTATCTGCTGGATTCCACTTTTGGTATTGATATCACGTACAACAGCGATGTACCATTCGAAAATATACTTGGCCTACCGTATTCTATGGCCTCGATCTCGTTGTCGTATGGGAGCGATTCGATCTCGGAAACAATCTTACTAATTTCCTCCATATTTAGTAGATTAGTGTTGACGATGCCTGCTTTAGCGAGTTGACACGCTCGTACTATTTCCCCGATGTCTTCTCTTATCGTGATTACTTGGTTCAAGGCTTCACGCATTATTTCGTCTGATTCGGACACGACTATTTTATTGTTGTATCTGTCGATGAGGTCGTTCATTTTCTTCACCAAATCGTCTGTTGTGCCAAACAGATTATTGTTCACCACGTATTGTTGCTCGTTGTTCTCTATTAATCTTTGTTGGCTTTCCAGTATCTTGTTCCAATCTGTTGCATCTGGGTTGCCGGCAATCCATTTCCAGGCAGAGCCAATCCACTCTATAGATCTTTTGTTCCTCGTGATGCCTTTTACTGTTGTCATTCGGTCGTATGCCCTTTGGAGTTGATATCCGAATATTTCCTTGCCCTTTTCGTCCTTCGATGTAGCAGTGAAGACGTCAGCAGTTGTCCGAAGCATCTCCTCGAACCTCTCCAATTGTATCACATGTACGACGCTCAGATAACCGTTCACAATCCATCCTTCGCCATCTTTGATAGTCACAAGCGGCGATTGATATTCAAAGACGTGGAAGGCTGCAACGTTGGTTGCGAGTAGAAAAAGGCTTAAAAATTTAAAGTATTAACGTAGGTTAGTATGTGCAGCTTATAGTATCCGTATTCTAGGTGCAATGTATAGAGTTGGACAGAGCTTGGTGTTTAATACAATAGGTGTAAAATGTAAATCATGAATTCAAAGATCTGGGTATTATTCTTATTACAATTGCCTAGTTATAGTCCTCAAAAAAAAAGTTTTCCTCTTATGTTATACAATTTTTGGTAATTATGATTTTCTAATTTTAAATAAAGGTTTTTTTTCTAAAAAAAAAAAAAAAAAATTTTTTACAAATTCTCGACAATTAGATTTCTTAATCATAATTTCTATTACTAAAATTTTTACAATTTCCATTATTTGTTTATATTTTCTTTTTCTTTTTTTTCTTATGTTCTAAGGTTTCCAGGGTAGTTGCAAGGGTCACTTTACATTTTCTTAATCTGTGACTTATGGTATTTTTTTCCCGTTGTGGTGCGGATAGTTACTCTATTGTTGGTAGAAGCTCTGTGCCGCTTGTATAGAGGTCTATGCTTCGGCTTAATCTGTCCGTCTTTGACTAAGATCTCCTGATTTTCGACAAGGTCGACTGGGTCCGATCTATTTCTGTTTAGACGGTCATTCGTTATCTTCTGCTTGTACTCGATTAGCCCACGGATGTTCTCGTTGACCTGGTCGCGGAAATTTGTCAGCTGTCGGTAGTTAAATCTTTCAGTTCTATTAAAGAAAATGTCCGACGGCTTTCCACCAATGACCGAGTGTATTGTGTTATTGTAACGATCTACTGCGATGGTAATTATCTCTCTAGGACCAAGATTCCCCATTTCCCTTGACAAACACCTATATATTTCGATGAGCGTTGAGTGAAATCTCTCTACCTGGCCATTGACTTCACTCTTTTGCACGGGTGTAAAGTATATTTCTATGTTCAAAGATCTAATGAAATTTAAAATAGTTGGGCTCAGGAACCCCCTTTCATTGTCCGACACGATCATACGAGGTGCGGTAAAGTAATGTAAAACCTTGGCTAGTTTGTTCCGCAAGTGGATCGCTGACCGATTCCTAATGTGAAAAAGTTTTGCGAACTTAGAGAATTTGTCCATACAGCTGATAAACTTAAACCCCTGAATTTCAAAAATGTCGATATGCAGGTTTTCGCACGGTTATTCCGGGATAGGAGTTGGTTGAAGTTTAGGTTTACTGGGGTGTCTGTCATATTTGTTAAACTTACAAATTTCGCATGTTCTAGTGTACCGCTTAATGAGACTCCCCATGCTAGGGAAATAGAATCTTTCCAATATTTGTTGACCATTTTCTCTCGGGTTGCGATGGGCTCGCCCATGTTCTTCCTCAATTATTCTACAGATTCTCTCGGGGTTGCCCACATCTTCGACTACACGCTGCGTAATTCTTATTCTATATGAGACAAAGTGGGCCAAATAGACTTCGTTTAATAACGAAATAAAGCATTCGGGTATCTTGATGCCGTTAATGCAGGTCGGGCTTAAGCATTTTTTCAATATCTCGGAAAGGGTTTCTGCAGTCAGCTGTTCAATGGTCGCATGGTAGCTATTAAAGCCGGGATGTGGCTGTATATGGCTATGCAAATCCTTGCCCTGCCTGATTATTATCTGGTTCCTGAAAACGTTCAAGGGAACTTCGACATGGGGGATAAGATTGCTGCCATCTTGGTCGGCACTGTGCATCGTAGCGTCAGACCGGAATGATTGCCTTTCCGAGCCTTCGTCGGCTGTTGCGGTCTCTGAACCAATTTCAGAGGCTGTGATCGTACCTTCGTCGCAGGTTTGTATATAAGTTCGTAGTTATATTCTTCTATCCTGGCTTTCCACCTTTTCAGTTTAGCATTGTGATTCTGGTTGCCAAGTGCATAGGTGAGCGGCTGATGATCGGTAAAAATCCTGATTTTTTTCGCGTCGTAGAGGTAAGAGCGCAAATTGTCCAAAGCCCAGACTATAGCTAGCATTTCCTTTTCGTTGGTGGCATAATTTTCCTCCGTTTTCGCAAGAGAACGTGATATATATGCCACGGGTCTATCGGAATCCGTATGTTCCTGAGACAATACTGCTCCAATTGCGTAGTTTGAGGCATCCGTCGTCAAGTTGAAAGGCTGCTCAAAGTCGGGGAATGCTAGAACTTCTGATGACATTAACAAAGTTTTGAGCTCGTCAAAAGCTTGTAATGCCTCCTCATTAAGTGTAATGGAAATTTTTCTGGACATGTCCGCCCTGATTTGAGCGTTTTCACCTCTAATGAGGTTCGTCAATGGTTTAGCAACCTTCGCATAGTCCCTAATAAATTTTCTATTTTAGTCATTTTCTTCCTCTTTGTCCGTAGGTGAATTTTTCCTAAAATATCGTTGATAAGCTCCAGTTAGTAATTATAAGGTACTCTAATATTATGAACAAAAAATTGATCATCCGTTCTCTAACTATAAAAATATATGCTCCAATAATTCGTGGTAAATATCCCAACTTCCAGAAAATTATTTAAACGATTTCCCTGTAATTTATTCAGATGTTCAAATAATAATATACTTTAGAGAAAATTTCTCAGTCCGCACTTTAATAGTTTTCCGGAACTATCGTGGAACCTTCCAGGAATTTTCAGAGTGGTCCTTTAACTGAATTCTATAAAATTGTCCAAAAAAATATGTCTCCTATCAAATTCCGTTGGAGAGAACTTTCGCTTATATCAACTGACTAACACTTTCCTCGTAGATAAAAAGCGAGTTCAGTTTGTATATTTTCCTAACAAAGTTTAACACTTTTGCCTGATCTAAATTACCAAAAAGTTATCCACACGCGTAAAACTCCCATTAACTCAAAAGCAAATAAAATTGTTACAACCTTTTCTTTCATTTCCAAGAATTCCTAAAATGAAAAAATGTTACTTTTCCATGAACGTTTTGTACGTTATTCAAGTCAAAAGTCCAAAACGCCATCAGCCAAATTATAGTTGCCATAAAAAGGAGAGGCCTTAGGACGGTCCTTTCCTCCTGAAATAGCAGAGTGTCACGTAGATTCCAACTAAAGTTCAGCAAATGTTACAAATCCAATGGTTGCCTTTCAGTGAATCTTTTCCTAACACGTAAATAATTTATACAATCAAATGCCAAAATTATCAATGTAACGTTCCAAAATTATTGTTTTACCCTGCTATGATTTTTCCTTATAAAACGTGTACCCTTAACATAATTTTCACTCTTCGATCGATTACATGATATTATAATACATCCGATTATATTAAATAATCTCAATTCAATTTACCATCAATAATGATTGAGTTTTACTATTCCGTTATTAATCCTAATTGTTCCCCGTATCCATATGAAGAAAATTCGTAATTAGCCTATCATTTATCTTGATTGTTCTCTGTATCCTATATTAAAAAGATTTGTAATTAGTTATTAAGTTATTAATTAATGATTTTATAATTCCCATGTAATCAGCTCCATACTGCAAAATAAAATAAAGAAAATATTCTCTCCTTATTATACCCTAATAGGTCCCCGTTTCCTTTTATTCCTTAGGTACTTCTTCCTCGCGATACGTTTTATCCTCGTTATTGCAGTTATCAATTTCCGCAGCCTTTCCCTTTCCTCTTCATCTACCGTATACAGATTTGCTATTGTCTCTAATCTTTCGTCGATCTCCTGGAAATACATTTCGTTCAAATATCCCCTTGGTATCAACGGAAAAAAATGGTTTATATTATTAAGAAAAACTCTATTTTGTCAGTATTGGTCGTAAAATTAAAGTTTAAAAAGAAATATAATTGGACGGAAGAGGGTTATCGCGCACCACAATTAGAGGTAATAAATCAAAATAATAATCATACCACGATCAAAGGTAATTAATCAAACAAAGCCTTGCACTTACCCTTGAAGTTCCAATTCAATTCTAGATTGTGTTAGATTCTTAGATTGTGTTTTATTTATATTTAACTATAGGTTTATATTTTTACGTACTATGCGAAGTACATGTGATTGATGTTATGTTGAGTGGATCTAAAACGGAAAAGTTTAGATTTTCAATTATCTATTCTACTTCCACATTCTTGATTTAATTTAAAAAGATATTTTTAACGTCTTGGCTCATAGCTTCTTCCCTTTTCCTTTCACAATTTATTTCTTGTTTTTTGATAAAAAAAGATTATTTTTCTAATTTTGTAATTTTTATTTTTCGATCATTTTTTATTTAATTATTAAAAGATTTTTATTTTCACCACTTTTTATTTTCTTTTTGGCATTAATTCTTTTATTTTTTTCCATTTAATTTATATAAGACTTTTTTATCATAATTTTATATCATTCAATAATTTTTATTTTTTCCTTCTCATTCATATAAAATTTTCATAACTTCTCTTTGGCAATTTCATTTTCTATTTTTTGCCATTTAATTTATGTAAATATTTTTTACAATTTCATATTTTCGATTTGGCAATTTAATAATTTCTATTTTTTGCTATTTAATTTATATAAATACTAAAAATATACATACAAAGGTCATCCTTTAGGTTCCCCGTGTACATATACTTGTCAGAGTAATTGCACTAATTTACTTTATTCATTCATATTTTTTATTACCTTATATCCCTTTAGATGGAGGATCGTGTGGTCCGGTTTCGAACAGTGAATGCTGACGTACTAAGGCACGATTTATCTCACCCTGTGAACCTTCCAGCTTAAGCTCTTAATTACCAGGCGAAAAGGAAACATCCGTACCCACTGAGTAGTGTAGGTTCTTAAGTTTACTACAACTTGTTGGGTAATGTCCTTTAGCCTTCTGTAATGTCACCTTTCGGTAAGGGAGCGTTCTGAAGCAAGGTTTCACGGTTTTCCAAAGGGATGAATTTTCATATTATCATAGTGACAAAAAATTTTTTACGCACTGGAGGGCCTGGAGTTCAGGATCGCAGCACGCTGGGCCTCATTTCAAGACCCATATTGGTCACTTTTTTTATTTTTTATCATGTTGCAGTTTACACAAGAATGCTTTTTCAACTTTGGATATTTCCCTCTCTAGGGTTTCCAAAAAATAATTGATTTTTCATCCCCCGGAATTTTACTTCCTCAGGGAGTACTTCTTTCAATTTTACCCTTAGCTTAATTAACTATTTTAATAATTTCTCTTTTTCTTTTCTTATTCACAAAAAGAATTTTTAATTTTCCAAAAAAAAGCAAATTTTCATTTTTAAATTCCACATATTCACAAAAAGAATTTTTTATTTTTAATTTTCAAAAAAGGAAATTTTCATTTCAAATTTCTCATTTCCACTTTCAGAACTTGTAAAACTTTTTGTATTTTATTTTCGAAAAAAGAATTTTTATTTTAGAACTTCTCGATTTCTCAAAGGACACTTTTTAATTTCTAGACTTTTTATTCTAAAAAGAATTTTTTTTTCACTTTTTTCACCTTTATTATAATTTTTTTCTTAGGAAAAGGGATTATTTTGGCCATGAGCCAAGCACAGAAGGATCCGGCACATCCTTTTCACTCCGCGATTGGCCGGTCCCTGCTCGGGCGCCAGTTAACAATGGCGTCAGCCATGTTTTAAAAAAATTATTGTTGTTGGGCCGCCCATGGGGCCCAACTCACCTTTTAAATAAAAAACACTATTTAATATGTTGACTATTATTTTATTAAATAAACACGACGTTGCTCTACTGCAGTCTAGAATTGAACTAACTGCTCTCCGTCTCTTGCACATTAATATAACTAAAAATTTACTAATATTATTTTGCATATGCCAGCTTATTCTCATGGGAACCATAACATGCTATGGTTTCCCAATAATTCGCGTGTGCAAATATTTGCATATGCTAGCTTAATTTAATTTAGAACACTAACTTACTCATTTCCCAATAGCTTGCGCGTGTACAAAAGAATGCAAGTATCGTATAGCGCATTGTATATTGGTGAGCAAAGGGGTGGTGCGCGGGGTGTCAACTGCAACACGCGCTGTCCGTGGTATTGCTGACTCGCGCATTCGCCAATATGTTATTAAAAAAGGTATTGGGCGTGTGGAAGTGTTAACTTGGATTTTCCCTTTTTGATGTAACATCTGTTGGGTAAAATCTTTAATTTATAATATCTTTTGACGTCTATATTATTCAATGGTATATATACCTTGGGCTTATTATTATTATTGATATTTTGCTGATTTACTAATTTTCTCTTCCTTAGTCATCGATCTTGTCGTGACCCTTAAAACGGATGAAATCTTGTCGTTAATATCCTTTAAGTCATTTATTGTAATGCGCGACAGTGCGTCGGCAACATAATTATCTTTTCCCCTGAGATATTCTACTGTGAAATCATATTCCTCCAGATCGAGTCTCATTCTCGTTAGCTTAGAACTTGGATTTTTCATGGAGAACAGGTATGAAAGTGGTCTATGGTCTGTTCGGACCAAAAAATGTTTTCCATATATATATGGTCTGAAATATGTGACAGCCCAGTGTATGGCAGTTAATTCCTGTTCAATGGTCGATTTGTTGCTTTCACCTTTAGTGAAAGTTTTAGATGCATAGGCCACAGGTAGGTGTCTACCTTCATGTTCCTGTGTTAAAACTGCACCGCAAGCATGCTTACTCGCATCTGTTGTTATGCAAAATTCCTTCGTAAAGTCTGGGTACTGAAGCAATGTTGGGCTCATTAATGCCTTCTTTAAGTATTTAAACGCGCACTCACAATCTTTTGTCCACTGAAATGGTACTCCCTTTTTGGATAGCCTTGTAAGGTGTCTGGAATATTCAGAGAAGTTTTTAATAAATCGTCGGTAATAGTGCAAAACGCGACAAACCTTCGTGCGCTATCGGCGTCCGTAGGCGTCGGGTAATTTTCTATCACCAAATATATACTATCGTCCGGTAATATTCCTCTATCAGTACATTTGTACAAGGTAGATTACCTCTCTCACAAAGAATGAACATTTTTGGGGGTGTAGTTTAAGATTGTGTTTACGGCAAAGATCGAATACATCCTTCAAATTTGAAAGCATATGTTTTTCAGAACATCCCAATACAACCAAGTCATCCATATATAGGAATGCTTGATTCGGCTTCAGACCACTGAAGGCCAATGTCATCATTCTTTGGAATGAATTCGGTGCTATTTTTAAGCCATATGGTAGTCTAGTAAATCTGTATGAACCATTGTTTGTTGAAAATGACGTCAAGTCTCTAGAGTTATTTTCCAAACCAATTTGATGAAACCCGGACATCAAGTCCAAACAAGAAAAATATTTTGCTCTACCTAGTTGGTCTAGAATATCGTCTATTCTAGGCAATGGGAATTTATCTGATATTAGTTTTTTATTTATCTGCCTATAATCTATCACCAAGCGCCATCTTTTTTCATCTGTTCCGGGAAGTGATTTCTTTGGTACCAACAGAATTGTGCTATTGTATTCCGAAAATGATGGTTCGATTATCTTGTCATCTATTAGTTTTTCAACCTGTTTGTTTATTTCCTCCTTATGAGATTCTGGTATGCGATAATTTTTAATATACGTTGGTTGATTATCTTTTACTCTCAGTTTTTGTTCATAGAAATTGTTGGTAGTAATTGTTTCAGTCCCTATGCCAAAAATATCATTGTATTCTAAACAAAGCTTAGTTAAAATTGTTCTGAACTGTTCAGGAAAGTTTCCCTTCAAAAGGTCCAAAACTTCAGATTTTCTTTGGCTATTTTTATGTGGTTTTTGTTTTACTATTTCATAGTAAATAAATAACGAACCAATGCGTTATTTGATTTTACCAGTGTATTTGGTACAAAGACACCTGGTACGATTTCTTGATTTGGTATTAGTACATTGTCTTCAAGCTCCGGAAACCTGATTTGACGAATCACTTCTGACCTTGGTGGGAGTGTTATTCCATTGAAGCCGTTCGTAAGTGGAATTTCTATTACATGCGACAGATTGGGTGGTCGTAGTACGAGGTAATCATGGTTCCCATTGAAATCTAGTATACATTTATACTTCTTAAAAAAATCCATTCCAAGGATACCGTCGCAAGGTATTGGAAAATTATTTTGCACTACTTGGAAATCATGTGGTATCAAAAAACCTCTAAATTTTAGGTCAATAAATACATTACCTATTGAACGAATTTTACCCTGTCCTATTCCACTCAATGTGGTTGTTCTGTTTCTGTTAATTTGTGTTTGATAAAAATGTTTAGTTTTTATAACCGAAATGTCTGCCCCTGTATCTACCAACAGTGTTACCGTGTTGTTCGTGTCGTTAATTTTTATATTAACATAAAAACTTAAGCTGAGGTTAAGGTTGTATATGTAGTTGGTATTGTTATTATGATATATCTCAGAGGATTTTAGCAGTTTTCCGAATCATTTTCATGTGACTCTGCTGCTCTGACGTAATTTCTGTTACGTCTGTGGTTCTGATTTTGTTGAACTCTGTTGTGAATAGGTTTTTGTTGGGGTCTGCCGTTGTTACTGTTATTACTATTATTGCGTGGGTAATTGTACCTTCACGATATTGTCTGTAGTTATTATTTCGGTTAAACTTCTGCCCGAAATACAATACGGCATGTTGTTGCCCTGTTGCTTCAGTGCAACTGTTTATGAATTTGCCAACGGCCTCATTCATGTTACTGAATTGGCCTGCTTCCATGATAAGTTTAACTTTATCGATGGTGCAATTTTTGGTTAGTGCCTTTACTGCAACCTGTGTTGAATATTTACATGCCAATTCGCATGGCAAACCATCTGATAAATAGGCATTTTCTAATGACTTCGTTAAATTCTCTATTTCACTGCAATAATTATTGGCAGTTTTATTGTTTTGTCGGGTATTCATTATTTTTGCTGTCAATACCTCAACCGACTCGCCCTTTACTGAGTTTTTTAGTTTATGTATTATCTCAGTAATGGTTTGTTCATTACCTATTAAATTTCTTGCACTTCCCTTTAACTTTGTTTTTATTAAAGAGACTGCGATAGATTCGTGGTCACCTTTGATGGATTCTATTAACTGTAACGAGTCTATAAAGGAACGTAAATTTTCTGGTTTTCCATCAAATTCTATGATCAGCTTTGAAGCTGTGTTCAGAAAGTCAACGACTGTTTGTGTCATTTTTACTTCTGTACTTTCCAAAGAGGATCCAATATTCTCTGAATTTTCAGTTTCCACTAAGAATTTTACCTCTTCGTGTAGTGTATCTGGTAATTGTACCTTAACACCCTTCTTAGATGATATAATCAGGATTCTAGTCTTGACATCTAAGAAAAAACTTTCAGCAGCTGTCCTATGTGGTGTCGTTAGTCTGTTATAATTTACATTTAGCAAGACCCTGATTTGTTCTAACTTTTCGCATAAGATTCTAATATGTTTTACTATTGTTTCCTCTTTTGTGCTTCTATCTATATATAAACATTTATAAGATTTGTCGAACTCCTCTTTGATTAGTCTCACCTTCTGAATTATTTCTTGCCAATCCATGGGAAAATTATTTAAATTTTGTTTAAGTCATTGGCTCTGCTCAAATATTTCTTTTTTAATTTCTTGGTGTTTAAGGCATAAATATGTAATGCAAAATTTAAGCTAATCAGTACGGTTATTATTAGTAAACAACACTCAATGAATTTTAAGTCGATTGAGTCTCCTTTTATTTCTACCTCGTTAATAACATTTGCATTGGGATTCTCTATTTTTGATTGACGACCTCCCATTTTCCTTCACTATTTATTTTGTATTTTTTTTTCTATTATTTATTTCTATTAAATATTTTTCTGACTGCCTCAATAATCTAACCGAATCTTATATTTCTGACTGCCTCAATAATCTAACCGAATCTTATATCTTGCTAATTATATATCTTCCCTAGTAATTCATTATTTTTATCAATAGCTTATACTATTTTACATGCATCATTTTATTTATGTATATACATATTTAAATTATAAAAAAAAAATTTTAATTTAATTTGTGTTTTTGTTTTTTTTTTCTCTCTTAAACAGCATAATTACAAAAGTTATTTTTTCTCTTTATATAATTGTATCAAGATTAAATATAAGCTTTTTATACAGAACAAATCAGATTAATTGAATTACATTCCTTTGTGGATTTTTTTTTTTTTTTTTTATTATTTTTTTTTAACAAATTACTGTTTTTCTTTTCTATTTCATTTTTTTTTTTTTTTATTTCTCTTACAATTTTTTCCCTCTTACAAATTATTGTGTTTTCTGTTTATTTGTTTTTGTTTATTTGTCAAGAGCGGTTAACGCTTTCTGACCTACGGGTGCATAACGGGATGCTCCACTTTTTTTTTTGTGTAAAACTACGATGAACTACCCGTTCGTTGTTTTATTAGATGATTAATATCATCAATTTTTGCCCAGAGTCTCGTGGCCTGGTCCCAAGGTGGTGGTGTTTCGTTGAGGATTCTTAAGAGAATTGCCTTTTCTCTTCGAAGTCGTGCGACGTAGCCGCCTCTCCTCTTTTTGTTTGTCACCAGGGGTATATTGATGTGTTCTTCCTTCTTTTTCTGCTGGCCCGTCCTTCTTCTATACTCTTCTATGGAGATAGGTTTTGGCCCTTCCGCCATTGATTTTAAGCTCCACTGTCTTTAGGCCAGACAGTATCTTCCTTCAACGCAGCTGATGGATCGTTGTGGCTGATCCACCAGGACAAAATTATTATATTTTTATTTTTTTTATTATTATTATTATTTTCAGGATTGCTCAATTTAAGAGCATAATCCTTGAATTATATATATTTTCTACAATGCTCATCTAAGGAGCACTGGCAGGATCGCCATATAACAAACAAGATAGTTTTTTATAAGATAGTATTTATTTTATTTAGTACTTCAGCTCTATCTAGGAGCTGAGTCTTTTAATGCTAAATTATTAATGATTGATTGATTATAAAATGTTCTTCTTTATATACATATTTTCAACCTATATTAACAACAATGTGTTACCTGCACTTGGGTCAGCATAAACATAAGTGTGCCAGCGTAACAACAACATACAATAACAATATACGCAGTCATACAATGTTTTGCAGTGGTCAACAATATTGATATTTGTTATTTCTGCATTTGCAAATATTGTACGCTATGCAGTGTGGGTATTATACAGCACACTACGAAAGTCGTGTTACGCTACAATGAAGACGCGACTGACAACAGTTCTGCTTTGGTATTATCGGAGGGTCGGCTATGCCGATCGGTGGTGTGACTATACTAGCCGGCAGTTCGTGACTCGGGTGTACTGGTCGAC
The DNA here is from genome assembly GCA_963682025.1 of Cordilura impudica. Classification (NCBI taxonomy): domain Eukaryota; kingdom Metazoa; phylum Arthropoda; class Insecta; order Diptera; family Scathophagidae; genus Cordilura; species Cordilura impudica. Next base: position 123,045,459 of record OY821521.1, on the reverse strand, counting down.
AGATGGCGGCGCAGTGGTTGGCTCGGATGAGTCGGTTGACAGGTGGTGCGACTACTGGCCGACAGATGACGACGTAGTGGTTGGTTCGGATGCGTCGGTCGACAGGCGGTGCGACTACTGGCCGACAGATGGCGGCGGCAGCAAGGCGGGTGACTCGACTAAGTAGCACGAATAGTGGCTCGAGTGCGCCGATCGGCAGATGTCGCTAATATTGGCGGCACGATTATACTGGCAGACGGACGGCTGCACAGTAGATGGCTTGGATCCGCCGGTTGATGATATCGGCAGTGTGATGATACTGGCAGACAGGTGACGGCACTGTAGATGGCTTGAATGCGCCGGTTGATGGTATCGACCGTGTGATGATACTGGCAGACAGATGGCGGCGCAGTATATGGGTCGGATGCGCCGGTCGACAGGTGATGTGACTACGCTGACCGGTAGATGGCAGCGCGATCGGTCGGACGGTGGCGGCAGCAAGGCGGGTGGCTCGATTAGGTAGCACGGTTAGAGGCTCGGGTGCGCCGACAGATGTAAAAGGTATCGGCGGCACGATTATACTGGTAGACAGATAGCGTGATTCGGATGCACCGGTATTCGGCACGGCCGGTTGAGAGTGTCAGCAGTTGGCAGAAGGCGGCGGTGCGACTAGAGTTGCTGTCGTGAGCTTCACCGTGTTTTGGCCACCTGTAATGATAAGAGCGGGGTTAGCCGGGAGCAGTCAGCACAAGCCGCTGGCTTATCGAGAGCAGTCAGCCGTTAAGTCGCCGGATTATCGGGAGCAGTCAGCCGTGAAGCCGCTGGATTATCGGGAGCAGTCAGCCGTGAAGCCGCTGGATTATCGGGAGCAGTCAGCCGTAAAGCCGCTGGATTATCGGGAGCAGTCAGCCGTGAAGCCGCTGGATTATCGGGAGCAGTCAGCCGTGAAGCCGCTGGATTATCGGGAGCAGTCAGCCGTGAAGCCGCTGGATTATCGGGAGCAGTCAGCCGTGAACCCGCTGGATTATCGGGAGCAGTCAGCCGTTAAGCCGCTGGATTTATATGATTGACAACCGGTACCGATCGCCTTCAAAAGATTCGGGATATCTTATAGCAAGATCTCACCATTCAGCTTGGCGCCGAAAACTGACTTGCCATCCTCAGGCGAACCTTGCCTTCTTATGTAGACAAATTCACGAACTGAATAAGAATTGAATGTATCATATGCTTCAACCACTTGATAATTATTTTTAGCAGACAGCTTTTGTTCAGGTTTGGTTGATTGTATATATTCTGGTTGAGACGTAGATGTTTTAAAATGATGTGTGGTTGTGCTTGTATGTTGATGTGTAGTTTTATATTGAGAGCTTGGTTTAGTTGCTGGTTAGTTGAAATGTATATTTATTACTGCTGTGACGTTTTATTATTGAGAAATGATGTGTGGTTTTGCGTGTATATTGATGTGTAGTTTTTTTACGTGGGAGCTGGGTTTGTTCATGTTTGGTTTAATGTATATGTTATTACTGCTGTGACGTAGGTATTTTATTAATGAGAAATGATGTGTGGTTGTGCGTATATGTTGATCTGTAGTTTTTATATGAGAGCTTGGTTTGGTTGATGTTTAGTTAGTGTTGCGCTACGTTGTGTATTTAAGGCTGTTGGTTGGTTCCGTTGATGGTTATTATGTATAACGCAATTTGCGTTGTTACAGTGTTTTCAAGGCAATTATCAAAATAGTGTACATATTCGTTTAAATCATTTATTTCATCATAATTTAATATTGCTCTTATTTCATTTTTGAAGCTGATTTTATTGTATTTGAAAATATTTATTTCTTTATTATTATTTTGCTTCATACTTTCACTCTCGATAAAGATGTCAATGGATTCATGATCAGATATTTTATTATTTATATTATTTTTTGCCGTAATAGTTTCATTATTTGTTATTATATAGTCAATTAAAGTTTTCGAGTTTTTTGTTATTCATTACATGTTTTAGTCCATTATCATTAAGTATGCTTTCCAATCTGCTTGTATAAAAATCATTTTTCCAGTCAATGTTAAAATCTCCGGCTATTAAGATATCACAGTTTGTTTCACATATTTGTTCTAAAAAATCTGGAAAAGTATCACAGAATTCTGATTTTGAACCACTTGGTGACCTATATATTATTATTATTATTATTGATGTTTTTTCATATTTCGCCATATACGCACAGTGTTTTGTGTCTTTAATGTTATTTTTGATATTGTTTATATGCCAATGTTTTTTGAAATAAACTATTACTCCCCCAGTTATAGATGAATTCGATAAGGTGCTATAATGCTCGTATTGGTATATTTCAATTTCACTTTCATCTATTTCATCAGTTTGATGCGTTTCTGTTAAAATTATGAACTCAGGTTTATTAATTGCTGCTATTATTTCTAATTTGTTGAAGTTATTAATCAAGCCTTGAATGTTTGTGTATATATCATGAATCTGTTTTGGTTGCTAGATTTATAAACCCATCCTTCTCTTTCGAAGATTCAATTTATTTTGATACACCGGACACTACCGGTTATTGGTGACATAATTCTCATCAAGTCCTAGATTTAGTCTTTTATTCTCTTTCATGCAATTAATATATTTCATGATTATTTCAGAATTACAATCTTTACCTCTGTGGTTTCCATGGCATTTGTAGCATACAATTTCATTCTTACAGTCCGACGCTTTATGGTTATATCCTTGGCACTTGAAGCATTGCATAATGTCCGTACCATCAAAAACCCTACATTATCTATTATATCTTTTTGTTTCATATATTTTAATAACGTCTATCTTGCTATTTTTAGTATTTCGTTCTGTTTTTTAATTTGTCTATTAATTATTTATCAGATACTTTAAAGTTTAAGTCAGTGATTGCAATTTGCATATCGACATCTTTTGGGTATAGTGTAAGAAGGGTGTACAAAAGGACACTAAGATTGGGTGAGAACCGGACCAATCTCAGGAGGAATTTTGTCAAGTGCTTTCCTCAAAGCAGTTCCCGCGTGCACGCTAGATGCACTTTTTTAATTTTTTACAGAGATAGCACGTGGGCAGATTATGCCAATGTTTGAATCCTTGGCAGAATATGCCAGTAAAAAAGAAAATCTCTGTTTGGTTTTAATTATAACCCTTTCAAATCAGAATTATAATTGATTATTTATTTGAAAATGCTGGTCTTTTATATCATTATAATATAATATTTTTACTTAATTTAAATAATAGTCTTCTCTTTTCTTTATATTCGCATATTACAAATTCATTGATTTTTGAACGTTGGGCTCAATAGCCAATCAGAAAACGTTCCATAATCAATTTAAATTTTTCCCCTCAAAATTTGAGTGACATTCCTATTTGTCATTGGTTATTGACACAATTTGAATTTTCACAAATTTGTCATTTTGCATTCCAGTGATATTTAATTACACAATAATTTATTGTTTTGTAATTCAACCCTTTACCCAAGGTTAAAGTACTTTTTTGGTATGTGTTGAATGAAAAGAAAAGATATGCAAAAAAATAAATAAATGTAAACAAATAAATACAAATAAATATGTGCATGTGCATATAGTAAACAAAAATAAACAAAAAAATATAAACAAATAAAGATGAATAAATGAAATAAATAAAGATAAATGAAGATGTGTGTAACATCATCACATGAGATTTTTATTTCATAATCTTCACTAATTTCACCTGGTATCGCCTTTTTAATTTTTTCCCGTTCTTCTATATTTTCACTCTGGATCACAACCGTACCGTTTTTTCTACTTTCAATATTTGTAATTTTAAAATTGATTGGATCAACTTTTTTATTTAATTCAGCTTTTGTTTTTTCTATACTTTGTTTCTCCTTTGGTTTAACAATTAAGGAGACATTTTTTGATAGATCTGACATCGTTTTCAAAGATTGCGCATACGACATTTTTGTTGTTTTTACGTTTGTGTCTTTTATAACCTTCTTTATTTCGTTGCACATTTTGTTATTATTTTTTTCGATGGTATGGCGTATATCTTTGTTATTATTTTCAACTTTGTTTATGTTTCCATATAGGATTTTCACTTCTTGTACATTTTTTTCACATAATTTCTCTATATTATCCATCTTTTTGAATCTCGCGTCATAACGACTTTCTATTGCTTCCAATAGTGATTTAATTTCACATTCATTTTTCCTTAGTGAACTTTCAAATTCATGTTTATATTCTAACAAAGATTGTTTATTTTTATCAACACTATTTTGAATTTCTCTTACAACAAGATCTACATTTTGAATATATAGCATACAATCGTTGCAGATATATCGTACAAAATTGTCTTCATCAATAATATTTGCCGAATATGCCAGCACATTTTTTTGTAAAGTGATACACTTTACCACATACTCCATTGCATCGTATACCACTCTCACCTCTTATTGCTAACTTGCATTTACTGCATTCAGCCATATCATAAGTGAGATTAACAAATTTGTTGCTTCCGAAAAAAAATTCAACTTTTTGTTAATATTTTATTTGCCACTTTATGAATATATAATGTTTATGTTTTTAAATAGTCACTATCTATTTTTTTGAGCGCTTTATTATTATTATTTTATTTATTTAATCAGAGCTTTGATATAAAAAAAATAAATCGAAAATCTTACAGACAACAGAAACATAACAAATACATTTGGTGTAATATTTATAATTATTAAGGCGCCTATAGAAAAACAACATAGTGTAAGAAATAGCATGTAAGGGAAATGACATTCAGAAATGTGATCTTATATACATAGGAACAACAAAGAGAGCTTTAGCTACGAGAATGGGAGAACATCAACTAGACATCGCCAAGGGGAAAGAAACAAAAGTGTTAAGATTTAATATTTATAAATTCAATGAGTGTAGAATTCCTCTAATAAATTATAATAATTAGTGATTACGTTTAATGTTATGCAATTAATATTATCTTTCTTTTATTGGTAAATTTAACGAAAATTGTATTATTAATATATCGTATTGTATTATTAATATATTAATATATAATATATTTTTGCAGTGTTGTTTTGTTATTGGCCAATATTGCATAAATTTTAATTTAACCCTCCGTCATGCACATGTTCCGATAGTCACATACGTAGCACATGTATCTGGCCAGATACACTATGTATTTCAATACATTTATATGAAAAATATGGTATTTTAGTGATAATATTACATTGTAATATTGTTATCACGCCAGCCAGATATATATTTTCTATTTTTTTTTTTTAGTATATGCTAAACCACCTACCCAGGCAAAAAAAAAATTAATGGGAAATAAAACAAGAAAATTTTTTTTTGTGTTTAATTTCAAACAAATAGTTGTTAAAATTTCATTTCAATTCAAAAATTAGTAGCTATAAAATAAATTTCAATTAATTAAAAATTAAAAAAGTCTTACAGAGCAACTATATTCTGATTTCGAATGTTGTAGGCATACCGGATTCGAGCACTTGGAACAGAAAACGTATTAGTCGGCGAATTTTTTCGTCTCCCAATCTACATAGCTGACAACTTTATCTCTTTTGTAGAGTATCAGCACCACTTGAGCTAGGAACTACTTATAGTGTATGAAGGGGGGGGGGGAGTCGCCATATAGTGTAGGTGGGACGCCAGCTAGGATCACCAAATAATATAAGAATCGCTGGACCGTTATATAAAGGACACTAAGATTGGGTGAGAACCGGACCAATCTCAGGAGGAGTTTTGTCAAGTGCTTTCCTCAAAGCAGTTCCCGCGTGCACGCTAGATGCACTTTTTTAATGTTTTACAGAGATAGCACGTAGGCAGATTATGCCAATGTTTACACCCTTTGGCAGAATATGCCAGTAAAAAAAGGAAAATCTCTGTTTGGTTTTAATTATAACCCTTTCGAATCAGAATTATAATTTTGATATTTATTTTAAAATGCTGGTCTTTTATATCATTATAATTTAATATTTTTACTTAATTTAAATAATAGTCTTCTCTTTTCTTTACATTCGCATATTACAAATTCATTGATTTTTGAACGTTGGGCTCAATAGCCAATCAGAAAACGTTCAATAATCAATTTAAATTTTTCCCCTCAAAATTTGAGTGACATTCCTATTTGTCATGGGTTATTGACACAATTTAAATTTTCACAAATTTGTCATTTTACATTCCAGTGATATTTAATTACACAATAATTTATTGTTTTGTAATTCAACCCTTTACCCAAGGTTGGTGTACTTTGTGGTATGTGTTGAATGAAAAGAAAAGATATGCAAAAAAAAATAAATAAATGTAAACAAATAAATACAAATAAATATGTGCATGTGCATATAGTAAACAAAAATAAACAAAAAAATTAAAAACAAATAAAGATGAATAAATGAAATAAATAAAGATAAATGAAGATGTGTGTAACATCATCACATACTACTGGAATCTGAAATCAAAAAGAAAAACAAGGAAAATGAGATGAAATGAAGGGCAAATGTTATATCAACCAAACTTACATTTAGTGTTCTTCCAAAAAACGATTCCATGGCCATACGAGTGCTGAACTGTTTGCTGATGTGAATGTTGTTCATTCGGTTTTCAGTATTTGGAAGAACCAATGTATCAGCTAACTTAGTGAAAAAATTTCTTCTAGCATTATTTTTGTTGATACCATCAACTTATTTGAAATAATAAATAAATGCAGCCAGTGCCATGATGTCTAACATGTTGCAGAAGAACGCAAAATCCATCGTCTTGTTGATCGCTTTGTAGTAAAATGTGTAACCTTTTGATCCATACAATCGACGCCAGATTTAATTTCATTGTAGAAGAGAATTGCTTCGAGTTTCATTGCTTCCCCTTCACAATGTTTCGTATAATGGACGGTCGAAAGTAAGTTTACACATTTTTTTTTTTGTCACGTAGCTGCAAATTGAAACTTAATTTTCGTGGAATCCAAATAACGATGACAGAACAGGACGAGAACGATCCTTTCTCATTTCGTTAGGAATACATCTTTTATTAGACCGAATGGTACCAACAAATGCAAGACCAATTTTGGCCAGACGCTTTACTCCTAGTGTCGTAAAAAAGTTGTCAGCTACAATTGTACGGCCAGTATTGCTGTACGACTTTGCGAGTTGCAGCATAACATTTTCTTCTTGGTTTACTTCCCGTTCTTCTCCTTCTTGTCGACCTGCAGTGGATATTTAGATTTTGGATCACATGCTAACCAAATTTTAATGCCATACTACGCTGGTTTTGATGGTATATATTGTGTGAATTTTGTTTTTCCACGATATGGGAACAGTTCCTCATCAATTGTTATGCTGCCATGCGGACTGTAATTTTTGGCAAGATTTTCATTTAAAAAATTCCAAACTTCACGAATTGGTGCAGCTTTGTCAGCTCGCAATCGATGAACGCGTGATCTACCATCATCAAAACGAATGTATCGTACCAGTAAAGAAAATGGATTGAAAGACATGGCTGCTCTGAATATGGGCAGATTATTTGACTGCCACAAAAACTGTTTGGTTTGCATATTATTGTGGGAACAACCAGCTGCCAAAAGAATACCGACGAATGCATCTAATTCAATTTCGGTCATTTCTTCCCAAACTTTTGGTTTTTACTGGGATTAGCTGCATTCCATTTCTCGACTACAGCTTTTCCATGGCGATTCGTTTCAGAAATTATAACAAATGTGATATATGGTGTGAAAATTTTTTGAAAACTTCAATTGGAACACTGTTTTGTTGCTTCGGACCAGGTCGAAAACGCATGATGTGTTGACGTATACGAATTCCAATATTTGGTTCATTTTTACACCATATAGTGCCGTCCTTACCAAGGAAAGAATCTTCGGCAGCATTCTGTTCTTCAATTTCTTCATCGTCGTCACGTTCAAACATTTCATCTGGTTCGATAACCAAATCATTTTCGACATCTGAGGCATCGTCATAGTTTGGCATATAATTTAGATCCATATCGCCGTCAACTCCTGGAAAGTCATCCATCTCCATTCGCCATCTTCAGCGGCCCTTTCACGCTCTAACTCATTGGCCAATGCTTCTGCTAGTCGTTATTGAAATTCAAATTACCACCTTGATGTTGCGTATTATAAATAAACTCTATATCTTCATTAATTTTTTTTTTTTTTTCAAATAAATAAAAATTCGCCCGTAAATTATTGTCCGTATCTGTATATTTCAACGTTCACTATCCAACTGATGCGAAAAAAAATATAAAAACAAAAAAACAAACCGTTTTTGTGCTACCTGCGATGGTATGACCCTAATTGTTACCAAAGGTAAGAATTCCAAAATTTGATGAAGATTACTTAAAATGGAGAAAGTTCCATGATTTATTATTTCAGAAATGATATAAATCTATTCAGTTAATTCACGTTAACGGACCAAAATTATGATACTGCGTGGAAAATGCTACAAGAACACTACAATAACAAAAGACTCCTAGTGTCTAACTTGGTGGACAAAATTATCAACCAACCACCAGTGATGTCATTTGAACCATCAACTAAAGTTCTTCATGACACCACTAATGAATGTTAGCTGGCGTTAAATAATTTAGGAATTGAAACAGCATCTTGGGATGTAATTTTAAAACATTTATTTATGAAAAAACTTGATAGAAATACACACATCAGGTACATGCAATCGTTAATTAGCCCATGGAGGTGCCAATAATAACTGAATTTTTATCATTTCTGGAACTTCAATTCCAATCGATGGAAGCAATCGGTCAGAAGGAAAGACCAACAAATAAAGCTGTTGTGTCAGTTGCAGCAACAGTGGAACTCATAAATTATACCACTGCAACAGATTCCTACAATTATCAGAACCAGAACGGCTCCAGTGGATTCAAAAAGGGGCTTTTTGTCAATTGTTTCAAAAATAATCACACTTCACGGACTTGCACTACAGGAAGCTGTAGAAAATGTCCAAAGAAACACAATACGTTGGTGCACTTAGAAAAGAAGCAGCACAATGTTACAGTTACATCTTCAGCTACATATGCAGCCGAAGGGGGCCAGGGCTATGTTTTGCTAGCAACAGCTAGAGTAGTTACTACTGCCCAAAATGGTGCTTGAAATGAGTTTAGAGCTGTATTAGATTCTGGTTCTCAATTGAATCTTGTCTCCAACCGACTTTGCCAAAAATTATCTGCTTTTCCGACGAAAGCTTCACTTCGCATAGACGGTGTTGACAACGTTCAAAAAAGATCAACCTATCGCATTAATGGCGAAATGAAGTCCAGAGATCAAAGCTTTTCCACAAACTTGGAAGCATACGTCTTCCAAACATCATTCCACCTCAGCCGAATCAACATATTGATATATCTACATGGGATATTACAAGCCACATGATGAAATCGAACCCAGCGACAAAATTCTTTCGCCATCAGAAAGGCAATGTTAGTCATATATTACTCAACATGTACGCACCAACGATCATGGCCGTTTGGTTGTTAGTTTGCCGTTTCGAGAAAATCCAGCGGCATTAGTAGAATCACACGCAATGGCTTATAATAGGTTCATGGCTTTGGAATGACGATTGGTAAAAAATGAAAAAGCTCGAGCTCAATACATTCAATTTATACAAGAGTATGAAAAACTAGGACACATGCAGAGGATTAACATAGATGCAATATCGAAAAAAAATTACTTCATTTCTCATCACTATGTATTCAAACCTGACAGCACCACAAAAAAACTGCTAATAGTATTCGGCGCATCGGTAAAAACACCAATGGGTTATTGATTAAATAATTTAATGTGATCAGGGCCAACTGTTCAAAGTGAATTATTTTCAATTTTACTTCGTTTTCGATTGTCCAGATTTGCCTTCACCACCGACATCGACAAAATGTTGTCGGTACATTTTAATTCATCAAAATAATCAACAATACCAGCTAATTACTTGGAGGGAGAATCCATCGTTACCCGTCAGTTACTATAAACTTAACATGGTTACGTATGGGATACTACCAGCACCTTACCTAGCCACAAAGTGTCTACAAAAAATTGCTGATGAAAATTCAATAACTATCCATATGGTTCTCTAATGCTTAAACATAAATTTTATGTGTATGACGACCTGGGATGTTCAGACAGTCTCAACATTACGTTTGAAACACAAAAGGAGCTCATTGTGAATCATCCACAATTATTGAAGAATATCCCACTCGGCGATCAGGAGGTGGATTTTGATTTCAACAGTGACGACACGAACACAGTAAAGCATTGGGATTGTTATAGCTGTCTAAAACGGACCAGCTTTGCGTCAAAGTAAAATTGAATCATCTTCATACCAATTCAAAACGTACAGCTACATCTGACCTCGGAAAATTGTTCGACCCTCTTGGACTACTAGCACCTGTAGTTGTAAAAGCAAAGATGTTCATTCAAATATTATGGCAATATAAATTAGATTGGGATAAACCATTGCCCGAAAATCTCCATGCAATCTGGGCGAAATTCAGAAAAGATTTGAACAGCTTAAATTTGAATATTTCCCGCCATATTTTTAAAGGGGAACTTCCATCAACAACACAATTACATATATTTGCAGATGCTTGGGAAAAGGCTGTTGGTGCTGTTGCTTACATCCGAGCACTTCTTAAGGATAAAAGAGTTATTGCAAAATTACTTTGCGAAAAGACACGGGTTGCTCCATTAAAGTGTTGCTTTAGTAACTCGTCCAGAGCTATGTGCCGCAGTTTTAGCTGCTCAACTTGCTCACGGAATCAGAACCGATCTCCAGATCAAATATCAACCCTTGTTTTTATGACTGAATCCGAAATAGTGCTATCTTGGATAAATGCACAATCTTCTTTGTACCATACGTTCGTAGCTAATCGAGTATCCAAAATTCAATCATTAACGTTGTCTAGTCAATGGCGCCATGTCTGATCACAAGACAATCCGGCTGATATATTGTCCAGAGGTTTACCAACACTAAAACTTTATGCAAGTAATTTATGGTTTTATGGGCCACTGCTTTTGCACGGACAAGAAGAAATGTGGCCATTTAAATTCTCACAGAAACTTCAACTTCAGAATGACATCGAGAAAAAGAAGATATCCCCGATTTCAGCAGTAACCATCGCGAGCGACGGCATCATATACAATATTGCACACCGTAACTCTCAAAAATCTTCAAAAATATTTATTATTAACGCAAGATTGGAAAAGGAACAACGTTCAACATACGAATCATTAAGTCCAGATGAACTTAATAATGCAGTACTCATGATTGGGAGACAATTCAGAATTCTCCTCAGAAATTAAACAAATGGAGAAAAATAACGAAATTGACTAGAAAAGTGCTATCATCAGTCTAGCTCCATTCCTCGACAAAAGAAGAATCCTAAGATTTGGGGGCCGATTAAAAGCTTCATCATTATCATATGACGCGAAACACCAATTACGGATTCCTTACAATGATAAAAATCAACTATCAGAATTCACTGAAAATATCTATTCCGATAAGGGGCAGGATGCAATAATTTCTACCGCCAGCTCAAGCACCAAGAGCACCACACTTTAGTGGACTTTGGGAAGCAGCCGTTAAATCAGCAAAACATCTTTTACTACGCAGCGTAACTACTGCATCTTTAACTCATGAAGAAATGTAGACAATCGTGGTAGAAATCGAGGCGATACTTAATTCTCGACCACTGACCCTTCTGTCAAATGATCCAAGTAATCTTGAGGCATTAACTCTAGGCCACTTTCTTATTGGCGTGGCGCTCATATCATAAATAGATTGCAATGCAGCAACAACAATAAAAGCGTCAAGATTATATCATTGGAAGCTCGTATCACATCTTAAACAAGAATTCTGGAAACGATGGTCCACCATCTAAATGGAATAAACAGGTTGAGAAAATTAAAATTGGAGACATGGTAATAATCAAGGAAGACAACTTACCTGTCATGAAATGGCCACTGGCAAGAGGTGTTCAAACTCACCCTGGTTATGATGGTGTTGTCAGAGTTGTTGAAGTAAAAACGGCTAAAGGACTGTTCAAACGTCCAATACATCGATTAGTTCTTCTACCTTTCGACCATGATTCTGATGCAGCCAACAATGTTTTTGACGATAATACTACCAACAACCACACTATTGACTTAAGTGACGAACTAAGGCAAAAAAGTAGAAAACGTTAACAAATCATCTTAGTTAAGCATTGCTCATAATAGTATCATTATTACCAATAATAGTAAGTGGAACTCCAGTCGAAAATAAGAAATTTGGAACAAAATTAGTAATCCATTTTTAACAAATTGGTACAGCAGCAATCTCAACAACCGAATGGATTAAATTTGTATACTATGATTTAGACACTTACTAGTCTGAGACATGATAAAATGATAAAACTAAATGAATCATGTCTTAGTGTCATTAATCAATTTTATTTGCCATATTGGACTCTGAATACGCCAATCAGATTCCCAACACAATAGAACAAGTAAAAGAAAATGAGTCATATTTATTACAATTGCTTAAAAATCCAACCTCAATTACAGATTCAACACCCAATATCATATGACAAATTCAAATGGCAGCTAAAGCAAGATTTGAACAATTAGAAAAAAAATTAATACTTAGAACAAATGCAAGACATCGATGTGTTATTCCAAATACACCTTACTCAGCTATTCATTTCCGGAGTTCTTGAAGTATTACTAATCGCAGACAATGTACGAAACATAGACTCCCACAGATACGCATCATAGAAAATAAGTCCATTATTACTAACTACAGAACAATTACAAAATGAAGTTAATGAAATAAAACTCCATTTACCAAATTCAGTGGATCTTCCTGTAACTGAAGGAGACGACTTAATAAAACTATTCAAAATTTTGAAGGTTCAAGGAAGACTCACGCACCAGCATGCAGTATTAAAATTAACTGTACCATTAGTTGAACGGGACCAGTTTTAGATGTCTTATTTGATTCCCGTACCCAACATAATGAACAACACCATGGTAGCAATAAAACCATATACTATTTTCTTCGAAATAAACCCATCTCGTAAACAATATATACATCTTACTAGATCTGAGCTGAGTTCTTGCGACATAATGAAACAAGACTTTTTCCTGTGTTCCAAGATTCAAATTCGCTACAACTTTGGTTCTGAGGTGTGTGGGTGTGAAATAAACCTATACAACAACAAAACAACACCAACTTGCACTCAGGAGAAAACTACTACCAGATGGATACCACTCAACAAAAGAAATCAATGGATATATGCAACCTTGTCATTATCACGGGTCACTGCTGTTTGCAACAAAGACATTATACATCTGTCAATTAAGGGATCCGGGTTGCTTACGCTTGATCCAGAATGCATACTTAAACATGAGTTAACAACAATGAGCGGCCTACAAACCATCTCGAGTACAGTGAGATCTTCATACACAAGCCTTGGCAAAATTTCGGATTTGGCTATAAAAAAGAATATAACACACTCTATATACAACAATCATTCAAGCTTAGAGAATGAGTATTCCCCAAATATTAAGCATGGACATACCCACCAGCAACACAGTCATACAATTGGATACCTGGCAATGTCGATTAGTTTGTGTCGCACAGTGGCTGAAAACCGTTTTTCATTGGCCAAAATTCTGTAACTTTTGAGCCGATCAAAATATTTTAGTAACTTTTTTTCTAATGGATAGATATTTAGTTGAATATGAGTTTGTTTTAATTTCATTAAAATTGATTGAATACTTTTTAAGGAATTAAACTTTTAATTTTTTTTTAATTTTTTGTATGTATTAAAAAATGTCATATTTGGATTCCAATAATAATTGCAAGCATTTTTTTGTAATAATGGGATTTTTTTAATGTTTACACTCAAAAAAATTTGAAAACTCAAAAAAAAAAAAAAAAGTAAAACCAACTGGAAATTTTGCTATTACTACTAAAAAATTTAAATTTTTAATAGCAAATTTGCAAATTTGTTTACACTCAAAAGTTTGCTATTACTACAGAAAAATTTATCATATTTTGCTGTCAAATTTGTTAATTTTAGCAAAATAAATCTGCTGAACATTACGCAATGATTCTGATTTTGATACGAAAATAAGGGTTTTATTTTTTGAATCTTTCTTATTTATTAAAACATTTCGTACTTACTATGTGGGTAAAAAAACCTTTAAAAAAAAACTGCAATAGATTTTGATAGCATATGTTACAATGAGAGGTTCTGTTTATTATTGTTTTTTTTTTACTAATACTATGTTTTTCGTATTTATAATTATTATTCATGCAATTATAATTATTATTCATTTGATTCAAATAGTGATTGCAAATATTCCATATTGCGTTCTGTGTTATTTCTGTTCTTTAGTAGTTTTTTGACTTCTTCATCTATATCCCGATGTTCCACTTTCCATTGATTTCGAATACTGGAGATGAACGGATCTCACGTTGCCAATAATATATTAAATTTGTGGAATTTCGTGAAATTTTTCTAATATTGTGTGGTAACTATGTTTTTGCAACGCTTAGAGTTTGGCTGGTTGATTATAATTTATCGGGATAAATAAAAATACTTCTTCTTTCTGGTATTAGTAATTTTTATTTTTATAGTTTCATTTGTGTTCTGACGAAGACCAAAATTATACTCACTTCTTAAATTAAATTATCTGCTACTTATATACTAAATTTACCAACTAGAATTCTACAAAATATTTCTTTTAAATTCTCTCTTAAAAACTAATAGTGCTACAGCAGCATAGTGAGTGACTCTGGTAATTCACTTCATGACAAACATATGTGCAACACTTGCATTAAACGATTAATGGGTGGTCAAACACAAAATCATGTCAAGTACGGTAATTCAAATACACAAAATATACGTTTCCGTATTTACTTTGTGTTACCGGCACACTTGAGAATGAAATCCGAAACCCTTTTATTTATTGTTATTTTGGGTTTGTTTATACCACACACATTCATTGATCGTATTGCTTACCGTGAAAACATGTGCACGATCAATTGTGCTGTTCTTGGTTAACATATGTATGTCAAGTGGTTCTGAATTGAATAGTTCTTATTACCAAAGTGAAGATGCTCTATGCTCAGCATTCATGCACTCTGTGAATGCCCTATAATATGCATACACTACACCACCGCCCTCAAGAGGAATCATACAATTTCTATACAAAAATGAGAAATTGTAGGATTACTGTAGTATCAAGTGTGTGCATACTGTATGCTTGGTTATATATGTGTTTTAACATTTACAAAATTTCTTCGTTTATTTACTATCATTATTATTAAGCTTTATTTTCTAATTTTATGTTCTAGTGAGTAATATTGTTATCATCTAATTGGTTTTAGTTATTGTTAGCACTCAATAATAATTCTTGTAGTAGTTTCATACATGTTTACTTAGCTTAGTTTGTATTTCTTGGATATTATGAATTCTTATATTAATTATTATGCATATACATTTTTGTTTTCTTTTTCTTTTCATTATATTATAATTTTATGCTATTCTTCTTTTTTTTTTTTTTTTTGTAATACGATAATGTTATTAACAATTAAATAGTAATTTATAAACATTTTATTAATGAGTTCATCAACAATTTTACAACAACTTATACTTTAACTTCATTAACTTATTGGCACTACTTATTCATAGTTGTTATTGAAAAATTTTCTTATCTTGTAATATTAATTACAATATAACTACAATGTAACGTTTTGTTTATATTAATTATACTTCTTCAGTAAATTCTTAGGGTAAACCTTAATGTTATTTCCTATTTCTACCGAGATGTTTAAATCATCTATTTCTACTACGCTATAAGGACCTCTATATGGCGCCTCGTTTTTCTTTCTATTCTCTACTCTAACCAATACTAAATCACCTACATTTAACATTATACTATTCGTCTTCTTGTCTGACTCTATCTGTCTGTTTTCTTTTACTCTTTCAGTCATGCGTTTGGCATTGTGTAACGAATATTTCAGTCTGGTTTTCAATTCATTCGCATAATTATCAAAATTATATACCTTGGGATGATTCCGGATCTCATCACCTGGTAAATTTGGTAATTTGCCAAATATCAACTCAAACGGAGTGTATTACTTTACAATTGTTAAGTATTGATATCTTAAAATTATCATCTGTTCATACTAGAATTATTGTTATTTATTTCATTTCATTGTAATTTTCACCTTAAAAATTTATCATTAATATTCAATGCAATACAAATGTAAGTTTATTTTACCAATTCATTCTATAATCGATTTATGTTAATATTTCTATCAATTCAACTTAAATATTCATTTCATCGATTTATTTTAATCTTTTTTTTTCTGTTTATTTTAAATATTTATTTCATCAATTTATTTTATTCTTTTTTTTTCGTTAATTTTAAATATTAATTTCATCAATTTATTTTAATATTTTTATCAATTCATTTGCCTGTGGTCAATGATAAGGTAGTTATTGATTTCATTAATTATAAATATGTTGCCTGGTGTAATCTTAAGATTCTGTCTAGTTCCGAGGATTATTATTCATGTTATTTAATCTTCTTATTGTTACTTGCTTCTATTTTCTCTTCCTTTATTTCTTTATTCTTGGGGCTTATTCTCATACCATATATATTCATTTCTTATACTCCATATATTCATCTCATAATAGATATCAGCTTCTTCACATCGAAATCTAGTTTCGCAGAATTATCACTGTATCTCGCTAGCCTATTTATTCATTCATTATATCAGGCGCGTAGTTTCTCCATAGTCGAATCTAGTTTCGATGGATTATCACCACGTCCTATGTGCGCAATATTCTTCCTTTCATTCCCCATTTTTATCTTCCAATTATCAAATTATCTCCATTTATTTATTTCCTATTCATATATCTGCTCCTAGCATCACTTACCGATGTACATGCACACATCTTGAAGTGGTCAATTCCAACAGGTGCTGTTTCATCTTATCCTCATTTTATGCTATTTCATTCTGTCAGTCTTCACCAGTATTCATTCCTACTATTTCAAATACTATTCTCAATTCCACCCTTATCATTGCCTAAACGTATAATATATTGATGCCATTACAATCTATTTTGTTATTCATAAGTTTTATATATTTCTTTTTTCTACTCATCAATTCCATTGGATTAATTAACATATTACAATTGTTAAAAAAAAATGTCATAATTATTTTTCTGAGACACAAATACAGTATTCTATTATAGTCCTAATTACCTTTTCTATATGTAATAGAAACTTCTTACTTTATTCCCTATATATTATTTTTCCTTTTTATAATAATAATGTATTAATCTTTTTTGGAGAGATTTTGTTGGGGCCCTATGCTCCTTATAGGAGTTTCGGGAACATATATATATATATATATAATCTTTTTTATATATATATATGTATAAGATACTAATAATTCATTTTTACATCTTTCTTTCTTAATTTTTTTTTTAAGATTTATTATTTAAAATATGTATTTATTCTTTTTTTTTTTTTTTTATATACAAATTTTTATACCCTCCACTCCAGTGTGCAGAGGGTATATATAAGTTTGTCATTCCGTTTGTAATAATTAGAAAAAAAATTCTGGACCCCATAAAATATATATATTTGTGATCCTTATAACAAGCGAAGTTGATATAACGATGTCCGTCTGTCCGTCTGTCCGTCTGTCCGTCTGTCCGGCTGTCCGTCTGTCCGTCTGTCCGTCTGTGGAAATCACGATGACGGCTTCAATCGGATAGCTAGGGTGCTCCTTGGTATAAAAAATGATTCACTAACATCCTGAGAAGTTTGCTATTTAAAATCGTCCAAATCGGTTGATCTGGTCCCGAGAATTGAGCGAAGAATTAAAAAGTCATGAGAAAATATGATTTGAATATGTGTTCTTGTGATAACGCCCTCAATAGGGCAGATAGGGCGCTTGTTTTTAGTGAGAATGATTCACTAACATCTTGAAAAGCTTCCTGTTTTTAAATCATGACAATAGGTTTCATAGGTGCCGAGAAATCACTGAAAAGGTAAAAAAAAATATGACGTTTTCCTATATTGTTTTCCTAAATTTTGAATTTTGTCATAGCTGTGCATGTTGTTTTTGTGGTCGTTGTGTTAATAATATAAAAATTCATCAATATCAATATTTTTTGGTGTAATATTTAAGTTAATTAATTAATAAAAGAAACTATATAAAATCAATATCAATATTCTGCGATTTTTATAACATCACAAAATGTTACAAATTGATACATACTACTGTTGCCAATATCAAAATACTATAAATAATATTTATATATTCTGTATATGTATATCCATAATAAGCGCATATTAAAATAAATCGGTATTTTATTTTATTTTTACAAAATTCTGAAATTTTTAGAGTTGAAAAAATAGTATGGTTTTAAGAGTTGTATTTTTAGTACATGTATACCCTGCATACTTGCTTTCAAAAGTAGTAGGTAGGTAAGCCATAAAATATTTATTTACCCTGTAAAAAAAATTGTTGTTTAGAAAAATACTATTTTTTGTCAGATGTTAATTACAATAAATTTTTAAACTTTGTTATTTAATGTCGGAACGGAGGCAAACGCCATTTCCAAAATTTTGTTTCAACAGTTATCCACATTAAGAATAACCGCGGAGCTCAGCTCAATCAATGTGCAATGATCGAGCCTTGCCCTGGGAAACATGCGTTTATGCCATTCCCAACTACCAAAAATTTTTGACACGAGCTATTCACATTATGAATAGCCGCGGAGCTCAACTCAATCATAGTGCAATGATGAAGCTTCGCCCTGGGAAACATATATTCATGCTTTTCTTAGCACAAACCGAACTTCTTATGGCACATTAAAAATAAACTAATTGAGAAGTACAATTCATCATTACGGTGTATTATAATACTATTTTCTTATTTTACTAGTAGCTAGTAAACAAAGTGACCGTGTCATTGTGAACGAAATAGAATTGAAATTGTATGCAGATTTGTTTTACTTAAAAAACCTGTTTCTAAAGATAGTGAATAAAATCCCAGTAAGCATTTTATGCAATAAATGATCATGTAGAGTCTTTTTGACTCATATGTGCTATTAAAACAGTTATAAATGCGCCCTTTTGCTGATCACAAAATATTCTTTTGTTGGGATTAAATATTACCTTACCCGCTCTTGAGAGTCATTTTTATCCGCTTTTCTAATCAGTTTCGACTCATTTTTGAGTCTTATTTAATGTAATTTTTCTCTAAATCACTTTCTAAGAGAAAGCAAAAATCATTATCTAGTCTTTGTCTAATAGCGCATGTGATTAAGCAGTTTTTAATCATCAAAAGTGCTCGAAGAAGACACAGTAAGGTAATTTTTGTTAAAACAATCTTCGAAATGATGACTGGGATATCGTATATTTTTGTTAACACACAAACATATGCATAGCAGCACGAGTAAACCGAACTCAAATTGGCTTCTTATATGTATACAGCCGAACAAAAATGAAAATACTCACCAAAGAGTAAAGTAAGCAACAATTTCATTCAGTCTTATGGAAGCTTTTGAACAAAGCAAGTCTATGTCGCGTTGTCTTGTGAATTTTTACATTGTTTTTTAATAGGTACTAGTGATGCCAGGAGATTTTTTCAGAAATCTCTACGCTTATAAAAAAAATTCCCTTTTTTCCCTACACTACTTTTTTTAAAATTTATTTTTAATTTGTACATTTTGAATTTCAATTATGTAAAAATAAAAAATATAAAAAATAAGATAAAAATATCATGAGAATTACATAAGAATAATATAAAAAACATACAGATATTATAAAGAAAATATTTTTGCAATTCTGTTTAATTCATCTTTTTGATATGGTTAGATGTGCATTTAAAATTTACACAATTAAAGGTGTGTATTTTCCATATGTAAATTCAGTTTTACGATCCATACGTAATTCGGCGTGTGTGTCAAAATTGGCGTTTTACATACAATTCATCATTTTTGCGATCAAACGTACATATGTATTTCCGTATGACATAACCTCTAAATGTAAACAACAGCTGATTTAATTTGTGAATTTACAAAAAGTTATTGTTAAAAATAAGGTAATATATTTTTTAATTGTTAATTAATAATAAACAATTTATTTTTCTTTCAATATATATCTTTATAATTTACTCTGTTTTTCTTTCGCCACAAGCAGTATTGTATTTTAATATGGTTGTCATGCCAAAATAGAACCTGCTCTAATTGAAAAATTTACATATGTTTTGCCAAATGTGTTGTACATAAACAGTTTTTGAAAGGGTGCACACTATGTGTACAAATTGCACGTGCTAAAACAATAAGAAAAACACAAGCAAAACACATAGTGTGAACGCAGCTTAATTAAAATGGCTTGCAAATGAGATGTTACAACTCAAACAGAATATTTGTTCTTGGTTTTCAGTGTTGCCGTTTTAGCTTTTTAGTTGCTAGATTTAGCAACTTTTTTTGTCGTTTAGCATCCAAAATTTATCAAAAGATGCTAGATGCAAATATAACAAAACATTTTGAAATAGAAGAATGTAAACACCAACAACAGTTTTTAATGAATTTGAAAGTCGATTGCCAAAAAATATTATTGTATTAAAAAAATGCCAAAATTTTCAATACAAAACACATTAAATCGGGTAAAAGAACAGATAACCAATATATTAGAAGAGTTTAAATTTATATCATCTGAAACAGAAAAAATTCAAATCCAATGGAGTTATATCAAAGAACAAAACTGGGATACAACACTGAATACAACCTCTTTATGGATTGAAAAATTCTATTGGCGAAAATCCATTTTAGGAGTTATCAATATTTGTATTGTCTATATTAGTTTTGTCTTTCTCAAAAGCCGAAGTTGAACGTTTGTTTAGTTTAATGGCTTTAGTTAAAAGCAAACTTCGAACAGAATAAAATCCGAGTTGTTATGTTCTGTAATACGTATAAAAGAAGGATTGAAATTGAAAAATCGGTGCTGTCACACTTACAATATACCGATGTCGTTGATAAGAGTCGATCGTCAGAAAAATATCAGAGCCAAGAAGAACTTGAAGATGAAGACATCACAGAAATGTTAGATTCCATAAACCAATTATTCTAATATAATCGTATCTTTTGATAATGTAATTTCTGTTATATTTTAAATAAAAAAAAAATCCCTCTAAAATTAATAATATTTAATTTAAGTTTAAAATAAACTCAATTTGATGTTAATAAAAATTTCAGATGAAATCCAAAATAATTTTAATTAAAATTTAAAAAATATAAATCGAAACATATGTTTTATATTAATTTTTCGATTTAAAAACCAAAGAATTTATTAATAAGTATATAATTTTTCAGTATAAAGGTAATGAAATTTGAAAAAAGAATTTAGCATCCAGTACGTTTAAGCATCTTTTTTTTTTGCAATTTAGCATCTTTACAATTTCAAATTATGGCAATACTGTTGGTTTTAAAAGATTTTTTATAGCAGTGGTTATAAGCATGTATACTTAGATCTGATTTATGTTCTGTATTTCTTTGATATGTTTTCAGCATCATCGAAAAACGAATCGGACATTTTTCTAAAATTAATTATGTTTCTAAAATTAATTATGTTCAAATTTATAATATTTTAATGTAATGCACAAAAAAGTGTTTTTTTATACTTGTCATTGTTATTAAAGAATCCACATATTTACTTCCTTCATATTATAGAGTTATTACCAGACTTAAAAAGACTTTAAAGTTTAAAATTGAAAAAAATTATGCGATATTTAACAAATACAATCAAAATAGTTTTGACTGAAATTTTTGGCAGTTTTAGTTTTGTCTTGTATCAGTAAAATGTTCAGATATTAACTAAAAAAAAAACAGTTTGTTAAATATTTTCATCTTAATTATCTTAATTAATTTAAAGACACAAAGATAGATTTAATACAATAAAAAGAAGTAAGAGTTGAAAGTTGATCTTTGCGGACTCACAAATGTGCCCTATACTAATAGGTCTGGAAAATTGAAAAGGTTTGTAAAAAATAAAATGCACCTTTATATTAAAAAATTTAAATTAAAAAGAAAATTACAAAATAAACCATTTACCTGGTTAAACTTAATATTGTTTGTAATTATCTGGATCAGGTTAGTATTTAAAATGGGATAAATCGGGAGTCATTGTGCCAATTTATGACCTAATATATGTAGACACCTCTATAAAATGCTGAAAATTCAGAGCATTTGTTGTAATAATTCAGTAATAGGTTTATCAAAGTGTTTACATACTCAAATATTTTATATACATTTGTTACAAATAGTGCAAGAAGTCCAGATATTAATGTAAACGTAAAACCCAGGTGGAGGGTATCAAAGATTCGGCATAGCCGAATTTAACACTCTTACTTGTTTTATATATTGTTACTTGTGCTCTTAAGCCTACAAATTTTTCTGTCTTATCCCCAAATTTGCTATAAATATTTCGAGCTCTTCTCTCGCACCGTTAAATATCGGTATGAGTTTTGAAATTGCTGCTAAATCCGATGTACTTAAAATATTTTCCGCCATTGTGCCACGTATTCTGATCACTCTCTCGTCAGATATGTCGTCAACTGTCCGTTGAGATGACGTCTGTTGTGCCCTGTCTTCGTGTAGTGCAAGTATTTTTAGAGCCTCTTTCTTTAATCTACAAAATTTTGGTATATGCGTATTCTTATCTGATTCTTCTATTTTTGAATCTTCTAATATTTTTATTGTCTCTTGTTCTAATCTTTGGACCTCTTGTCTTTTTGCTAGTAGAGTATCTGTCACATAAACCTTGCCTACTGATTTTTTTGCGTTTGCTATTAGTGCTTCTATTTGCCTATACATGTTATCCATGAAAAGAGTTTTACCGATGAAATATATTACCTTATAAAATTTCTTTTTATTTTGAATAAATATTGTAATTGATCTTAAGTATAAATTTGCATTTTATACTTTTTCATAATTCTTAATAATACTTTTACCTTTACCATTGCTATTACTATCATACAATTTTTTTTTTTTTTTTATACAATGTTGTTTATATTGTTCTTTAAAATATGTCTATTTATTTGTTTTTTCACGTAATTTCTTAAGTACTTAATTAACACGTTAAGCGTGATTAAAATGCATACCAATACTAATATTTCCACGCTGACGCTAATTGCAGGAGGTGCGCTGGCTGTCGCAGTGATGACCTCTTTAACTTTATTTTGAGTATTTCCCATTTGTCTAGCTTTGTTATGTACTCTTCTTTCTTCTAGTACCGTTGAAAACTCTTTTTCTAACTCGATTTTCTTTACAACCAAGGATTCCCTCTCGCTATCAGGTAAAACCTTATTGTCGATTTCTTTCTGTATTGCTCTTATCCTTTCTTCTAATATTGTCAGCTTTAACTTCCTTTCTCCTTTGTAATTTTTTACTATTACCTTAGTCTGCTGTACCGGAAATATTGGGTATACCGGTTCATTTATTATGTTGTTCCTATATAGTAGTTTGGGGCCTACAGTTAGTATCTCAGGTTTTTCTGTTAGACTCCCTGTTTCCCACTGTCATCTAGCTAATTCAACTTTTTTGAGTATATCTTTAAGTCTGTCTTTCCTCTCCATGTAAAATATAACTCTTCTATAGATTCCCAGCAGTTTTTATTTGCGCAAAAGCACTTAAATAAAAACCGTTATTTTTTGCTTGGTCACTGAGATGATGCGGTGTTTATGATCAGGATTGTTGACGGGATATGGTGTTGGTCATTGAAGATGATGTGATGTTGGTGACTGAAGGATCAGGATTGTTGACAGGATGTGGTTTGGTCATTAAAGATGATGTAGTGTTGGTGACTGAAGGATCAGGATTGTTGACAGGATGTGGTGTTGGTCATTAAAGATGATGTAGTGTTGGTGACTGAAGGATCAGGATTGTTGACAGGATGTCCAGGTTGTCCTAAGGATCGCTATGTGGTAACTATGTTTTTGCAACGCTTAGAGTTTGGCTGGTTGATTATAATTTATCGGGATAAATAAAAATACTTCTTCTTTCTGGTATTAGTAATTTTTATTTTTATAGTTTCATTTGTGTTCTGACGAAGACCAAAATTATACTCACTTCTTAAATTAAATTATCTGCTACTTATATACTAAATTTACCAACTAGAATTCTACAAAATATGTCTCTTAAATTCTCTCTTAAAAACTGATAGTGCTACAGCAGCATAGTGAGTGAGTCTGGTAATTCACTTCATGACAAACATAGTGCAACACTTGCATTAAACGATTAATGGGTGGTCAAACACAAAATCATGTCAAGTACGGTAATTCAAATACACAAAATATACGTTTCCGTATTTACTTTGTGTTACCGGCACACTTGAGAATGAAATCCGAAACCCTTTTATTTATTGTTATTTTGGGTTTGTTTATACCACACACATTCATTGATCGTATTGCTTACCGTGAAAACATGTGCACGATCAATTGTGCCGTTCTTGGTTAACATATGTATGTCAAGTGGTTCTAAATTGAATAGTTCTTATTACCAAAGTGAAGATGCTCTATGCTCAGCATTCATGCACTCTGTGAATGCCCTATAATCTGCATACACTACAATTGCGTTCTCTATAAAATCTGTAATCCTTATTCCTTTTTTTCTGAGCCTCCTCTGATAGATCTCCAAGTGGCACCAAATGATATTTAATGACATCTGCATGATAAAGGATTTTGTGAACTGTTGCAGACATACTTCTCCATGGGTACTTGGTTGTAAATTATTTTTTGACTTTCCTTAGCATAATCTTAAAATTTTTAGAGTCAATTTCTTCAGTGCACGCAAGTACTTCTTGGATTATTTAAAATCTGAAAATAAGCTTTAAATCTACTCCTGTTATTGCAGATGCTGTTTCTGGATCTGAAAAGAATCTTCTTGAGGTATTGCCATCATTTGCATTGCCTGACCCTTGTTTTGGCTGATCTATAATCAATCCAAATTTGCGATATTCAACTTGAACATATTTATTTTTGATT
Source organism: Cordilura impudica (assembly GCA_963682025.1). Classification (NCBI taxonomy): domain Eukaryota; kingdom Metazoa; phylum Arthropoda; class Insecta; order Diptera; family Scathophagidae; genus Cordilura; species Cordilura impudica. Next base: position 123,020,390 of record OY821521.1, on the reverse strand, counting down.
TTAGGTGTAAGATTTCTGGTCACCTTTATTAAAAAATTAAAACAATTTCTTTTTGTTTTTATTTTTGTTGCGCTACGTTTCGACACTTGGTTTGTGTCCTCTTCGGGCGACTTTTTTAATTAATATTAAACAAAACAATATTTTTAGTAGTACAACAATAATTTAATGTATAATTATAATACAAATTATAAATACCTTATATTATTTATGTTTCTAACAGTCAGTGTTTTTTCCTCATCATCTTTTTGGTTTGTTTTTTAAAATTATGTTATAAGTGTTACTTATGTTGTCACTGTCTTCTTTTTTGTTAACTGCCTTTTCTATATTTTTCTTGATATGTAAACTTTCCAGTGTCAGTCTTTTGTTTGTTTTTGTCTCTTTTTCTAAAATTTTTATATTGCCAAAATCAAAACAGTGGTTTTTATCTGCAGCGTGTTGTGCCAAAGCAGTTGTTACTGCTTTCAACTCTATTGATCGCTTGTGTTCTTTTATTCTAATTTCTATTTTTTTTTTGTCCTATATATATTTTATTGCACTGTTGTTCGTTGTTGCCATTACATTGTAATTGGTAAACTACACTGTGTTGTTTTTGTATATTGGTTTTTGTTTTTTGTGTGTTGAAGAGTCTGTTGAGAGTTTGGTTTGGTCTGGATGCTATTATTATTAAATCGCTGTTGATAATATTTTTCATATTTTTTCCGTAATAGTTTATGATTCGTCCCGAGGATGTATTTTTGGTGTACCAGTTTATTGCGAGTTTGTTATCTATTTTATGAATTGTTGTGTCTAGAAAGTTTATTCTATTATGTTTTTCTTCTTCTATTGTGAATGTTAGTTTGTTGTGGTAGTAGTTAAATTCATTTAATATATTAGATTTGTCTTTTTGTTTTATTATTGCGAAAAAATCGTCAACGTATTTTGTTATATATTTGATGTGTATGTTTTGTGTTTTTAAATTATTTAATGTGTATTCCATTAGATCATCGAGTACGATCCCTGCAATGATTGGGGATAGTGGATTGCCCATTGGCATCCCATAGTTTTGCATATATATTTTATTATTGAATTTGAAATAGTTGTTATCTTTCAAACAGAATTCCAGTAATTTGATAAATTGATTTTTTGAAATGGCTGTATGTGGTTTGATTTTGTCCCATTTTTTATGATTATTTTTATGGATTGGGATATTTGTAATAAGCGATACAACATCAAGAGATATTAGTATGTCGGCTCGTTCTATATGTATATGTTGTATTTTTTCCTTTAGTTGGTACGTGTTTTTTATGTTGTAATTTGTTTGTAGTATATTATTTAGTATTTGTCCTATATATTTGGAGAGATTGTATGCCGGTAGTTCGTAGGATGCTGATATCGGTCTCAATAGTATGTTGGTTTTATGGATTTTTGGTTGACCATATAGTTGTGGAGCGTTAGCAGCATTGCACCTTAGGTTTATCTTAGTGAACACGTCAATATATTTATTGTTGTAAAGCTCATTTATTATGTTATTGTTATTCTTTATAAGTTTATCCGTGGGATCTTTTCGGATAGTTTTATATGTTGTTTTGTCATCTAGCAATTTATTCATTTTGTTTATATATTCATTTTTATATATTATTACCGTTTTATTGCCTTTGTCTGATTTTGTTATAATTATTTCGTTTTTGTGTCTTTTTAAAATATTAAGTGTATCTTCGTAAATTTTTAGTATATATCGATCTATTTGTTTTGTGTTATGGTTTCTAATGTTGTTGTTTATATTTTGGGCTAGGGTCGCACGTGCGGTTCCTTTTCTTTCTCTGTTTTATAGTGGGAGAAACAGTGTTCGAAGTCTGCTATGATATTGATTGTGTTAATATTGTCCTTATGTGTCGGTAATGCAAATTTTTTGCCCATTGATAGTGTCCATAAACACTCGTCAGGGAATTTTATATTTGTGAGGTTTGTTATCCATTCCTGTTTTGTTTTTATACCTAATTTTTGTTTGAACTCATTAAGTAGTCTTTCGAATTTATTATTGTGTGTTTTTTCTCGCATATGTTTAATATTATATTGCGTTGTAATTTGTTTGTCCATAAATTTGTCATATTTATGTTCAGTGAGTTTATATTTTAAATCTGTTATTAATGACGTTTTGAGTTTTTTCTTTGTGTTGGTTGTTATGTGATTATCCGATATTTCTAATTTTAGGATTTTATCTTGAAAATTATTTAATATGTTAGTAAGTTATTTTTGAGTGTTGTTATTATTTTTGTTGACATTTGTTGTGATGTTGGTAATGTGTTTAGGGTAGATGCCGTAGTTTTTGCATTTCAGAAGTAATCTGTTTTCCGTCTGTTTTTCCGTAATTGTTTTGTCTATATTGATGTATTGCTTCAGCATAGTCGTGGTGTGTATTCCGTATTTATAACTTATATGTTCAAAAAATCCACTCATCTTTGCCGTGTTACTATTATATGTTGATTTGTTTTTTTGGAGTCGAGCTTGCCAATAATTGTATTATTTATCCTACAGACCAGTGGTGTATTCTATTTTTTGATTTTAGGTGTAAGCTTTCTGGTCGCCTTTATTAAAAAATTAAAACAATTTCTTTTTGTTTTTATTTTTGTTGCGCTACGTTTCGACACTTGGTTTGTGTCCTCTTCGGGCGACTTTTTTTTTATTAATATTAATCAAAACAATATTTTTAGTAGTACAACAGTAATATAATGTATAATTATAATGCAAATTATAAATACCTTATATTATTTATGTTTCTAACAGTCAGTGTTTTTTCCTCATCATCTTTTTGGTTTGTTTTTTAAAATTATGTTATAAGTGTTACTTATGTTGTCACTGTCTTCTTTTTTGTTAACTGCCTTTTCTATATTTTTCTTGATATGTAAACTTTCCAGTGTCAGTCTTTTGTTTGTTTTTGTCTCTTTTTCTAAAATTTTTATATTGTCAAAATCAAAACAGTGGTTTTTATCTGCAGCGTGTTGTGCCAAAGCAGTTGTTACTGTTTTCAACTCTATTGATCGTTTGTGTTCTTTTATTCTAATTTCTAGTTGTCTTTTTGTTTGTCCTATATATAATTTATTGCAGTGTTGTTCGTTGTTGCCATTACATTGTAATTGGTAAACTACACTATGTTGTTTTTGTATATTGGTTTTTGTTTTTTGTGTGTTGAAGAGTCTGATGAGAGTTTGGTTTGGTCTGGATGCTATTGTAATTAAATCTCTGTTGATAATATTTTTCATATTTTTTCCGTTGGTTAGTGTTGGTATGTATGGTATGCTGGCGAAAATTGTGTTTGGTGTATCAGCTGTGGTAGCTGTTTTTTTTTGTCTGTGTGTGTACTTTTTCTTTTGTTTTTGTTTTCTTGTAATACTAATCTTATCATATGATTAATGTATTCATAAGGGTAATTGTTTTCAGTTAGTATTTTGGTTAGTTTTTTTATGTTATTGTGTTGGAACATTATATCACTACTATCTATATATATATATATATATATATATATATTTCCTTTATTTACATAAAATAGTGAGATAAATATGTATTAGCTAAATTATATAAAAGTTCATAATGAACATAGGGCGTCTACAAATTCTCTCCATTTGGAACGATCCTTGGTTAGCGACTTAATTTGATTCCAAGACAAGTTGCAACTTTGACCTTCGTTTCTCACCATCCTCACCCAGGTGTTACGCGGGCGACCAGGATTGCGGTGACCTTGCGGGTTCCATTCAAGAGCCGCTCTGGTGATTTCATTGGTCGGTCTTCTTAGTATGTGGCCTATCCAAGACCATTTACGGCGTTTGATTTCAATATCAATAGGTTCACAACGGGCTAGATATAAAAGTTGTTCATTAGTTACCCAGCATGGCCAGAAGATACGCAGAATCTGTCTAAGGCAACGATTTACGAATGTCTGCAGCTTTCTTTGGGTGGCCTGTGTTGTACTCCATGTTGTGCAACTGTTTAGCAGGATAGACTTAACACTGCAGTTAAATATACGCAGTTTCGTAGCTTTTGAGATGTTGTTTGCTCGCCAGACTTTATTTAATGAGTGAAATGCGACTCTAGCCTTGTTGATGCGTTCCTCTATATCTTTTCCAGAGCCACCATCTTTTGTTATGCGACTATCCAGGTAGCAAAAAGAGTCAAAGTCCTCAATAAGATCTCCGTGCAATATGAGAGGTGTTGAGTTGTTTGTACCAATTCTCATTAGTTTTGTCTTATTAACGTTGACTCTAAGACCTACTTTTCTTGCGTTTCTGTCAAGACATATGAGCTTCTGTTCGATATCTTCAAACCGATGGGCCATCATGCATAAATCATCTGCGTAGTCAATATCATTAAGACGTTCACGTAGGTTCCAACGTATGCCATTCGGAGCTTCGATGTTTGTGTGCTCCATGACTCCATCTAAGAGTATCAGAAATAAAGTCGGCGATAGAACACACCCCTGTCTGACACCCTCATTATGTTCAAATGGACGGCTCTCTTGTCCGCAGAATCTGACTCTACATTCGGCACCATTGTAAAGTTCACGAATGAGATCAATGATCTTATCGGGTACGCCTTTACTCTTAAGGGCAGCCCATATTGCCGGTCTGTATACGGTGTCAAAGGCGCGCTCAAAACCTACAAACAGCATATAGAGGTGGTTATTGAACTCTTGTGATTGCTCTACAATAATTCGTAGAGTATTTATATGGTCCGCGCATGATCGACCAGGCCTAAAACCCGCTTGCTCCTGACGTAACAGCGGTTCAACAATTGGTGTTATTCTTTGCAAAAGAAGTAGGGCCATTACTTTGTTGATAACGTTTAGCAATGTAATCCTGCGCCAGTTCTTGCAGTAACTCAGATCACCCTTCTTGGGTATAGTGATGATCACACCAGCCTTCCAACATTCTGGGATAATATTGCTCTGCCATGCAGACTGTATTATTGGCAAGAGCACCTCAGCAATGGAGCCAGCACCATATTTCAGCAGTGCAGCCTGTACTGTGTCGGTACCGGCAGACTTTGATTCCTTCAAATTGCATAATGTTGAAAATATTTCCTGGTAGGATGGTGGAGATGTAGCTATTTCCCTGCGAGGATTACAACGGCGAGAGAGCCAAGGGCAGCCATTTAAGTTAAATTCGGAGGTATTGTTTTGTGATATACCGGAGGTGAAAAATTCTTGCCAGCGTTCTAGTTTCTCTTCAGTCGTGGTGAGATCACGACCATGTTTATCTTTTAGCATTGAGATATTCTTGATATTTCTGCCTCCTAGATCTTTAATTGCTTTATAAACCACACGCATGTTACCAATATTCGCTGCTTGTTCGGCTTCCTCTGCGATGCTGTTAAAGTAGCGTTCCCGGTCAGCATGTACTAGTTTCTTTACGGAGTTCGCTGACATTCTGTAGTCCTTTCTCGCTTCAAGTTTCTCATCAGGGTTTCGCGCTCTTGAAACTATTTTCTTAAGTCGCTTGCGGTTTGCTATTTCGGCCCACGTCTCTTCGCTGATCCAAGGCTTCTGGTTTTTCTTGCGGACGCCTAGAGTTTCCTTCGCTGTTCGGGAGCAGTTTTGTGCTACATTTGTCCATGATTGTATACTAATGTTGTTGTTGTTGTTGTTGTTTTGTTGGAATGAGTCTCTCAGGGTAGAACAGTAGCGGGCAGCAACATCAGGGTTGCGAAGCCGAGCAGTATTAAATTTCACGACACCTTTTTGTGAGTTGGCTGCCGCAGGACGAAGTTTAAATGTGCCTACTAATAGGTTATGGTCGCTGTCTATATCGGCACCTCGCATTGTCCTCACATCTAATAGACAACCCAGGAACAGTTTATTTATCATTATGTGGTCAATTTGATTCGGGTGATATCAAGGGGACACCGCCATGTATACTTATGTATATCTTTGTGGATGAACTTCGTACCTCCAATAAATAATCGGTGGCGTGTACATAAATCAACGAGTCTTTCGCCATTATCATTTCTAGAATTACCCAGTCCCTGAGATCCCATTACAGCCTGGAGGTTTTTATTGTCGGAGCCTACCTTGGCATTAAAGTCGCCGAGGACGATTTTGATGTCACCGTTCGGGATAGCAGAGATTGCAGCTTCTAGTTGGCTGTAAAAATCATCTTTTAAAACAGCATCACCAGGTTCTGTTGGCGCGTAACATTGGATTACGGAGATTTTACGAAACTTCGAATTGAAGCGGGCGGAGATAATACGGTCAGATATAGTCGTATAGTGCAAGAGAGCTTTGTTTGCCAACGGTGTAAGCAACAAGCCAACGCCATTTATACGTTTATCGCTGTTGCCAGAGTAATAAAATGTGCTGCCATTTTGAGTGCGTGTCGCTCCACTATTCAGCCATCTAACTTCGCTGAGACCAAGAATTTCGATGTTGTAGTTCACCATTTCTTTGCAAACTTGTTCAAGCCTTGATGACTCGGAGAGAGTTCGTACGTTCCAAGTTCCAATCATTATCCTTTGTTTAAAGCCAAATGTCGTTATCGTTTTGGGGGGGATTTTATTAAATTTATAGTAGACGTTTCAGTAATAAATGTTTTTTACAAGAGAGGGTTATTAGCCCGCAGCTTAACCTGCTTAAAGGTGAGGGACCTAGAAATAAAAGTTCAGCTTTGGATATTTGATGGCGCCAATTAATCGCCATGTCGGTTGGAGCTTCATTGACACTCAGAATTTAAAGGATACACGTCGCTGGGCGTGACCATCTGAGACTCTCTTCTCTAACCCGCTGAATTGTCCGCCACTGCTTATTTAATTCGCAGTTACCCCCCATACTACATGAGAGGGTTGTCCACTATCCGCAACCCGTGGAGGCGTCCCTTAGCACTTCAGCTGTGCTTCCTTTTCTTGGCTATTATATGTCATTTGAATAGTAAGATCCCATAAAAATTTCATATATATATCCGAGAGGAGGGAGGGAACTAATATCTATGGCTTTTTTAATTATGTTTTTTACTGTGTTTTTCTTTTGTATTGGGTCGTGATTTGAGTAATAGTTTATGATTCGTCCCGAGGATGTATTTTTGGTGTACCAGTTTATTGCGAGTTTGTTATCTATTTTATGAATTGTTGTGTCTAGAAAGTTTATTCTATTATGTTTTTCTTCTTCTATTGTGAATGTTAGTTTGTTGTGGTAGTAGTTAAATTCATTTAATATATTAGATTTGTCTTTTTGTTTTATTATTGCGAAAAAATCGTCAACGTATTTTGTTATATATTTGGTGTGTATGTTTTGTGTTTTTAAATTATTTAATGTGTATTCCATTAGATCATCGAGTACGATCCCTGCAATGATTGGGGATAGTGGATTGCCCATTGGCATCCCATAGTTTTGCATATATATTTTATTATTGAATTTGAAATAGTTGTTATCTTTCAAACAGAATTCCAGTAATTTGATAAATTGATTTTTTGAAATGGCTGTATGTGGTTTGATTTTGTCCCATTTTTTATGATTATTTTTATGGATTGGGATATTTGTAATAAGCGATACAACATCAAGAGATATTAGTATGTCGGCTCGTTCTATATGTATATGTTGTATTTTTTCCTTTAGTTGGTACGCGTTTTTTATGTTGTAATTTGTTTGTAGTATATTATTTAGTATTTGTCCTATATATTTGGAGAGATTGTATGCCGGTAGTTCGTAGGATGCTGATATCGGTCTCAATAGTATGTTGGTTTTATGGATTTTTGGTTGACCATATAGTTGTGGAGCGTTAGCAGCATTGCACCTTAGTTTTATCTTAGTGAACATGTCAATATATTTATTGTTGTAAAGCTCATTTATTATGTTATTGTTATTCTTTATAAGTTTATCCGTGGGATCTTTTCGGATAGTTTTATATGTTGTTTTGTCATCTAGCAATTTATTCATTTTGTTTATATATTCATTTTTATATATTATTACCGTTTTATTGCCTTTGTCTGATTTTGTTATAATTATTTCGTTTTTGTGTCTTTTTAAAATATTAAGTGTATCTTCGTAAATTTTTAGTATATATCGATCTATTTGTTTTGTGTTATGGTTTCTAATGTTGTTGTTTATATTTTGGGCTAGGGTCGCACGTGCGGTTCCTTTTCTTTCTCTGTTTTATAGTGGGAGAAACAGTGTTCGAAGTCTGCTATGATATTGATTGTGTTAATATTGTCCTTATGTGTCGGTAATGCAAATTTTTTGCCCATTGATAGTGTCCATAAACACTCGTCAGGGAATTTTATATTTGTGAGGTTTGTTATCCATTCCTGTTTTGTTTTTATACCTAATTTTTGTTTGAACTCATTAAGTAGTCTTTCGAATTTATTATTGTGTGTTTTTTCTCGCATATGTTTAATATTATATTGCGTTGTAATTTGTTTGTCCATAAATTTGTCATATTCATGTTCAGTGAGTTTATATTTTAAATCTGTTATTAATGACGTTTTGAGTTTTTTCTTTGTGTTGGTTGTTATGTGATTATCCGATATTTCTAATTTTAGGATTTTATCTTGAAAATTATTTAATATGTTAGTAAGTTATTTTTGAGTGTTGTTATTATTTTTGTTGAAATTTTTGTTGACATTTGTTGTGATGTTGGTAATGTGTTTAGGGTAGATGCCGTAGTTTTTGCATTTCAGAAGTAATCTGTTTTCCGTCTGTTTTTCCGTAATTGTTTTGTCTATATTGATGTATTGCTTCAGCATAGTCGTGGTGTGTATTCCGTATTTATAACTTATATGTTCAAAAAATCCACTCATCTTTGCCGTGTTACTATTATATGTTGATTTGTTTTTTTGGAGTCGAGCTTGCCAATAATTGTATTATTTATCCTACAGACCAGTGGTGTATTCTATTTTTTGATTTTAGGTGTAAGCTTTCTGGTCGCCTTTATTAAAAAATTAAAACAATTTCTTTTTGTTTTTATTTTTGTTGCGCTACGTTTCGACACTTGGTTTGTGTCCTCTTCGGGCGACTTTTTTTATTAATATTAATCAAAACAATATTTTTAGTAGTACAACAGTAATATAATGTATAATTATAATGTAAATTATAAATACCTTATATTATTTATGTTTCTAACAGTCAGTGTTTTTTCCTCATCATCTTTTTGGTTTATTTTTTAAAATTATGTTATAAGTGTTACTTATGTTGTCACTGTCTTCTTTTTTGTTAACTGCCTTTTCTATATTTTTCTTGATATGTAAACTTTCCAGTGTCAGTCTTTTGTTTGTTTTTGTCTCTTTTTCTAAAATTTTTATATTGTCAAAATCAAAACAGTGGTTTTTATCTGCAGCGTGTTGTGCCAAAGCAGTTGTTACTGTTTTCAACTCTATTGATCGTTTGTGTTCTTTTATTCTAATTTCTAGTTGTCTTTTTGTTTGTCCTATATATAATTTATTGCACTGTTGTTCGTTGTTGCCATTACATTGTAATTGGTAAACTACACTATGTTGTTTTTGTATATTGGTTTTTGTTTTTTGTGTGTTGAAGAGTCTGTTGAGAGTTTGGTTTGGTCTGGATGCTATTGTAATTAAATCTCTGTTGATAATATTTTTCATATTTTTTCCGTTGGTTAGTGTTGGTATGTATGGTATGCTGGCGAAAATTGTGTTTGGTGTATCAGCTGTGGTAGCTGTTTTTTTTTGTCTGTGTGTGTACTTTTTCTTCTGTTTTTGTTTTCTTGTAATACTAATCTTATCATATGATTAATGTATTCATAAGGGTAATTGTTTTCAGTTAGTATTTTGGTTAGTTTTTTGATGTTATTGTGTTGGAACATTATATCACTACTATCTATATATATCTATCTATATATATATATATACATATATATATATATATATATATATATATTTCCTTTATTTACATAAAATAGTGAGATAAATATGTATTAGCTAAATTATATAAAAGTTCATAATGAACATAGGGCGTCTACAAATTCTCTCCATTTGGAACGATCCTTGGTTAGCGACTTAATTTGATTCCAAGACAAGTTGCAACTTTGACCTTCGTTTCTCACCATCCTCACCCAGGTGTTACGCGGGCGACCAGGATTGCGGTGACCTTGCGGGTTCCATTCAAGAGCCGCTCTGGTGATTTCATTGGTCGGTCTTCTTAGTATGTGGCCTATCCAAGACCATTTACGGCGTTTGATTTCAATATCAATAGGTTCACAACGGGCTAGATATAAAAGTTGTTCATTAGACATTTACGAATGTCTGCAGCTTTCTTTGGGTGGCCTGTGTTGTACTCCATGTTGTGCAACTGTATAGCAGGATAGACTTAACACTGCAGTTATATATACGCAGTTTCGTAGCTTTTGAGATGTTGTTTGCTCGCCAGACTTTATTTAATGAGTGAAATGCGACTCTAGCCTTGTTGATGCGTTCCTCTATATCTTTTCCAGAGCCACCATCTTTTGTTATGCGACTATCCAGGTAGCAAAAAGAGTCAACGTCCTCAATAAGATCTCCGTGCAATATGAGAGGTGTTGAGTTGTTTGTACCAATTCTCATTAGTTTTGTCTTATTAACGTTGACTCTAAGACCTACTTTTCTTGCGTTTCTGTCAAGACATATGAGCTTCTGTTCGATATCTTCAAACCGATGGGCCATCATGCATAAATCATCTGCGTAGTCAATATCATTAAGACGTTCACGTAGGTTCCAACGTATGCCATTCGGAGCTTCGATGTTTGTGTGCTCCATGACTCCATCTAAGAGTATCAGAAATAAAGTCGGCGATAGAACACACCCCTGTCTGACACCCTCATTATGTTCAAATGGACGGCTCTCTTGTCCGCAGAATCTGACTCTACATTCGGCACCATTGTAAAGTTCACGAATGAGATCAATGATCTTATCGGGTACGCCTTTACTCTTAAGGGCAGCCCATATTGCCGGTCTGTATACGGTGTCAAAGGCGCGCTCAAAACCTACAAACAGCATATAGAGGTGGTTATTGAACTCTTGTGATTGCTCTACAATAATTCGTAGAGTATTTATATGGTCCGCGCATGATCGACCAGGCCTAAAACCCGCTTGCTCCTGACGTAACAGCGGTTCAACAATTGGTGTTATTCTTTGCAAAAGAAGTAGGGCCATTACTTTGTTGATAACGTTTAGCAATGTAATCCTGCGCCAGTTCTTGCAGTAACTCAGATCACCCTTCTTGGGTATAGTGATGATCACACCAGCCTTCCAACATTCTGGGATAATATTGCTCTGCCATGCAGACTGTATTATTGGCAAGAGCACCTCTGCAATGGAGCCAGCACCATATTTCAGCAGTGCAGCCTGTACTGTGTCGGTACCGGCAGACTTTGATTCCTTCAAATTGCATAATGTTGAAAATATTTCCTGGTAGGATGGTGGAGATGTAGCTATTTCCCTGCGAGGATTACAACGGCGAGAGAGCCAAGGGCAGCCATTTAAGTTAAATTCGGAGGTATTGTTTTGTGATATACCAGAGGTGAAAAATTCTTGCCAGCGTTCTAGTTTCTCTTCAGTCGTAGTGAGATCACGACCATGTTTATCTTTTAGCATTGAGATATTCTTGATATTTCTGCCTCCTAGATCTTTAATTGCTTTATAAACCCCACGCATGTTACCAATATTCGCTGCTTGTTCGGCTTCCTCTGCGATGCTGTTAAAGTAGCGTTCCCGGTCAGCATGTACTAGTTTCTTTACGGAGTTCGCTGACATTCTGTAGTCCTTTCTCGCTTCAAGTTTCTCATCAGGGTTTCGCGCTCTTGAAACTATTTTGTTAAGTCGCTTGCGGTTTGCTATTTCGGCCCACGTCTCTTCGCTGATACAAGGCTTCTGGTTTTTCTTGCGGACGCCTAGAGTTTCCTTCGCTGTTCGGGAGCAGTTTTGTGCTACATTTGTCCATGATTGTATACTAATGTTGTTGTTGTTGTTGTTGTTTTGTTGGAATGAGTCTCTCAGGGTAGAACAGTAGCGGGCAGCAACATCAGGGTTGCGAAGCCGAGCAGTATTAAATTTCACGACACCTTTTTGTGAGTTGACTGCCGCAGGACGAAGTTTAAATGTGCCTACTAATAGGTTATGGTCGCTGTCTATATCGGCACCTCGCATTGTCCTCACATTTAATAGACAACCCAGGAACAGTTTATTTATCATTATGTGGTCAATTTGATTGCGGGTGATATCAAGAGGACACCGCCATGTATACTTATGTATATCTTTGTGGATGAACTTCGTACCTCCAATAAATAATGGGTGGCGTGTACATAAATCAACGAGTCTTTCGCCATTATCATTTCTAGAATTACCCAGTCCGTGAGATCCCATTACAGCCTGGAGGTTTTTATTGTCGGAGCCTACCTTGGCATTAAAGTCGCCGAGGACGATTTTGATGTCACCGTTCGGGATAGCAGAGATTGCAGCTTCTAGTTGGCTGTAAAAATCATCTTTTAAAACAGCATCACCAGGTTCTGTTGGTGCGTAACATTGGATTACGGAGATTTTACGAAACTTCGAATTGAAGCGGGCGGAGATAATACGGTCAGATATAGTCGTATAGTGCAAGAGAGCTTTGTTTGCCAACGGTGTAAGTGCCAGAGTAAAAAAATGTGCTGCCATTTTGAGTGCGTGTCGCTCCACTATTCAGCCATCTAACTTCGCTGAGACCAAGAATTTCGATGTTGTAGTTCACCATTTCTTTGCAAACTTGTTCAAACCTTGATGACTCGGAGAGAGTTCGTACGTTCCAAGTTCCAATCATTATCCTTTGTTTAAAGCCAAATGTCGTTATCGTTTTGGGGGGGGATTTTATTAAATTTATAGTAGACGTTTCAGTAATAAATGTTTTTTACAAGAGAGGGTTATTAGCCCGCAGCTTAACCTGCTTAAAGGTGAGGGACCTAGAAATAAAAGTTCAGCTTTGGATATTTGATAGCGCCAATTAATCGCCATGTCGGTTGGAGCTTCATTGACACTCAGAATTTAAAGGATACACGTCGCTGGGCGTGACCATCTGAGACTCTCTTCTCTAACCCGCTGAATTGTCCGCCACTGCTTATTTAATTCGCAGTTACCCCCCATACTACATGAGAGGGTTGTCCACTATCCGCAACCCGTGGAGGCGTCCCTTAGCACTTCAGCTGTGCTTCCTTTTCTTGGTTATTATATGTCATTTGAATAGGAAGATCCCATAAAAATGTCATATATATATCCGAGAGGAGGGAGGGAACTAATATCTATGGCTTTTTTAATTATGTTTTTTACTGTGTTTTTCTTTTGTATTGGGTCGTGATTTGAGTAATAGTTTATGATTCGTCCCGAGGATGTATTTTTGGTGTACCAGTTTATTGCGAGTTTGTTATCTATTTTATGAATTGTTGTGTCTAGAAAGTTTATTCTATTATGTTTTTCTTCTTCTATTGTGAATGTTAGTTTGTTGTGGTAGTAGTTAAATTCATTTAATATATTAGATTTGTCTTTTTGTTTTATTATTGCGAAAAAATCGTCAACGTATTTTGTTATATATTTGGTGTGTATGTTTTGTGTTTTTAAATTATTTAATGTGTATTCCATTAGATCATCGAGTACGATCCCTGCAATGATTGGGGATAGTGGATTGCCCATTGGCATCCCATAGTTTTGCATATATATTTTATTATTGAATTTGAAATAGTTGTTATCTTTCAAACAGAATTCCAGTAATTTGATAAATTGATTTTTTGAAATGGCTGTATGTGGTTTGATTTTGTCCCATTTTTTTATGATTATTTTTATGGCTAAGTGGATTGGGATATTTGTAAAAAGCGATACAACATTCAAAGACATTAGTATGTCGTCTCGTTCTATATGTATATGTTGTATTTTTTCCTTTAGTTGGTACGCGTTTTTTATGTTGTAATTTGTTTGTGGTATATTATTTAGTATTTGTCCTATATATTTGGAGAGATTGTATGCCGGTAGTTCGTAGGATGCTGATATCGGTCTCAACGGTATGTTGGTTTTATGGATTTTTAGTTGACCATATAGTTGTGGAGCGTTAGCAGCATTGCAACTTAGGTTTATCTTAGTGTACATGTCAATATATTTATTGCTGTAAAGCTCATTTATTATGTTATTGTTATTCTTTATAAGTTTATCCGTGGGATCTGTTCGGATAGTTTTATATGTTATTTTGTCATCTAGCAATTGATTCATTTTGTTTATATATTCATTTTTATCCGTTTTATTGCCTCTGTCTGATTTTGTTGTAATTATTTTAAGTGTATCTTCGTAAATTTTTAGTATATATCGATCTATTTGTTTTGTGTTATGGTTTCTAATCTTGTTGTTTAGATTTTGGGCTAGGGTCGCACGTGCGGTTTCTTTTTCTTTCTCTGTTTTATAGTGGGAGAAACAGTGTTCGAAGTCTGCTATGATATTGATTGTGTTAATATTGTCCTTATGTGTCGGTAATGCAAATTTTTTGCCCATAGATAGTACCCATAAACACTCGTCAGGGAATTTTATATTTGTGAGGTTTGTTATCCATTCCGGTTTTGTTTTTATACCTAATTTTTGTTTTGTTTATTTTTGAACTTCTTAACTTTTTGCTGGTTTCGTTGTTTCTTACATACAGAAAACAGATTCATTGTGGCTACCGAATTTATTACCAACCGAATTGCGATAATGCTAATAACCGATTTTTGGGTTCACCATGCAATTCTATTGTCTTAATAGTAAATATTTTATCATAATAGAAAATTTGCAGATGCTATTAAATTTCTGTTGAAACAATCGAAAATGCAGTTGTTCCACTTAAGACCAATTCGGTTGGCAAATATTTTTTCTGTGTGTATTGATCCTGAAGACCCGAAATCCAAATCATAACTGATTTTTAGTATGTGTTCCATAAGTCGTATTCTTGCATGTAGTGGTGATAATCCAAATTCATATGCATCAGTATTATGTAATGATTTTTCGGGACTTGGTTTAATTGGCTTGATGTTGCTTGGCATATAATGCAGCTGGATGCAGCCTTCGTGTTACTCAAAGCCTGGCCTTCTTTTCCATCTATCATTGTCAGCATTGATTGGTAGCTTACTTCAATTTTCTGCCCATCTAACTGTAATTTTATTGGCTGTAGTATTGCTATTTGGGCCTTGATATAAATAGCTTCTTTGTTAATGGCATCATTGTTTTATTTTTTGAATTCAAATTTAATTGGCCTGCAGTATTTCGTAGAAGATGGTGTCTCATTTTTCCGAGTGTCTTTTATTTGCGTTTATTAGTCGAAGGCTCTGAATCTTCCAAAATCTTTTTCAATCGCAATGGTACAAATAATACCATGAACATAGCTGAGTTCGAAATATTTCCACATAACACTTGTTTGTATTGTTTTTGTCCCGAAGAACTATCACATCCCTATTTACAAAAATGAATTAACTTTGTGTTTCCATATTTCTTTAACTCATTTCCTTTTATTGATTGTAGCAAGCGTTCGGCTGTGTGATCAAGTAGAGATTGTAGTTTTACCTCTGCCGAAATTGGTGTGATTGTAATAGCGTCTTTTGATGGCAATCAGTCCATTTTAGCAGCGGTTATGTGAAGATATGCTGGATACATATTTGAGCCTTTTTCAATCGCATGCAATCTGAGCTGAATATATTGCTGTTTGGTCATTTCAAATCTAGAAATAATGCTAATGCCTCCTCATTTGTGAACTGTTTTGCATCGCTTGGAGTTGGTATACTTTTAAGAATCCGTTTTGTTCTCACTGGACTAGCTTCAACAACTTTTTCAATGATATTTACTTTTGTTAATTGCTTCTGTGATCGTAATTGATGTAGGAAAGATTATTTTATATTTATACATCCAATTTTATCGTTAACATCTTAAGTTTCCGCCTCTTAGATCTATTGCTGCAGTTGTCCAATGATTTGCGTGGTCTTCCAGCCTTATCTTGTTTTGTTGTTTCTGAAGCGACAGTAAGTTGTCCTTTTAACCAATTTTTATATAAAACTTTTGTTTTTTGTGGCTAACTTCTTAGTTCTTTGGCGAAATTACATAAATGCTCTTGTATTTCGATGCTACACGAATTTAAGTTTAATTTTATTTTAACGTTACTAAGAACATGTTCCTGGTTTTTGTTCCTAAAATACTCTTCGGCCAGTTCTTTATAACTTAAGCTCTCCATATTTTTCTGAATAGTTTTATTTGCGACTGTTATTGCTGATATATATTGCTGAGTTTGTATTCAAATATCACTTTCTTATAAGCCATGTCTTTTCGAACTTGCCTCGTAGTTATATGAAATACAAAACTGCTCCCATCAAGTACCACCTGTTAATAGACTACTTTAAAATTTTGAGCAAGTTTCGTCATTTACTTTGCGTTTAACAGCTGTTCAAAACATACAACCTCGTGGTTTTTTTAAAATGGAAAAAAGTGAATTGCGAGTGCTCATTAAACATTATTTTTTGCGAAAAAAAAAACGTCAATCAAACCAAGGAAAAGCTTGGTAAATACTATGGGGACTCTGCACCATCGATTTCAATGGTAAAAAGTGGTTTACTGACTTTCGTTGTGGTCGCACAAATACAAATGACGCTGAACGTTCTGGACGGCCAATTGAGTGTCGGCCAATATGGTGTTGGCCGATCGAAGAGTAAAAGTGCGTGAGATTGTTGATGCCATAGGCATTTCGCATGGGAGTGTGGTTTCGATTTTAAATGATCAGTTGGGTTTAAGAAAGCTGTCTGGAAGATGGGTGCCGCGTTTGCTCTCAATTGACCATAAACGTAATCGTGTGACAACTTCAATGGATTGGCAAAATTCCATGAATTTGGCTACGAATTGGTACCTCATCCGCCATATTCTCCTGATGTAGGCCCCAGTGACTATTTCCTATTTCCAAACCTAAAGAAATGGCTCGGTGGAAAGAGATTTAGCTCTAACGATGAAATTATTGATCAAACAAAGGGATACCAAAATTGGAGACACGTTGGACTAAGTGTATTGAGCTAAAAGGAGATTATTTTGAAAAATATTTTTTTTTTTTGCAAAAAAAAAACTGTGTTTCATTCTAAAAGTCACGGACTTATTGATCCGCCCTCGTATGTTTATAGGTAAAATAAAAAGGTAAGAAAATGGCATTAGTGCATTACTACTTAAAATAATATATAAAAAACCGACTATACAAATGAGTTACCTGTGTGTGTTTTCTTTACTACTTGCGTTAGTGCACTGTTAGGGTAAATAAAAAGGTATGATAATAAAAAAACACAGGTTACAAATGAATTACATCCTCTGTGTATCGACATTATTACTTACAAATATATCATAAGGGTGGTGTATTTTATAAGCTGATATAATTACTGGTAATGGAACAAATAATGACTATTATAAGCTATAAAATACCTAAAGCACAAATTTTACACACCATTGTATACTTATAGGGCTGTTTTAATTACCGTAATTTGATTTTTTTTTTTTAGCAATTTCATTAAAATTAAAAAAGTGTTCTAACGGCGGGTTGTGGCGGGCGTAAAAGTATATATACGGTTAAAGAGGACACTTTCACCTTTCTCCACATGGTATACGTTTCTTGTTCCCTTTTGTTCCTGTAAATATCTAACCAAATGTCCTGTACAAATGGTCAGAATTTTACTTAAAACGTCGGTTGCCAATGTTATGGCAGTGTAGATGTGTTGTAAGGATAAAGTTAATGTGGATTCAACCCCGACACATAAATCGGTGCTGACACTAAGCTTTAGTCCTTTTATTTTTCCCTTCAAGCACTTGTAACTTGAAAGGTGGTGGCCAGTAAATAAAACAATTAGATATGCTGTATTACTAGACTGATTCTTTATTTTGTTTGGGTTTTTATACCCAAAACAATAATCAAAAATGCTTAATACTAAATAGTGTAATTAATGTGTTTGTTATTGTATTTTGGTTAACAGTATAAAAAACGCTGAAAACAAAATAATAATAAATGTGTTTTGTTGTTGTGTATTGATACTTAAATTATTATAAATTAAAACAGTGTATTTTGTTGTTGTATCTTCAACCATAATAATGCTTACTAGTGTCGTTAGTCATAAATGGTTAAATGATTTCACTGACGGATTGACCTATATTTTGTTTTATTCTGATTAAGCATTATTATGTTTGGTAACAATAAAATATGCGGAAGTAAATGTGGAGTAAAATAAATGTGACTTAATAATAATTACAAAATTATATGTGTATAATAAAATATAAACAAACTGAATTTAAAATGTAGAATAACTAAAATAAAAACGTATGGTAGACTTCTTTGAAACTGGACATTCTCCCCCACGTTGAACGGATGTTCAACAAATTGATGTATTATAGTGATTGTTCCGTGGAGTGTAGTTAAAGGTCTACAGTGAATTGAAGAGGATGCTGGCGTGGCATTGGTATAGGTGTCATTTTTATTGTTTCAACTCCAACTGATCTTGCCTCGTTGTTGTTTGTAATGGACATTGTGCGGGTCTGTTTGTTGCGTCGAGCCTGACAATTGAAAAGGAGGATTATCAATGTAATTAGACTAAATAGCAGTGCTAGATATCCGATTGTGTAACTGTGCGTTTGATGGGAACTTAATTTGTTTGGAAGGTCAATAATTTTGTGTTGTTCCAATGATCTTTGTAGTATTTTCAAGTCATTTATGCCCTTTTTATATGCATCTTCTAGACCCGTTGAATTCGAATGATTGTAACTTACAGGATGTTGGAAGCCTTCTTTTAGTGATAGTTCCGACATGTTGCCCAGACTGAAGTATGACGATTTCAATGTGTGGGATATAATTTGTCTTCCGTTCATCATGATGAAATTGTGTTTGAGTATGCATTCTGGATCGAGTGTTAGTAACCCGGAGCCCTTCAGAAAAATAAGAATTATCTCCTTGTTACACACTGCTGTGGCCCTTGATGATGATGAAGTAGTATATATCCATTGATTGTTTCCATTTAATGGTATCCATTGGAGCCTTGTTGTTGTTTTTTCCAAGCTGCAAGTTGGTGATGTTTTGTTGCTGAATAAATTTATTTCACAAGAGCATACTTCGGAATCATAATGGTATCGAATTTGGACGTTAGAGCACAAAAATTCGTCTTGTTTCATTGTGTAACAGGAATTCAGCTCTGACGTTGTAAGGACAATGTATTGTTGACGGGATGCCATTGTGCCAAGGAACGTAGCACATGGCTTGATGATTATCATATTGTTATTTATTAAGTTAGGTATATGTATTAGGTGAAATATTTTGAACTGATCACGGTCAATCAATGGTATGGTGATTTCGAAAACTGCGTGTTGAGGACTTAGTCCGCCTTTAACCTTCATTATTTTAAATAATTGCAACAAATCTGAGGATGGAAGAACTACAGAAGGAGGTGCATGTAGTGTGATTTGGTTTACTTCATTTTGCAATTGTTCTGGAGTAAGTAGTAATGGATTGATTTTTCCATGATGTGTATCCGTAAGAGTATCCAGGATTGAAGATTGTATTTTTTGTAGATTGTTCGCAATTAAAGTTAATTGTAAAACCCCAGAGGTGAATAGTTGATTAAAGTGTATTTGAAGTAGTACTTGGTCGATGTCGTGCATTTGTGATGAGTAATATTTAATTTCGTGCTCTAATTCTTCAAATCTTGTTCTAGATGCAATTTGGGTCTGACGTATGATGTTAATTGTTGAATCAACGATTGTGGTTTGGTTTTTGAGTAACCTTAATAAATATGATTCGTTTTCCTTGACTTCAAGTATTGTATTGGACATGTGGTTAGCATATTCAGCGTCCAATATGCCAAATAGTGAATGAGCAACGTTGCCGACTACATCTAATGCTCCTCTTTTAATTCGGAGCAATCGATTGTCCAGTTGCATATCATTTTCCATATGTTCAAAATGATTAATTATATTGCGACAGGATTCGTTAAGGGTCATCATGTTACAAAGAGTCCTTAATGACCTCGTTCCATTGGCTAGAATTGACGTTTCTGACCAGTATGTATCTAGATCATAGTATACCAATAGATTCCATTCAGTAGTTGAGATAGATGCTGTACCCACTTCTTCGAAATGAATTCCGAGTTTTGGTCCGAATTTTGTATTTTTGACTGGAGTTCCAGAAATTATTGGTAGTAGAAATATTAATGCGAGTAAAGTTAGGCAAAGATGATTTGTTTTCAATTTCTTTCTCTTAACCTCGGGTTCATCAACTGACTCAGAAGTATTGGTTTCGTGGTCGTCATTACCAGGGACCGTAGCCAATTCTAAATTCGTATCAATGGGTAAACGGGCAAGTCGGTGTATTGCACGTTTGAAAATTCCTCTGGAGGTTTTTACATCAACGACTCGTGTGGAGTCATCTGATCCTTGGTGTACGTTCATGATTCGACCCAATGGCCATTGCATTACTGGAACATTATCTTCTTTTATAATGACCATGTCTCCCGGTTTGAGGTTGATGCACTGTGTTTTCCATTTATGTCTTTGCTGGAGTTCATTCAAATATTCGTTGGACCATTGTTTCCAAAAACTCTGCTTTAAATTAGAAACTTGTTCCCAGCGTGATGATAATGTTAGTTTTGGTGAATGTGCTCGGCTATCTATTTGTGAAGTTAGTGCTTCTCCAATTAGGAAATGTCCTGGTGTTAACGCTGTTAAATCGGTAGGATCACTTGATATTGGGGTTAATGGACGAGAATTTAGAATTGCTTCAATTTCTACGATAACTGTTTCGAGCTCTTCATATGTTAGTGATGCTGTAGCGACGCTACGAAGTAGTAGATGTTTTGCTGATTTTACAGCAGCTTCCCATAACCCTCCGAAATGTGGTGCTCTGGGGGGAATGAAGTGAAAATTTATTCATTTAGAGCTGGATGCTGCAATTATTTCATCTTGACCTTTATCTGAATATACGGTCTGAATTAATTCGGATAATTGATTTTTGGTGCCGACAAAATTTGTAGCGTTGTCGGAGTATATGTTTTGACACCGACCTCGCCGACCAACGAATCGTTTTAGCGCACCGATGAATGCTTCTGTTGATAAATTGGTTACCAATTCGAGATGTACAGCTTTCGTGGCGAAACAGCAAAAAACAGCTATGTAGGCCTTAGTTGGTCTTTTGCCTCTGATTTTGTAATGTATCCAGAATGGTCCGCAGTAATCTACTCCTGCGTTGATGAAAGGTCGTGCTGGTGTAACTCGGTTTTGTGGTAGGTTGCCCATGATTTGTTGGCATAATTGTGGTCGGGCTCTAGTACATGTTATGCATTTTTGTACAATTGCTCTTGCCGTTATTTTGCATTTTATTGGCCAAAATCGTTGTCTCATTATGTTCAGTAACGCCTGAGGTCCACAATGTTTATTTTCAATGTGTTTTGATATAAATAACAGTTTGGCAATTGGGTCGTTATATGGGAGCAGCATTGGGTGTTTTGCATCGCTCGACAATTCTGATGATTCCAAGCGCCCTCCAACTCGAAGAATACCCCTGTCATCGATAAATGGGGATAAACTGCTAATGGAGCTGTTTTTGTCGATTTGGTTATATTTTTTTAACTGTTTAATTTCTGGTGAAAAGTCGGCCAATTGAATCGTTTTCATAATTGCGAAAAGTGCTTCATTCAATTCGTCTGGTGTTAGCGCCTTATGTGATGGGCGTTGTTGGTTTAATAACCTTGTATTATTGATAAATCTGATGACATATGCCAGTATCCTTTGCAATTTGTTGAAGGAGTTTCTATGTGGGATTTTGTATATGAAATCATCAGCGGAAGTGACAGCTGCTGCGAGTAAAGTTGTCTTCTTTTTCTCAATGTCATTGGTAATTAAGTGTTTTTGTGAAAATGTAGGTGGCCAAATTTCTTGTCGACCATGCAGAAATAATGGTCCATACAGCCATAAGTTACATCCAGATAGTTGAAGTGCTGTTAAACCTCTGGACAGTACATCAGCTGGATTGTCGTTTGATCGGACGTGGCGCCACTGTTTGGGCAACGTCCATGTTTGAATTTTCGAGATTCGATTAGCTACAAACGTATGGTATGCAGTAGATTGAGCGTTTAACCAATTTAATACTATTTCGGAATCAGTCCACAAGAATAAAGGTTGGTCTTTAATCTGGAGATCCGTTTTGATTCTGTGTGCAAGTTGGGCTGCCATAACTGCGGCACATAGTTCTAAGCGAGGTAACGTTTGTTGTTTCAATGGAGCAACCCGTGTCTTGCCACAAAGTAGTTGTACAATCACTCTTCCATCTTTAAGAGTTGCTCGGATGTAGGCAACTGCACCAAAAGCCTTTTCGGATGCATCTGAGAATATATGGAGCTCGGTTTTTGTTGGGATTTCACCCTTAAAAATGTGTCGAGGGATTTTGAAGTTGTTTAAGTTTTCTAAATCATTTCTGAATTTTGTCCATATAGCGTGAAGGTCATCAGGTAGCGGCTCATCCCAGTCTAATTTGTATTGCCATAGGAGTTGAATAAACATTTTTGCCTTTACAATTACAGGTGCTAATAGTCCAAGAGGGTCGAACAATTTTGCGAGATCGGACGTTGCTGTACGTTTTGAAATTGTCTGCATATGATTCAGTTTTACCTTGATGCAAAACTGGTCCGTCGTAGGCAGCCATAACAATCCCAATGTTTTCACTGTATTCGTGTTGTCATTGTTGAAATCTAAATTTACCTCCTGGTCGCCGAGTGGGATATTTTTTAATAATTGTGGATGATTCGCACACCACTTTTTTAGTATGAAGCCATGTTTTTTTAGCATTGTAATGAGTTCTTTTTGTGTTTGAAGTGTGATGGTGAGATTATCTGAACCTCCCAGGCCGTCATCTACATAAAAGTTATGTTTAAGCATTTGTGAACCGTATGGATATTTTGTAGCGTTTTCATCAGCAATCTTTTGCAAACATCTGGTAGCTAAATAGGGTGCTGCTCGCGTTCCATATGTGACCGTACGAAGTTTGTAGTATTGAATAGGCAGCGATGGATCTTCTCTCCAAATAATTAACTGGTATTGTTGATCATTTGGATGAATTAGTATTTGCCTGTACATTTTTTCGATGTCAGTGGTAAATACAAATTTCGGCAACCGAAAACGAAGTAAGATTGAAAATAACTCACTTTGAACGGTTGTCCCCGCATACATCAAATCATTTAATGAATGGCCCATTGATGTTTTTGCTGATGCGTCGAATACTACTCTTAGCTTTGTTGTGGTGCTGTCGGGTTTGAGCACACAATGATGAGGGATGAAGTATTTTGGATTCGGTACCGCATCTATGTTGGTCTTCTGCATGTGTCCCAGATTTTCATATTCTTGCATGAATTTAATATATTGAGTTCTAATTTCTTCATTTTTTAACAATCGTCGTTCTAGAGCTATGAATCGATTGTAGGCCATTGCATGTGATTCTCCTAATGCTGCTGGATTGTCCCGGAATGGTAGACTGACTACTAGACGGTCTTGATTGTTGGTGTGGACATGCTGAGTAAAATGTGAATCACATTGTCTTTCTGATGGTGATAGAGTTTTGTCGCTGGGTTCAATTTCATCTAATTTCCAGAGCTGTTCAATGGCTTCTTCCAATGATGCTGTGTTGTCAAGTACGGCACATGTTAAAGCAGATAATGACCACTTGGGAGTTGAATTTTTGCCAATTGCACCACCCACGATCCAGCCAAGTGACGTATTTTGAAGTGTTGGAAGGCCGTCAGACAGTTGTATTGTTCCCGCTTGAATTAACTTGTAGTAAAACTCTGCACCCAATAGAATATCAATTTTTTCTTGGTTGTTGAAATTGGGATCTGCTAGTTGTATGTTGCTTGGAATTTCCCATGTAGATGTATCAATATGTTGACTCGGCTGAGGTGGAATGATGTTTGGGAGTATAAATACTTCCAAATTTGTGGAGAAACTGTGATCTCTGGACTTCATTTCTACATTAATGCGGTAGTTTGACCTTTTTTGTACGTTGCCAACACCATCTATGCGAAGTGAAGTTTTGGTTGGGAAGGTAGATAACCTTTGGCAAAGTCGCTTGGAGACAAGGTTCACTTGAGAGCCAGAATCTAATACTGCTCTGAACTCATTGGAAGTACCATTTTGGGCAGAAATAACAACTTTTGCTGTTGCTAGCAAAACATAACCCTGGCCCCTTTCGGCTGCTTTTGTAGCTGAAGATGTAACTGCGACGGCGTTAGAAGATGATGTGTTTCTTTGACTATTCGAACCCATAGTTGTGTTGATTGATGGTTTTGAATCTTTTTTTATGTTGTTCTGTTTCTTTTCTAAATGTAACAGCGTATTGTGTTTCTTCATGCACTTTCTGCAGCCACTTGATTTGCACTCTTTTGAAACGTGATCACTTCTGAAACAGTTGACGCATAAATGGTGTTGTTGTACCCAATTCAGTCGTTCTGCTTCTGATAAGTGATGAAATTTGCTGCAGTAATATAGTTTATGGCCACCGTTACTGCACATTTTGCAGGTGCCATTATCGACTTTATTGGAGGTTGTAACTGAAGATACTGTTTTCTGTGGCAATTTTCCGGTTTGAATAATTGCCTCCATTGATTGAAAATGAATTTCCAGAAATGATAAAAATCCAGCAATTACTGGTACTTCTCTTGGGTTGGCCAACGACTGCATGTACCTGATGTGTGTTCCCCTGTCGAGTTTTTTAATTAATAATTGAATGAGTATCGCATCCCAAGAGGTTGTTACAATACCCAGATTGTCTAATGCGAGCAAACACTCCTTGGTGGTGTCATGCAGAGCTTTGATAGATGATGTAGATGATGAAACTGGTGGTTGGTTAATAATTTTTTCAACCAAGTTGGCTACCAGTAGTCTTTTGTTGTTGTAGCGATCCTGAAGTGTTTTCCATGCAGTATTGTAATTTGTCTCTGATAAAGAAAACTGACTGATTAAGTGTTCAGCTTCTCCAGATACATTGCTTTTTAAATACCACATTTTCTGAATAGATGGTATTGGCTGTTTGTCCACCATCTCAGTAAACAAATCATGAAACTGACGCCATTTTAAATAATCGCCATCAAATCGTGGTATAGTGACTTTTGGTAGATGTAATGCGCATTTGTTCAAATCTTTTGTCATTGATTGTATTTCATTATATTGACTGGAATCACCATTAGATAAAAGTTTTTGTTTTTTGACGGACAGACTGACTAAGTTTTGTCGCACTAAATCATATATTCTGTCATATTCGTTCTGATCCAGACAAGAATCAGCAGGGTTTTCTAATTTATCATAAATTTCATCGTGTAATACTTCAGCCTGATTCCACAACTTTTCAATGGTGTTGATTTCCACTTCAAAGTACTGCAAGGGATGGTCATCTTCATCTGTTATACCATTTAACAGCCGGTTTAGAGCAGTCAAACGAACCTTAAGCCTTCGGATGAGACTATTAGTGTTATTGATGTCTTCATGACCTTCATGTTGAATAATAGCCTTCCTTGTAGGTATCTCAATACTTCTCCTTTCTATAATTATTGGCTTTTCTGCTGATTGTCTTAACTTATCAATTTCTTTTTTGAAAATTTCTAAGTAATTGTTGGCTATATCACTAATTTTCAAATAGTATTCTTCTGTGAAATATGCATGATCTGTCGCTTTATCTACCAGTGTGCGTAGTTTCATATCTTGGGCATCAAATAAATCCCATGCTTCGCTGAGCCGTCGTAATCGTCCATCAAAGTATTCTATCTTTGTTTTCCTTTCTGCGGAATCTT
Organism: Cordilura impudica; assembly: GCA_963682025.1. Classification (NCBI taxonomy): domain Eukaryota; kingdom Metazoa; phylum Arthropoda; class Insecta; order Diptera; family Scathophagidae; genus Cordilura; species Cordilura impudica. The sequence continues at coordinate 122,994,627 of OY821521.1, read as the reverse complement.
TTTTATAGTTTCGAACGATTTGTTGAATCTCTTCACCCGTTTTTGATTGGGCTTGTAATAAATGTTCGAACGTAGCCATGTTCTTCAAATTGGTAGCCACTTGTGAGGACAGACTAATTGATGTTTGACTAGTTCTTGTGTATAGTAATTGGTCAAATTTAGTGTTGACTCAATGTTGATTAATTTGGCGAAAGCGTCACGGTTCTGATGAACCCAATGACTGTTGTTAGTGTTAGACCTGCTAGTGTTATAGCTGAATCTGCTGTAGTATTGTAGTGTACTGTAGCCACCTGAACGTAAATTTGGTGTTCAATCGCTTGGATGCGAGTTCAAAATTTTTGTAGGGGTAACCAATATGTGGTGTCCCAAAAGGCAATTACTACTAATGCTATGGTAATAATTCGATTGTTGAATGTCGAGGGTCACCAATTGTAGGCTTCCTCAGTGTAGATTGATATGTCGTTCAAGCTGGATCTGCTACTGAGCCGGATCTGCTTGATGTTTTTAGGGATTACCAAATGTAGAATTGGTAGTCGATCCCTTGTTTGCGTGTTCAATGCGTTTTCAGGTTATTACAGTTCCTTACCACTGGTGGGGGGAAACTTAATTTTTCCAAAAACGTCTAGGGGTCACCAAAATGTAAATATCTAACCAAATGTCCTGTACAAATGGTCAGAATTTTACTTAAAACGTCGGTTGCCAATGTTATGGCAGTGTAGATGTGTTGTAAGGATAAAGTTAATGTGGATTCAACCCCGACACATAAATCGGTGCTGACACTAAGCTTTAGTCCTTTTATTTTTCCCTTCAAGCACTTGTAACTTGAAAGGTGATGGCCAGTAAATAAAACAATTAGATATGCTGTATTACTAGACTGATTCTTTATTTTGTTTGGGTTTTTATACCCAAAACAATAATCAAAAATGCTTAATACTAAATAGTGTAATTAATGTGTTTGTTATTGTATTTTGGTTAACAGTATAAAAAACGCTGAAAACAAAATAATAATAAATGTGTTTTGTTGTTGTGTATTGATACTTAAATTATTATAAATTAAAACAGTGTATTTTGTTGTTGTATCTTCAACCATAATAATGCTTACTAGTGTCGTTAGTCATAAATGGTTAAATGATTTCACTGACGGATTGACCTATATTTTGTTTTATTCTGATTAAGCATTATTATGTTTGGTAACAATAAAATATGCGGAAGTAAATGTGGAGTAAAATAAATGTGACTTAATAATAATTACAAAATTATATGTGTATAATAAAATATAAACAAACTGAATTTAAAATGTAGAATAACTAAAATAAAAACGTATGGTAGACTTCTTTGAAACTGGACAGTTCCCTAGAAGTTCTATTCCAATAAAGTTGAAATTTGACACATATATAGTAGTTTAATAAATATTTCATAACTCGCATAATATTAAACGGTAGGGCTATGACTACTTACAACAACTAGACTACAATCCTACCAACCTTGTAAAAGCGACAGCAGTTCACTATCGATGATAACTTGCGAGAAGTAACCATTTATTTTTGATGAGAAAAACACCTTTTCTTAAATTAAAGAACAGTCGAGTTTGACAGCATTGCCACGCCCACAATTAGCAATAGTTTAAATTAATTTTTTGGCTACCGTAATCTGGGTATATTAGTTACAAAATGGCGTTAAAATTTTAAAAATCGGTAACAAAAAAATTAGACTTGGCATTTGGTGGTTTTAAAGGCTTTGTCTTGTGAGTCGTTCCATGTGAAATCAATATTGCAATATCAATATTGCAGTAGTTTGGATTCGCAGAATCGCTTGCGGGAAATGAGTATTATTTACAAAAACTATAACATTTCAGGTATAAATAAAGATTTTGATCTGAAAATTTTTCCACAGTTTAATAGAAGTACAAAGATTGCAAATATGCCGTAATTTAAGTAGCCATAGCATTAAAAAAATTATAAAATTCATATTGCATAATATTATTGTGGTTTCCGAAACTAAAACAAGAGTTTATTAATATAAAACACCAAGTCGGGTCCATTTTTAAATAATGTCGTTTTCAATAAAATTGTGTAAAATTTGGTGCCACTTGCTCAAACGCACAATGGCGCCTGTAGAACAAGTAAGGTTGCAAAATTCAAAAATTTCATGTGCCCCTAAAAAATATTGAATAAACCTATTTTACGGGAAATTGTCCGACGATTTAAAATATGCTACTCTTATTACAATCAGATTTTTGGTTCAGAAGCCCTTCAAAGTTGACTGATATTCCGTGTTCAAAAAACCAGACCATTTATAGGAAATTTGCTACGCTTTCAGAAACAGTATATCGAAAACTAGGTAACAGAGTGTCATTTCTTGATTTTATTGATAGATCTATTTATTAAGAAAATAATAAAAAAAAATTATACTGCTTGCTTAGTGTTTGTCCAGGTAAATCGATATCTACCAACTATCCATTTTTTCAACATTTCTTTGTTGGAAAATAAAAAAAATTTAAATTTTATATTTGCCATATTTTCCAAATAAGTTCTTTCATTATTCCTTTACCTAGTGCAAAAATTTCCAGCTGCCCATCCTTGCCCCATTTTTTTCTAGCGGTAAAATTTTGAAAAAAGACTTGGTTCCAGAAATGTGTACCATGCATTATTGCGCAATTTATAACATATAACCATGAAAACCCATTCTTATTGTTATGGAATGAATATGAATATGGAATCTCACCAATGCACACAAGAATAAGGTGTATGGAGTTCTTGTTAAAATTAGCGCATACACTTCCACAAGAGGGGACCACTTTGATGAAAATACATCAAACAAAATTAAGGAAAGGATCAGAAAGAATCGAATACATGTTGCGTTTTTCAAACAAGTTGGACTAAAAGTGGACATCCCCAAGTACGGATACGGAAACTCAAACGATGAAAACAATTCGAGATTTTTTAAAATGATGAGGCTGTAACTCGAATCATTGGAGTGAACAATCAAATCGTTAAGAGATTGGGAATGATCTTGAAAGTTTTAAACTGCAAGGAAAAAGTTGATTCTGATAAATATGGAGAATATCTTTCGAAAACTGAAGTGATGCAGTTAGCAAAATTATATTCACAGAAAAAGTTGCCCGACAGTTCATATAATATTGTCGCATATAATTGAATGTCAGACTTTGCCAATTGGAGAGCTTTCTGAAGAAGCACTGGAGTCCCTAAATAAATGTTATAAAAAATACAGATTGCTGAACACTTTTAAATCATCAAGGTTGAGACAAAACGAGGACCTCTTCAATATGTTAGTAGTATCTTCCGATCCACTTATTTCATCACTGTGGCATGTAAAGTCGCGAAATGAGTTAGAAAATAATTATAGTTAAGAAATTATTAGTCTTTTAGATATACCTTCTTTTACGGATTGTGAACAATATATTACAAAAAATTGAAAAATAAATTTAAAAAAAAAACAAATTTTTTTAATCTTTTCTGGAATAATTTGAAATCATAAAGCCTTTAAAAATAAACATAAAATTGATTTTTCCACAAATATCAAGTGTGGTGTGTACATGAATTGCATAAAGTAGAACTGTATAGTGTAATATTTGGATTCATATACACAAAGTGATTCGTGTGCTTAGCAACACAAAACTATTGGATTCAAATGTCTTCTACATTTGAAAACTTTGTGCCTTGTGCAAATCGATAGCTTGCTCTAGTTAAGTGTTCTAACACAACAAAAGCTGTAATGCACATGAACACTGATTCAGTATAAGAGAATAAATATAATGTATTATAAGTATTGTAGATGTTATTGAGTAAGAATTATAATTGTATATAAATAGTAACAAATGGAAAATAAGTCTCAGTCAGTCAGTTTTTGTTCGGCAGTTATTTTCAATCAGTTTTGTTCAATCAGTTAAAATCAATAGTGATAATCAAGAGTTATAATAAAGAATCATAGTTATAGTGAAAACTGTGAAATAAAACAAAAAGGTGTTTTATTTAAGGAACTCACGATCTACAGGACACCTTGAATATTGGTGATCATATGAAATCATTCACCGCATGTAAATCCCTTACCCTTATTCACCACATAGTAATCCTGATCTTTATTCACCACACAAGGTTGCTAACCCATGAGTAGGTTGATCAATTATATGCCTTTTAAATTTTTGGTTATCTAATTTGGTTCAACTGTTAAACTGTACGATTTTTGCATTTCAGCGCCCCCTGGTGGCATGTTCAGGTGTGACAAAGAATCTATGTTTAATATTTCATAACAATCAGTTCAGTAGTTTACTTGTTTATTAGTTAACAATAATGCCTCCAAAGGAAGCTGCAATATTTTGTCATCCTCATATTTTTATGTATTGAGTATGTCCTTTTAGATAAAGTTATCAAGTGTAATGCTGGAGTCTTTAAATATGAATTTCCTACTGGGTTCCTACAAGTGTAACATTTATGATGCTAAATTGTATTTGTGTCTTTAATCGCGGATAAAAATGAAAAACAGGCAATAAAAACCATTGTAAACAATTGCAACATAACTCATGAAAAAGGGTCAATATCATTTGAAAATATTTGACTTTTACGAGGGATTATTGCAAGTAGGAGCGAATATTACCTAAAAAAAAAAGAAAACAAGGTAATAAATCTTAATGAATGTTATAGTTTAAAAAATAGAAAACACGTTAATAAATCGTTCTATTAACAACTAAAAAGGGTCAAATTGAAGTACCTGGTTTTTGTACCAGTATACATTCTATAATATGTATAAAAGAATTATAAGTTTAAAATTTTTGGCATTATTAATCTAACAGTCAAACTGAATAATTGAAGAAAATGTTATATTCTACTAAAGTGGTAAGTATTTTAAGAAATTATTTAAAAATTCATTGCGTTTCACACGCACAGAAACTAAAAAAAGTTTTTTTAAAACTATTTCCTAAAAAAAAAAAATATTTAAATCTATTTGAAAGTTAAAAAAAATCTTTTTAAAAAAAGTAGAAGAAAATTTATAAAAGTAAATTATTTCAAAATTTATAAAAGGAAAAATTTGTTGCCAAAATTATTGCATTGTGCGGAAAAAAAATTAAAAAATTTAAAAAAAATAAGACGAAAATTTTAATTTAATAATATATGGTCCTTGCTATTGGTTCATCCACGTGGTATTTAGTTAATGATATTATGTTTTAATAATAGTATTTACTCTTTTGCAGTACTTGTATCACAGGTGATAATTTGAATTCATGTAATTTTGGAATATTACTTGAGACCCCATGCCACTTAACAATGTACACGTCAACAAGAAATCTAAAATGCTTTTCTGAACTGAAAGATGATTTAAAGGATTTAATATTGCTTAGGTCAAGTATAGCCCTTACTGAGGGTGAAGCAAATACTATGTGTGGATATCGCAGTTACTATTATTTAAAGATTTTTGAAAGTCATCAAAGAACTTGCTGTGACCCTTATAAAATACCCAAAAAAATCTGTTAACAAATCCTTGAGGGTAGTAGGCTTTGGCGAAATCATTAACTGGTACAGGAATATACGTAAAACCAGGACAAAAATTATGCTGAACATGTCGGAAGTTATTTGGAAAAAAAAACTGAAGAAAATGACAACAGTGGTAGTGACAAAGAAGATCCAGATGTGGAATCTACTCCAGTACAAATAAAAAATCAAAGTATTGAGTAAGTTAATAAAACTTTAGATGATTTGGGATGCTCTCCATTAAAGCTTCATGCGCTTCCTAGTCACAGTAAGGCCTCATATGGCAAACGGAAATTGGAAAAAACGAAATTGGAAAATTTTGTACGCTTAGACCGAAGTGGTGTATTCTAGCTGATTCTGCAGGAACTCATTCAGTGTGCGTTTGCAGTATCCACCAGAATGTAAAACTTCTTTTGGATGCTATTAAAATTGAAGAAACCTATAAAGACCTTATCAAATTAATCGCGTGTGACTCAGAAAACCCCAATTGCATGTTACGTCATTGTGACGTAGTGTCCAACTGATGAAAAATTGTCTGAGATTTTAAAAGAAAAGTTGGATTATTTGGAGGATGAAGATGAAATTGAGTACAGCCAGTGGATGAGTAAGTAGGTTTTGTGTATGTAGTTAAGAAATATATTATGGAATGGTCGGCACAACACTATGCGCAAGTAAAGAAGGTGCATTATTTCACAGACGGATGTGGCGCTCAAACAAGAACAGAAAAAGCTTTAAAAACTTGTGCGAACACAAAAACGATTTTTCTATTGAAGCTGAACATTTCATTTTTGCTATTAGCCACGAAAACTCTGTTTGTGATGGATTGGGAGGAACGGTAAAGCGTACATTTAGAAAAGCTAGTCTTCAAGTACCTGATGATAAGCAAGTAAAAACTGATTCGGGTGTTTACAATTTTTGCAACATTACTTCTCATTTCTTAGCTAAAACTGGTGGAGACTTGTTTAGAAATAAACTTGAGGACAGGTTAAGTGCAACACGCACAATACCTGGTACCTGGTACAAGCCTCTTTCATCTGATTCATTAGAAATTAGAAGAGTAACTTAATCTAAAAAACCTTCGTTTTTTTTTTTTATTTAGTGAAGAAGCCCCAAAATGGACAAACATTCGTCCAACCAAACTTTTGTATCAGCAGTTTATGATGACAGGTGGTATTTTGCACTTGTCAAAAATGTCTGGGGCGAAGACGAAGATGCCGAACTTATCTTCCTTCACTCCCCTGGACCAGCAGTGTCAATCTTTTGGCCTCAGAGAGAAGACTGTAGCTTTATGCCTTTGGATAACATCTTATGTGTTGTCAGTGTACCCGAGACAAGCAGTTCTGGAAGAATATACTACTTTTCTGAAAATGATGTAAAATTGACTACATTACATTTCTCTAAGTGGCTTAATTAATTAAACAAAATAAATCATCTGTTTTTATAACTGTCCTTAAAAACTGTGTTGCCAAATTTTGATATTCTGAAAAAAAAATCAGTGCTGAGTTTACATACTCAACTTAACGCTATTATCGACATACACTTGAAAAAATTAACGTGATTGCTAAAGTTAACTGCTTGAATAAATAATGCACATTGTTCAGCGATGATGAAAGAATGGTGTCTTGTTGGCTTTGTCATGGTGTGTGCCATTTTAAGTGCAGTGGACTATCACAGCTAGTAGCTGATGCTCTCTAATAATAATGGCTTACATTGGTGCTGCCTTGACTGTCGTAAAATTGGCGTTGAATTGTAGCGCTTTTTTCAGAGTACTACAGGCACTTTTACAAACATTCAGAATAAAATGGAAATTGCTTCATGTGGAAATCTTATTTATTTTATTTATTTATTTATTTAAAGTCTATGGAATTACAAATGTCCTTGCAGACTAATATATTTAATGTATAAAATAGAAATAACAAATAAAATAATGACGATTTAATTATTAAATATAGAATAATTTTATATATGAAAGATTCTTTATCCCGATTTCTTAATATTGATACCGATATTTTAATACATAAATTTTCATACTCTCGACCGAGAAGTATTACTTCGTTTAAAATTACAACTTCTCCAGCATTAGTTACAAAACCTGTTAGACCTGAATCCAGGATTAAGTAACAATATTGCTCGGTTGCCACATCAAGATACAATTTCAAAAAACTAAAAAATCATCGTTTCGATCGTCTAAGTATTATGTACCAGAATGTCTGCGAATTAAATACTAAGATAACAAAATTATTTATCAATAGCTATGATTTTGAACATGATGTTATTGTTTTTACCGAAACTTGGTTAAAAGATGATGTCCTTGATTCTGAGCTGCTTTATAATATATACAAAATTTTTCGATGCAATAGAAATAACTCATGCCTTTTTCAATCTAAAGTTATTTTGCATGATATTACTTTATCGATTGAATTGTTGTAATAAAGCTCAAACGCAAAAGATTATTTTTAACCTGCTCCTACATCCCACCTTGTTCTGATGTATCTCTTCATTTAAGACATGCGGAGGCCATAAAACCGTAACACTTCTTGCAGAACCCAACGACTCAGTATTTGCTGTAGGTGACTTTAATTTACCGGAATTACTCATCCGATGCTCCTAATCTAATTCCGATTATTACTAAAAATCCTGATGATGAATTTTTAAATTTAATTTTTGACCTTTCGCTTTACCAAATGAATGATATTTATAATTCGAATGGAAAATTGCTAGATCTTGTATTTGTTAATGACCGTGATGGTTGCTATGTAACTCGTTCAGATCCCATAACTCTACCTGAGGATTTTCATCACCCCACTATTGAAATCAGTTGTAATTTGATTTTGGATAGAGAGCCTGAACAACGCTCTAATGAACATATGTTTTGCTTCAAAAAACAAATTATGATGCACTTAATAATCTTATTTCAAATATCAATTGGAACAATCTATTATTTCCTGCCGATGGCAACTCAAGCTCAATCGATAGAATGCTCGAGAACTTTTATAAAACTATTCACACTTATATGGATAAATGTGTTCCAAAGGAAACTGTTTATAAACATACTGGCCCTCCATGGAGTAACAAACAATTATCTAATTTTAAAAAATGTAAAGAACAAGCGATATAAAAAAATATAAAAAATCTGGTTTGCTTGATGATTATAGCAAATACTCTGTCAGTCGTGCGGAATACAATATTCTCAACAATTCTTTGTACTACAATTATATAGAAAAAGTTAAAAACAATTTTTTGGTTTTCCATCTGTTATGAAACTTCATAATCTTGAACCTGGTGATGATGACGTTATTAGCAATATGTTTGCGAATTTTTTTGGAAGTAGTTATTCAAACGATCAATGCGACGACTGCAAAGAATACTCATATTAAATCTTCACAAATCAAGCTATCTGTTTTCCTTCGATAGATAATTTCGACATTCTCAAAAGTCTCCAAAAATTAAAGGTTTCATACAATATAGGCCTGACGTCCTGGAGATAAGTCAGAAATTTCAAATTATAGATATATTGCCAAACTTATGATGTCCTATGCCACTATGCTTCTTCAATATTGTCACCAGCTCAACGTGGCTTTCGAAAGGGCTGTTCTACTACATCAAATGTGCTTCATTTTACAACTTGGGGTCGGTAACGACTTCTCTCGATTTATATCGAGTTTTCTCAGAGATCGAACAATACGTGTTGTTATTGATGGGGTGTCATCCAATGAGTTTCAGCTTAATTCAGGGGTACTCCAAGGTTCCGTTCTTTCTCCTTCTCTTTTCCTTATCTTTCTGAACGACCTTCTTGGTCAAACTTTTAACTCTATATACTCTTTCGCAGATGACAGCAGCATTTGTCATTCATTTTCCTTTAATTGTAGGCCAAGACTCTTGGAGGTTGGGGGCAAAAGGCGGACTATGAATGACACACTCAATCAAGACCTGTTAACAATCTCCGAGTGGGGTAAAGCGAATAGCGTTGATTTTAATGCGCTGAAGACTCAATGTTGTATGTTGACCCATAGGGCCATGGATTCAACAATGTCATCTGTATATATGGGTGGTATAGGTATTGAGGAGTCGGATACTCTTGATGTGCTAGGCATGAGAATTCAATGTGATGTTCGTTGGAACGAGCATGTTTTTCAAGTGTCGAAAGAAGCATTGAAGTGTCTTGGTCTTCACTCCCTCTGATCTCCTTTAAATCTATACATCCGATCGAAAATGGAATACAACTCCCATATATGGGCAGCAGCTTCAAAGTCTATTTTGCAAAGGAGGGCGTTGATGCTCATTAATGACAGTAGAGTATGTTCTATAGGTACTACCATGGGAAATGTTCTTCTGAGATTAGCGAACTTATTCCAAGTGCCCGAGTTTCGGTTAGCTCTACCCGCTTCTCTAGTAGATCACATCCGTTTGTAGTTTATTGTCCAGTTGACCGCACAACGCATTACAGAGAGAATTCGTTTATCAGTCGAACTAGCCGTTTGTGGAATAAACTCCCCGCAGAGGTCTTTCCTGAAGTTATGATCTAATAAAATTTAAGTCAAGTATCCACAAACACTACTCCCTCTCTCCTCCTTCCCATAACCTATTTTCCTGAGATCAACACAATGCACTGCATCTGTAGGGGGCATCCCCTGAGTGTTGGTTAATAAATAAAAAAAAAATAAAAAAATATGTTTACACAGATTTTAGCAAGGCATTTGACAATGTCAACCATCGACTGTTACCTTTGAAATTAGATTTACTTGGGTTATCACCTCTCAGTTAAATTGGATAAAGTCATATCTCACGGATAGAAAGCAAAGTGTATGATTTAAAAATAAATGATCTAAATATTTCATCTGTATTTCTGGCGTTGCTCAAGGCAACCATTTGGGACCAATTAATTTTTCTTTTTTTTTTATAAATGATCTCACCAAAGTTATAAACGTCAGGAATATTCAAATTTACGCTGTGAAAATTTTCTACTGCTACGATCAATATGCTGAACATGCCTACCTTCAATCAGATTTTAACAACTTGTTTTTATGGTGCAATCAGAACTTAGCGGATCTTAATTTTAAAAAAATGTAAATGCATGCGCTTTTCCAGAAACAACTTCATCACTGTTACTTATTCATTGGGTGGATACCAACTAAAATTGATCGATATATTTCTTGATCTTGGTATACTACTAAAGAATGGGCTAAAGAATTTGTCGATCCCTATACTACGAAACAGTTATTTACGACTCTAGTAAGACCGATTCTGCAATATGGCTCCAGAAGCAACTTTTACTTTTTTGTTTGCGTTAATAAAATTGTCGCCGTTAAAAAGTCGTAGAATTATGCTGAAAGTTTCGTTTGTGATTAATCTAATTCAAGCGGAGGTCAGCTCTGAATTTCTATTAAATAAAATTTGTTTTAATGTTCCTCAACGTTTTGTAAGGCATTTCGAACCATTATATGTTAAATTTATTCGATCAAACTATACTCTTGCGATCCATTCAGGATAATGTGTTGCGATTTTAACATCCAACATAGATGCATAGATTTTTCACTGCCACGAAATGTAATAAAACAAAGCCTTATAATGCATTTAAACTCATAATTATTGCTGTTAGTTTAGTTTATTATTAATTTTTTGTAATAGCTGTAAGCATTTATCCATTGACTAAGTTAATTTAAATAAATAAATAGATGTAAAAAGTGTGCAACCAAACGAAAACCACGCACATCATCGTCTATGGAAAATAATGCAAAAAATATCGAACTTCAATCACGTGAATTGGAAAGACAGACATCAATGCCAAGGAATTTCATCATAAAGGTCTAGGCAACATAAGAACACCACAACATTGTTGAACATCCGTTCAACGCGGGGGAGAATGTTAAGATTTAATATTTATAAATTCAATGAGTGTAGAATTCCCCTTATAAATTATAATAATTTGTGAATACGTTTAATGTTATGCAGCTTATATTATCTTTCTTTTATTGGTCAATTTTACGTTAATTTTATTATAAATATATTCAATTACATTCATACCTTTTTTGCAGTTTTGTTTTGTTATTGGCCAATATAGCATAAATTTTAATTTAACAGTATTTAGTTAACTCAGCATTTTTGATGTATAATTTTAGTATAAATGCCTCAACAAAACGTCAATAAAATTCAGTAGTTAAAATTCAAGTGTTTTAATTATTCGATCGTATACCTTCAAGTTACAAGTACTTGAAGGCAAAAAAAAAGAAGAGATATACAAAAACTAGTACAGTTCAAATTTATGTGTTTGGATTGATTTATATTAGTTAATTAATATGGCAACAAACAGCTTTGGCGTACCATAAGTATATTTGAAACAGGTCATATAGCTGATTTTGAAACAATAAAAATATTACACAAGGAAAATAGAGAAACAGATATACAAAAGAATGTTTGTACAGGAATACCTCGCATAGTACGGTCATTCGGTTCCACCATTTTGCCGTACTATTTGAAACCGGACTATTCGGCCCTATGCGCCTATTTACCCATATGAAGAAGGTTAAAGAACATGATGATAATAATCGAGGCAAAAAAAAGATAATTTGTTACGTATAATTTGTTTTTCTGCTTTTCAATAAAAAAAAAAACGAGAGTATGTAGTACATATGTATACATATATATATTCAAACATATATCTATAATATTAAGAGGCTAGGCGACTTCTTGTGACCGATGTTTTGTTCTAACATTTTATCCCGATTTTGATCAATATTTTATTTGAAAGGTATTTCTTTTTAGCCGTTTTGCAGATTTTCAGATTTTTAAATTTTTTCGTTTTTTTTTGAGTAAATTGCATTTAAAGTTGCTACTAACACATACATAAAATTATACAATGCTATGTGTGTGTTTATTAAATTTGTTAATGTGTTTGTAATAAAAATGAGTTTGTTTTTTGTGTTAATTTGTATATTGGCTATAATTGATTAGCATACCTTTAGGGTCTTTATTTAATAAAAAAATAGAATTTGCACTCGAATTTCGAGGGCTGGAATCTGCTAGTATATTTTAAATTAATTAAACCCACAAAAACAATTCACTTAATTTTAAAATTATTAAAAATAACTGAACAAAAAATAAGTAAATAAAATTGAATAAATAAATAAATAAAACTAGTTAATTTAAAAAAGATAAACAAAAACAATTCACTTTAAATTTTAATGTTTTAATTCATTTTTTATTGCCAAAAAATTGAAATAACGATGTCTGGATCTTTTTTGGTTGTTTCTCCTCATACAATTCTTTGTAGCAACGAATTTCATTGTTTATTGTTCGACGAATTGTAGTGCTACGTTAGATATTAGGATCAACTTCCATTATATGATCTGAAACATTTTCGACCATTCCAATAATTTTTGAAAACTGTTCAGCCGTTAAATCTTCTGCTGACATTTCAACACAGTCATCGTTGTCTGAGTTGTGATTCTGTTCTTCATAAGCTCGTTGCTCGTCTATGTTAATAATTGTTTCATTATCGAGCTCATTCGTGCTAGATTGAATGCATTCAATTACGTTGCCAGAATCCAGATCTTCGAAACCAAGTTGATATACAAGCTCCACTATGTTACTGGTAACTTCCGAAAAATGCATCTCAAAACCATTGAAATCATTAACACAATGCGGTATGATATGTTTCCAAACGGCTCTCATATTGTTTGGTGTCACTTCATGCCACGCTTCGCCTATATTTTCGATAACATTTCTAATGTTGTAACTCTTTCAAAATTCTGTTAAAGTGGGCGCATTTTCTCCTGTTGTTGCTTTAATGGCTTGTGAAAAAGTGTGGCGTAAATAATAGCTCTTAAATGTTGCAATGACATCTTGATCCATCGGTTGAAGTAACGATGTCGTATTTGGTGGAAAAAATTTTATTTGAACATTTTCATTTAAATTGCTAAGACTGGTGGGATGACCTGGAGCATTATCTAAAATTAATAAAATCCTTAAATTCAACCCATTTTCTCGATAATACCGTTTTGTTGTAGAGCAAAAATAGTTCGTGAACTAATCTTCAAATAAAATTTTTGTGACCCACGCTTTTTAATTTGAACGCCACAATACTGGGAAATTATTTTTTGATAAACCCTTAAGAGCATCGGTTTTGGTTTAAAATCTCCTGCTGCATTACCACCTAATAATAGTGTAAGACGATATAATCCCGTTTCGTCAACGTTGAATATTTGTTCATTTTTGTAGCAACCTTTTTCTATAATTTCAGATAATTCTTCTGGATATCTTAAATCAGCCTCTTTATCTGCACTTGCAGATTCACCAACAATACGCATATTGTAAATACCAGATCGTTCCTTATAACGAAAAATCCATCCACGACTTGCCGTAAAAGTTGTACGCTTAGACCGAAGTGGTGTATTCTAGCTGATTCTGCAGGAACTCATTCAGTGTGCGTTTGCAGTATCCACCAGAATGTAAAACTTCTTTTGGATGCTATTAAAATTGAAGAAACCTATAAAGACCTTATCAAATTAATCGCGTGTGACTCAGAAAACCCCAATTGCATGTTACGTCATTGTGACGTAGTGTCCAACTGATGAAAAATTGTCTGAGATTTTAAAAGAAAAGTTGGATTATTTGGAGGATGAAGATGAAATTGAGTACAGCCAGTGGATGAGTAAGTAGGTTTTGTGTATGTAGTTAAGAAATATATTATGGAATGGTCGGCACAACACTATGCGCAAGTAAAGAAGGTGCATTATTTCACAGACGGATGTGGCGCTCAAACAAGAACAGAAAAAGCTTTAAAAACTTGTGCGAACACAAAAACGATTTTTCTATTGAAGCTGAACATTTCATTTTTGCTATTAGCCACGAAAACTCTGTTTGTGATGGATTGGGAGGAACGGTAAAGCGTACATTTAGAAAAGCTAGTCTTCAAGTACCTGATGATAAGCAAGTAAAAACTGATTCGGGTGTTTACAATTTTTGCAACATTACTTCTCATTTCTTAGCTAAAACTGGTGGAGACTTGTTTAGAAATAAACTTGAGGACAGGTTAAGTGCAACACGCACAATACCTGGTACCTGGTACAAGCCTCTTTCATCTGATTCATTAGAAATTAGAAGAGTAACTTAATCTAAAAAACCTTCGTTTTTTTTTTTTATTTAGTGAAGAAGCCCCAAAATGGACAAACATTCGTCCAACCAAACTTTTGTATCAGCAGTTTATGATGACAGGTGGTATTTTGCACTTGTCAAAAATGTCTGGGGCGAAGACGAAGATGCCGAACTTATCTTCCTTCACTCCCCTGGACCAGCAGTGTCAATCTTTTGGCCTCAGAGAGAAGACTGTAGCTTTATGCCTTTGGATAACATCTTATGTGTTGTCAGTGTACCCGAGACAAGCAGTTCTGGAAGAATATACTACTTTTCTGAAAATGATGTAAAATTGACTACATTACATTTCTCTAAGTGGCTTAATTAATTAAACAAAATAAATCATCTGTTTTTATAACTGTCCTTAAAAACTGTGTTGCCAAATTTTGATATTCTGAAAAAAAAATCAGTGCTGAGTTTACATACTCAACTTAACGCTATTATCGACATACACTTGAAAAAATTAACGTGATTGCTAAAGTTAACTGCTTGAATAAATAATGCACATTGTTCAGCGATGATGAAAGAATGGTGTCTTGTTGGCTTTGTCATGGTGTGTGCCATTTTAAGTGCAGTGGACTATCACAGCTAGTAGCTGATGCTCTCTAATAATAATGGCTTACATTGGTGCTGCCTTGACTGTCGTAAAATTGGCGTTGAATTGTAGCGCTTTTTTCAGAGTACTACAGGCACTTTTACAAACATTCAGAATAAAATGGAAATTGCTTCATGTGGAAATCTTATTTATTTTATTTATTTATTTATTTAAAGTCTATGGAATTACAAATGTCCTTGCAGACTAATATATTTAATGTATAAAATAGAAATAACAAATAAAATAATGACGATTTAATTATTAAATATAGAATAATTTTATATATGAAAGATTCTTTATCCCGATTTCTTAATATTGATACCGATATTTTAATACATAAATTTTCATACTCTCGACCGAGAAGTATTACTTCGTTTAAAATTACAACTTCTCCAGCATTAGTTACAAAACCTGTTAGACCTGAATCCAGGATTAAGTAACAATATTGCTCGGTTGCCACATCAAGATACAATTTCAAAAAACTAAAAAATCATCGTTTCGATCGTCTAAGTATTATGTACCAGAATGTCTGCGAATTAAATACTAAGATAACAAAATTATTTATCAATAGCTATGATTTTGAACATGATGTTATTGTTTTTACCGAAACTTGGTTAAAAGATGATGTCCTTGATTCTGAGCTGCTTTATAATATATACAAAATTTTTCGATGCAATAGAAATAACTCATGCCTTTTTCAATCTAAAGTTATTTTGCATGATATTACTTTATCGATTGAATTGTTGTAATAAAGCTCAAACGCAAAAGATTATTTTTAACCTGCTCCTACATCCCACCTTGTTCTGATGTATCTCTTCATTTAAGACATGCGGAGGCCATAAAACCGTAACACTTCTTGCAGAACCCAACGACTCAGTATTTGCTGTAGGTGACTTTAATTTACCGGAATTACTCATCCGATGCTCCTAATCTAATTCCGATTATTACTAAAAATCCTGATGATGAATTTTTAAATTTAATTTTTGACCTTTCGCTTTACCAAATGAATGATATTTATAATTCGAATGGAAAATTGCTAGATCTTGTATTTGTTAATGACCGTGATGGTTGCTATGTAACTCGTTCAGATCCCATAACTCTACCTGAGGATTTTCATCACCCCACTATTGAAATCAGTTGTAATTTGATTTTGGATAGAGAGCCTGAACAACGCTCTAATGAACATATGTTTTGCTTCAAAAAACAAATTATGATGCACTTAATAATCTTATTTCAAATATCAATTGGAACAATCTATTATTTCCTGCCGATGGCAACTCAAGCTCAATCGATAGAATGCTCGAGAACTTTTATAAAACTATTCACACTTATATGGATAAATGTGTTCCAAAGGAAACTGTTTATAAACATACTGGCCCTCCATGGAGTAACAAACAATTATCTAATTTTAAAAAATGTAAAGAACAAGCGATATAAAAAAATATAAAAAATCTGGTTTGCTTGATGATTATAGCAAATACTCTGTCAGTCGTGCGGAATACAATATTCTCAACAATTCTTTGTACTACAATTATATAGAAAAAGTTAAAAACAATTTTTTGGTTTTCCATCTGTTATGAAACTTCATAATCTTGAACCTGGTGATGATGACGTTATTAGCAATATGTTTGCGAATTTTTTTGGAAGTAGTTATTCAAACGATCAATGCGACGACTGCAAAGAATACTCATATTAAATCTTCACAAATCAAGCTATCTGTTTTCCTTCGATAGATAATTTCGACATTCTCAAAAGTCTCCAAAAATTAAAGGTTTCATACAATATAGGCCTGACGTCCTGGAGATAAGTCAGAAATTTCAAATTATAGATATATTGCCAAACTTATGATGTCCTATGCCACTATGCTTCTTCAATATTGTCACCAGCTCAACGTGGCTTTCGAAAGGGCTGTTCTACTACATCAAATGTGCTTCATTTTACAACTTGGGGTCGGTAACGACTTCTCTCGATTTATATCGAGTTTTCTCAGAGATCGAACAATACGTGTTGTTATTGATGGGGTGTCATCCAATGAGTTTCAGCTTAATTCAGGGGTACTCCAAGGTTCCGTTCTTTCTCCTTCTCTTTTCCTTATCTTTCTGAACGACCTTCTTGGTCAAACTTTTAACTCTATATACTCTTTCGCAGATGACAGCAGCATTTGTCATTCATTTTCCTTTAATTGTAGGCCAAGACTCTTGGAGGTTGGGGGCAAAAGGCGGACTATGAATGACACACTCAATCAAGACCTGTTAACAATCTCCGAGTGGGGTAAAGCGAATAGCGTTGATTTTAATGCGCTGAAGACTCAATGTTGTATGTTGACCCATAGGGCCATGGATTCAACAATGTCATCTGTATATATGGGTGGTATAGGTATTGAGGAGTCGGATACTCTTGATGTGCTAGGCATGAGAATTCAATGTGATGTTCGTTGGAACGAGCATGTTTTTCAAGTGTCGAAAGAAGCATTGAAGTGTCTTGGTCTTCACTCCCTCTGATCTCCTTTAAATCTATACATCCGATCGAAAATGGAATACAACTCCCATATATGGGCAGCAGCTTCAAAGTCTATTTTGCAAAGGAGGGCGTTGATGCTCATTAATGACAGTAGAGTATGTTCTATAGGTACTACCATGGGAAATGTTCTTCTGAGATTAGCGAACTTATTCCAAGTGCCCGAGTTTCGGTTAGCTCTACCCGCTTCTCTAGTAGATCACATCCGTTTGTAGTTTATTGTCCAGTTGACCGCACAACGCATTACAGAGAGAATTCGTTTATCAGTCGAACTAGCCGTTTGTGGAATAAACTCCCCGCAGAGGTCTTTCCTGAACTTATGATCTAATAAAATTTAAGTCAAGTATCCACAAACACTACTCCCTCTCTCCTCCTTCCCATAACCTATTTTCCTGAGATCAACACAATGCACTGCATCTGTAGGGGGCATCCCCTGAGTGTTGGTTAATAAATAAAAAAAAAAATAAAAAAATATGTTTACACAGATTTTAGCAAGGCATTTGACAATGTCAACCATCGACTGTTACCTTTGAAATTAGATTTACTTGGGTTATCACCTCTTAGTTAAATTGGATAAAGTCATATCTCACGGATAGAAAGCAAAGTGTATGATTTAAAAATAAATGATCTAAATATTTCATCTGTATTTCTGGCGTTGCTCAAGGCAACCATTTGGGACCAATTAATTTTTCTTTTTTTTTTATAAATGATCTCACCAAAGTTATAAACTTCAGGAATATTCAAATTTACGCTGTGAAAATTTTCTACTGCTACGATCAATATGCTGAACATGCCTACCTTCAATCAGATTTTAACAACTTGTTTTTATGGTGCAATCAGAACTTAGCGGATCTTAATTTTAAAAAAATGTAAATGCATGCGCTTTTCCAGAAACAACTTCATCACTGTTACTTATTCATTGGGTGGATACCAACTAAAATTGATCGATATATTTCTTGATCTTGGTATACTACTAAAGAATGGGCTAAAGAATTTGTCGATCCCTATACTACGAAACAGTTATTTACGACTCTAGTAAGACCGATTCTGCAATATGGCTCCAGAAGCAACTTTTACTTTTTTGTTTGCGTTAATAAAATTGTCGCCGTTAAAAAGTCGTAGAATTATGCTGAAAGTTTCGTTTGTGATTAATCTAATTCAAGCGGAGGTCAGCTCTGAATTTCTATTAAATAAAATTTGTTTTAATGTTCCTCAACGTTTTGTAAGGCATTTCGAACCATTATATGTTAAATTTATTCGATCAAACTATACTCTTGCGGATCCATTCAGGATAATGTGTTGCGATTTTAACATCCAACATAGATGCATAGATTTTTCACTGCCACGAAATGTAATAAAACAAAGCCTTATAATGCATTTAAACTCATAATTATTGCTGTTAGTTTAGTTTATTATTAATTTTTTGTAATAGCTGTAAGCATTTATCCATTGACTAAGTTAATTTAAATAAATAAATAGATGTAAAAAGTGTGCAACCAAACGAAAACCACGCACATCATCGTCTATGGAAAATAATGCAAAAAATATCGAACTTCAATCACGTGAATTGGAAAGACAGACATCAATGCCAAGGAATTTCATCATAAAGGTCTAGGCAACATAAGAACACCACAACATTGTTGAACATCCGTTCAACGCGGGGGAGAATGTTAAGATTTAATATTTATAAATTCAATGAGTGTAGAATTCCCCTTATAAATTATAATAATTTGTGAATACGTTTAATGTTATGCAGCTTATATTATCTTTCTTTTATTGGTCAATTTTACGTTAATTTTATTATAAATATATTCAATTACATTCATACCTTTTTTGCAGTTTTGTTTTGTTATTGGCCAATATAGCATAAATTTTAATTTAACAGTATTTAGTTAACTCAGCATTTTTGATGTATAATTTTAGTATAAATGCCTCAACAAAACGTCAATAAAATTCAGTAGTTAAAATTCAAGTGTTTTAATTATTCGATCGTATACCTTCAAGTTACAAGTACTTGAAGGCAAAAAAAAAGAAGAGATATACAAAAACTAGTACAGTTCAAATTTATGTGTTTGGATTGATTTATATTAGTTAATTAATATGGCAACAAACAGCTTTGGCGTACCATAAGTATATTTGAAACAGGTCATATAGCTGATTTTGAAACAATAAAAATATTACACAAGGAAAATAGAGAAACAGATATACAAAAGAATGTTTGTACAGGAATACCTCGCATAGTACGGTCATTCGGTTCCACCATTTTGCCGTACTATTTGAAACCGGACTATTCGGCCCTATGCGCCTATTTACCCATATGAAGAAGGTTAAAGAACATGATGATAATAATCGAGGCAAAAAAAAGATAATTTGTTACGTATAATTTGTTTTTCTGCTTTTCAATAAAAAAAAAAACGAGAGTATGTAGTACATATGTATACATATATATATTCAAACATATATCTATAATATTAAGAGGCTAGGCGACTTCTTGTGACCGATGTTTTGTTCTAACATTTTATCCCGATTTTGATCAATATTTTATTTGAAAGGTATTTCTTTTTAGCCGTTTTGCAGATTTTCAGATTTTTAAATTTTTTCGTTTTTTTTTGAGTAAATTGCATTTAAAGTTGCTACTAACACATACATAAAATTATACAATGCTATGTGTGTGTTTATTAAATTTGTTAATGTGTTTGTAATAAAAATGAGTTTGTTTTTTGTGTTAATTTGTATATTGGCTATAATTGATTAGCATACCTTTAGGGTCTTTATTTAATAAAAAAATAGAATTTGCACTCGAATTTCGAGGGCTGGAATCTGCTAGTATATTTTAAATTAATTAAACCCACAAAAACAATTCACTTAATTTTAAAATTATTAAAAATAACTGAACAAAAAATAAGTAAATAAAATTGAATAAATAAATAAATAAAACTAGTTAATTTAAAAAAGATAAACAAAAACAATTCACTTTAAATTTTAATGTTTTAATTCATTTTTTATTGCCAAAAAATTGAAATAACGATGTCTGGATCTTTTTTGGTTGTTTCTCCTCATACAATTCTTTGTAGCAACGAATTTCATTGTTTATTGTTCGACGAATTGTAGTGCTACGTTAGATATTAGGATCAACTTCCATTATATGATCTGAAACATTTTCGACCATTCCAATAATTTTTGAAAACTGTTCAGCCGTTAAATCTTCTGCTGACATTTCAACACAGTCATCGTTGTCTGAGTTGTGATTCTGTTCTTCATAAGCTCGTTGCTCGTCTATGTTAATAATTGTTTCATTATCGAGCTCATTCGTGCTAGATTGAATGCATTCAATTACGTTGCCAGAATCCAGATCTTCGAAACCAAGTTGATATACAAGCTCCACTATGTTACTGGTAACTTCCGAAAAATGCATCTCAAAACCATTGAAATCATTAACACAATGCGGTATGATATGTTTCCAAACGGCTCTCATATTGTTTGGTGTCACTTCATGCCACGCTTCGCCTATATTTTCGATAACATTTCTAATGTTGTAACTCTTTCAAAATTCTGTTAAAGTGGGCGCATTTTCTCCTGTTGTTGCTTTAATGGCTTGTGAAAAAGTGTGGCGTAAATAATAGCTCTTAAATGTTGCAATGACATCTTGATCCATCGGTTGAAGTAACGATGTCGTATTTGGTGGAAAAAATTTTATTTGAACATTTTCATTTAAATTGCTAAGACTGGTGGGATGACCTGGAGCATTATCTAAAATTAATAAAATCCTTAAATTCAACCCATTTTCTCGATAATACCGTTTTGTTGTAGAGCAAAAATAGTTCGTGAACTAATCTTCAAATAAAATTTTTGTGACCCACGCTTTTTAATTTGAACGCCACAATACTGGGAAATTATTTTTTGATAAACCCTTAAGAGCATCGGTTTTGGTTTAAAATCTCCTGCTGCATTACCACCTAATAATAGTGTAAGACGATATAATCCCGTTTCGTCAACGTTGAATATTTGTTCATTTTTGTAGCAACCTTTTTCTATAATTTCAGATAATTCTTCTGGATATCTTAAATCAGCCTCTTTATCTGCACTTGCAGATTCACCAACAATACGCATATTGTAAATACCAGATCGTTCCTTATAACGAAAAATCCATCCACGACTTGCCGTAAAAGTTTCACTAGCTCCCGTCCTCCGTTTTCTACTTCATAATTAGTCACCAAGTCTTTGTAAAGACTTAGTGGTTTTGCTTGAATTTCCATTCTACTAATTGGAATACGTTTTTGGTTAAAGTCTTCTATCGATATAGATAATAGCCGCTCCATGTTAACTATTCGAGGGCTTCTAATTATGGTCACTACTTTTGACAAATAAGACACTGTAGCTATACCTTGAGATTTGTATTGATCTTTATTTTTCACAACTTTTCGAACTGATGCCTCGTTCATTCCTTTTTCTCTTCCTATTTTAGTAAAAGTAGCACGTTCTTCATGAAGTTTAATAACATTAAGCTTTTGTTCTAACGTGAGCCATTTAATCTTTGGTCACAACTTGTCTATGGACCAAGTATCAGATTGATTGGATGAGGGAAAATGGGGTTTAAATCACTCCATGACTGTGCGTGACTGTGCGTGAATACGTCAAAGTTAATCTTTTTTCACAGCAAGTCTATCGACCAAGTTTCAGATCGATCGGATAGGGGGAAATGGGTTTTAAATCACTCCGTGACTGTGCGTGACTATGTGTGACTGTGCGTGACTATGTCAAAGTTAATCTTTTATTCACAGCAAGTGTATGGACCAAGTTTCAGATCGATCGGATGAGGGGAAATGACATTTAGATCACTCCGTGACTGCGTGACTATGCGTGACTGTGCATGACTATATAAAAGTTAATCTTTTTTCACAGCAAGTGTATGGACCAAGTTTCAGATCGATCGGATGAGGAGAAATGACATTTAGATCACTCCGTGACTGTGCATGACTATGCGTGACTGTGCGTGACTACCCCAAAACTAATCTATAGGCACAACAAGACTATGGGCCAAGTTGCAGATCAATTGGATAAGGGGGAATGGGGTTGACCCCCGACAGACAGACATACCGACAGACAGACAGACAGAGAGTATGAGTTAAAAGAAGAGCTAAAAAAAGTTTTCTTATTTATTTTGAAAATTTAATTGTTTTATTTTTTTTAGAACAATTTTTTTTTTTTTTTTTGAAAATTTCAAAACCATACTGTAGAGAAACCGTACTGATCGAAGCAGTACTATGCGAGGTATTCCTGTGTATACAACAGAATATAAAGCGGACGATGAATTTGAATGAAGGCACGAGCAATATTAATGCCAGCTACATTGCCGCTATTAGTTGAGCTGCGATATTAGATTAATATGTGTTTAAATGCAATATTAGATTAATATGTGTTTAAATACATGCTATATGGTCTAAGAATCAATATTAATTATATGTTTTTATATATTTTCAAATAAATAAGTGAACCCCCAGAAAAAGTCGACAAATTTTTAAATTTAATTTCTTTTTATTTACATAAATTTAGGCCTATTAGCTTATAAAAGGAAATAAAATACAATGTTCTAGATTTAAACAGGGAAATGGTTTATTTTGTAAATGAACAGACAGATGGACGGTGGAAATCGCTATGTCGACTGGATATGTTATAAAGATAAAGAACGGAATGACAAACTGATATATACCCTCTGCACAGTGGTGTGAAGCGCATAAACATTTTGAATAAAAACTATAACAAGAGCAACATAGAAAAATCATATTTTTTGAAGTCTACTAAACCGATTTGACCATCTAAAATAGCAACCTGCTGGACCAAATACTTTAATGTTTTGCTATTTTGTATGTTTTTCACTTTAATATCTTTTCCCAAGTGAAGAGGCATTGCTTCTGAGGTTACACATTTTATTAAAGATAATTTTTACAATTGTGGACAGCTCTCTTAAACTATCATCCATTATGACATCACCAAGGAATGTCAAAGATGTTTATTTTGGAAATTTTTAATTAATATCACATTTTGAAAGCACGTATGATTAATTGCCATAAACAAAATCCTACAGAAATTTCAATACTTGTACATTGTTTGCATTTAAATTATATTATCTTTAAATTATATTTTCCAAAGATAATTAGCAATCACATCTTGAAACGCACTACAGACATGGGTTAATTTTATTTTGTCGCGAAAGTTAAAATATTGAAATATATTATTGAGAATTTTAATGTGGTTAAAAATGATTTCTTGGCTTCATATTGCTATATAAGAATTTAATTAAACAAACTGAATAATTTCTTGAAATATCTTTTAAAACTTTTCACAATTGAAAATAGAACAATACAATACAAAATCTACACTAGTCGGCATATTTGTTTTGACATACCAGTTGTTTTTTATTTTTTTTTTATATTCGGTTCCATAAATAAAAAACTAAATCAAAAATATTTAAAGTAATAAGAAATATTGTAATTTATTGGAACACAAAAGATTTTACACATTGTAAATGTTTTTTGTTATATTTTTTAATTGAAACTAAAAATATGAGTATTTTGAAATGTTTTTGCATAGCATATTTAAAAAAGTAAGAACTTTAACTTAAGAAAAATTAATAATAATTATTTAAATTAATAAAAAATATATCCTCCTTTAGCGTTTAAAACCCACCAGAACCCACCAAGGACTGAAGAAATTTTTTTGAAATCTCGTTCCACGTATTTGTGATCTCTGTTATAGTTTCATCGTTCGTTCTTGTCAAATTTGTGGATCTATTTCGCTATATGTATGACCAGACATTTTCTATTACATTAAAAAGTGGACCTTGAGGAGGCCAATCCAGAGTTTACACACCAGTCTCTGTTAGAAACTTTGTGATCATTCTGCTTTTATGACTTGGAGCGTTATCCTGTTGGTAAATGAATGCTTCTCCGATTAATCTATCGCCGGAGGGAAATGCACATTCATTTGATATTCTTAAATATTGATGTTGGTTCATGGAACCGTCAACAGGAATTAGGTTTAAATGAAATAGATTCCCAGAGCATAACGCTTCCACCCATGGCTTACTTTCTGGCATACAGGTGCTACTTTTTACGGATTTTTTTATTTAATCTGACAAAAACTTTTTTTGGTGATGAGTGATACTCGAAACTACTCTCGTCAGTCCAGAGTACATTACGCCAGAAGGAAAGAGGCCTATTGATATACTTTTTGTAGAATTCTAAGTGCTATTTTTTATTTGTTGGGGTAATAAAAGGGATTGTCATTGCAATGTATGTCATAATTAAACGCCGACGAATTGTTCTTTCGCTTATCTATTATATTAATAGGCTAGACAATTTCTTGTGACCAATGTTTTGTTCTACCGTTTTATCCCGATTTTGACCAAACGTATATTATTTGAAAAGTATTTCTTTTTAGCCTATTTTGAATAAATTGCATTTAAAGTTGCTACTAACACATACATAAAATTATATAATGCTATGTATGTGTGTATTTATTAAATTTGTTAGTGTGTTTGTAATAATAATGAGTTTGTTTTTTTGTGTCGATTTGTGAATTGGGTATAATTGATTAGCATATCTTTAGGGTCTTTATTGAACCCGAGTTAACCTAGCGTGTTCATTAGGGCGTACCGAAAAAAAAAAGTTCGCCGTACGCCCCCTGATATGAAGTATATTTTCAAAACATTTTCAAAGAAAAAATTTTTTTTATCCCGACTGTAGAGGTCGCGGTTTTACGTTTTTCTTTATATCTTCTGCGTTTACAGTCGCATCTTAAAGTGTGATATATTGATGTTTTCGTCTCGAGGAGACAAATTTTTTCGCTTCAAAATCATCGACCTTAATTACCAACTTCTAGTACTTACCCCTTACATCTCAGTTGCTACCACCCTAATGTGCCACCCTAATTACAGAAAATTAAAGCTCGCAAATAATCACGAAACTTTTGCTAAGAAAGTATTTCGGTAATTCCAGCAGAACAGTCTTAAAAATGCTTCTGTTTGTTTTCGCCGAATGTAGGGGTGTGTGATATATCTATGGTTTTGTATTGAATAGACCAATTTTTTTTTCTCAAAAGTCATTAACCACAAGTACCCCCTTCTCTTACTTACGCATCGTATTTCAACTTTTACAGCAACAAATAAAAAATTGTAAGATGTAATTAAATTATGCAAATTTTAATGTTTCATGTTTTGACGTAATTCAAGTTGGCTGTATTTTTGGCGACTGTCAAGTTTAGAAAAAATGTGACCTATGCGTTGGTCATCGGTGACCGCCATAGCGGATTCATGTACTACATGAACGAAACGCTCGGTGTTTTGAGAATGGCATGGAGAAGCTGCAAAAATAATTTAGTTTGAAAAGAAAACTATTAAGTTAAGTTATTTTCCGTATTCTTATCTGGTAATTCAATTATTTCGTTTGAAGATTGCAAGCATGGAGGCTCAGTCAAGTGGAATTTATTCCAATTGATCATATCGACGTATGAGTCGCTCTCAAAGTTGATAAAATTATCTACTTCTGGACCAAACATTTGACGAATGCATGTCGTTATTTCATTGCGGGCAAATAGAATCTTCTCATAACCATCTGAACGTACTAGCGGATCTTGGTCTGTTATCATCGACAACCAAACGTTCTCGGGATGGAAAAGGTACGCATTATTTGCGATGAACGGACGGAGGACCTGCTGAACATCTATCGGCAAATGGCGGATCCAAGATATATATTGGAAAACGTGGCGGCTTCCGTGAATTGCCAGTGGTTGGCTTTTCACCAGAAACCAGAATGGCGCATACACTTTCATAACGAACTCAGCTTGTTTTTTCAATGTCATCGAAGGTTGCGTACACGTTATAACTGAATTATTTGACTAATTTAATAAAACATAGACACAATTACAACAGTTATGTCATGGGTTAAACGATTAGCAGTAGTAAAACAATGTAAGAGAGTAGTAGACACTGTAAATACCGAAGATACAATGAAAAGTTAAAAAAGTTTAGCCCTACATTCGGCGAAAACAAACAGAAGCATTTTTAAGACTGTTCTGTTGGAATTACCGAAATACTTTCTTAGCAAAAGTTTCGTGATTTTTTGCGAACTTTAATTTTCTGTAAGGGTGGCACATTAGGGTGGTAGCACCTGAGATGTAAGGGGTAAGTACTAGAAGGGGGTAATTAAGGTCGATGATTTTGAAGCGAAAAAATTTGTCCCCTCGAGACGAAAACATCAATATATCACACTTTAAGATGCGACTGTAAACGCAGAAGATATAAAGAAAAACATAAAACCGCGACCTCTACAGTCGGCATAAAAAAAATAAAATTTTTTTTTGAAAATGTTTTGAAAATATACTTCATAACAGGGGGCGTACGAAGCACTTTTTTTCAGCTGCCTGTATGGTCGATACGCACTAGTGTTCATTTGATCATGCCACATAGCTTTCACTTTAAAGTCAGTTCCAAGAAAAACAAAACATCGGAGCGCACATTTTTTTTTGTCTAATTTATTCTCAGAGAAATTATTTATTTCTCTATATGCATTTTGTGTCAGTTTGGTTTTTTTGCTGAAGCCAGTAAGCACGTCAAATTGGGAGCCCAATTTTTAAATCGCAAAAAAATGCAAAATGGATTACATGCATAAGTAAGTATCAATATATTTATGGTTCTATATTACATAGAACAGCAAATGAACTTACAAATCAAAGCTAAGGGAACCTTTACCTATAAACAAGTGTCACTTAATTGATTATAAATATCTAGGTGAATGATTTTCGTGTTTTTTCTTAAGTGTGTTCATATGTTTTTGCTATTTCGTTTGCAAAATTCATATTTTTAAAAAACTGGCCCTTCAACAAACCATCGATTTTGTTCATGATGAGGCAAGTGAGGCACAGAAGTACGACTTGCCTAAGTTACTTTATTTTGAGGGAGCAGACTATGATGGATATGCAACCGGTGAGGACGATGCTGAAGAAGACGCTGCTGGCGATCCAGATGATATCTGCGCGCAACAGCTCAAAGGCGCCTCTGAGATTGTTTTGCACTCCGGAAAACGCATAGGTGGCCAGGATGAAGAAGAGCAAAAAAGTCGCATAGGTAAGATTAGACTACCATATTTTCAATTCTCAAAAATCAATTATCGCTTTCAGACATCGAAAAGATGCCGATATTTTTCGCTGACGATGAATTACTTTTAACTGCACGCTCATCTCCTCCAGCATCAAAGCTGCGTAAAATTCAGCCAAAGCAGTTGAACATTTCCTTAGCCGAAAACAACAAAAACATCAAGTTTTCTTGGTTGAAGAAAGACATTGAAGTTTCAATGCCTGTTTTTCCTGAGCCAAATTATACAGACTGCCGTGAATTGCATCCTCATGAACAATTTGAGAAGTTTTTTGATGATCATCTTTTGCAACATAAAGCAGAATACGCGAATAGATACGTTGTGCTGCGTCAAAAGCCAAATCCAAACATTACAATAAATGAAGTACGAGTAGTAATTGGCATAATGATAATTTCAGGGTACAGTTTTCATACCGGAATGCGATATTTCTGGAACCGACGAAATCGCTTTGAGCAGATTATTCAGGCCTTGCATTTCGAAGATAATGATAAAGCGGGAACAAAAGAAAATCCCAATCCTGACAAAATGTGGAAGCTGCGACCAATTCTTGATCACGTAAAAGCAAATACGTTAAAAAATTTTCATCCTTAGGAAAACTTGTCATACGACGAAGTATCATATCCTACTTTGGTCGCCATGGATGCAAACAATTTGTAAAAGGGAAGCCTGTTCGTTTTGGATACAAAGTTTGGTCTCTATGCACCCCAAGTGGATATCTAATCAATTTTGAGATATACCAAGGCAAAAATCCCAGATCGAACAGCAAGTATGAAGAAAAGTTTGCTAAATGTGCTGCTCCGCTAATAAGCATGATAGAGAGATTTCGATGATGAAAAGCGATACCTTCCTTACCATTTCTTTTTCGACAACTTGTTCACAGGTATACCATTCCTCACATTTTTGAAGGCTTCAGGCTACAATGCAACTGGTACCATCCGTGAAAATCGCAAACTGCCCAATTCCTAATAAGAAAAAACTCACGAAAAATCCAGGAGGTAGTTGTAAATACATTTTGATAGAACCTGTGAATTTACTGTTGTTGAAATGGGTCGATAATTCTGTAGTATCAGTTCTCTCAACCTGTTTCGGAGTTGAACCGAAATCAATGGCTTCACGCTATTGCAAATTGGAGCACAAAAAGATCAACGTTCCTCGACCATCTGCAATAACTGAATATAATAAAAATATGTGTGGAGTTGATCGCTTTGATCAGAACTTAAGTCTTTATCGTATTTCATTCAGGGGAAAGAAATGGTATAGTTCCATTTTTACATGGTTAGTAGATGCATGTGTAGTCAATGCTTGGCAGCTGCATCGAAATGGCCAATCCAAAATTTCGCAATTAGAATTCCGTAGGGAAATCGCCAAATATTATTGTAAGACATTTGGTGAAAAGGGGAAAGGTCCTGGTTCATCTGCTACAGTTAGATGCCTATAAGATAAAAGCAAGGCTGAGAATTTGCTTAGATATGATGGTATAAATTATTTGGTTCGAGAATGCAACAGACGACGTTGTGGATATGAAAAATGCGCATCCACAATAAGAACAGGGTGTTTCAAATGGAACATCGGCCTCTGCATAAAATGTTTCATTCCTTATCATACAAAGCCATAATTTTTCTATATATAAAAAAGAATTAAAACAAAAATGTAATATAAGAAACTGAATATATAAGACTTAAAACTTGTGAAATAATTATAGTAATTATAAAAGTTTTTATTTTTATAATAAAAAATATGTTTGGTCAATAAAGATGTGTTTATTATTGAAGAAAAAACCTGTACCCCATACCGCCTAGCGTGATCATATGATCACGATCCTTTTTTAAGGATAGCTCTGCGAATAGTCCAAGGATTTAAAAAAATTAAGTATATTTGAGCTTCTTTCTATCCCAAATATACAGCTATGTAGTTTTTTTTTTTTAAATTTGAAAAAAAAGTAATTCAGGTTAATTCGGGTTAATGAAAAAATAAAATTTCCTAGAATTTGTACTCGAATTTCGAGGGCTGGAATCTGCTAGTGTGATTAATTGTGCTTTTATTTCATTCCAAAGCGGCAGTTTTGGGTGTTTCGAGTGGGTCGTTCTTAAATTTCCGAACGATCAGCCAGTGCTCATAATTCGTAGCCTTTCGTTTTCTACCTGTTAGGCGCAAATTCGCAGTTATTCCATTTTTATACCCTATATCACCATGTGGTTTGGGTATAATACCTTTGTGCTGCTGTGTTTATAACTACCAAAACTATTTGACCTAGACCCACCTTTATTATACCGATCGACTCAGAATCACTGATTTAGCGATGTCCGTCTGTCCGTCCGTCCGTCTGTCCGTCTGTGTGTCCATGTAAACCTTGTAATCAAATTACAGGTTGCAAATATGAATATATTTTGATGAAATTTGGTATATAAGCTTTTATCGGCCATAGGATGAATGCTATTGAAATTGGTGAAATTCGGTCCATGTTCAAACCTAGTCCCCATACAAATGACCCCTATGAAATCGACATGAATTGCCATAAGACCCAAATTATCATATAGATCTCAGTCAAATTGGGTTTGTATGTGTATATTATATCCATTAATCAGTAGTCCAAAAATAATCCCAATAGGACAATTCTTAGTCATAGGCCCCATATAGAGCTGCTTCCCGATCTTCACTTAAATCTATCAAAAAAAAAAAAAATATTGCACAGATTTTTCTCAAAATTGGTTTGCATATATTTTTCAAAGTGATTTTTACCAAATATGGTCAGGTTCGGTCCATGTTTCGATCTAGTCCCCATATAAATATAGCATCCGATATGAACTTTTTCATATCTGCAGCCAAAAAAATTAATAATAATGCCACTCAAATTTGGTTTATGCTTATTTTCTTTATCGAATTACTTCGACCGAAGAGATAGGGTCTCTAAACCATGGTATAGGGTATCGTATAGTTGGTCTAGACCGACTATAATATCTTGTCGCAGCAATATAGATTCCTTTGCGATATTTTAACAGAAATATCCAAGTTGTATTTAGTCACAATTTCTGTTCTAATAGTGTCACTTAATTCATTGGTTAGTGAATTAAAACACAAACTTTTATAATATTTGTAATAAAGAATGTTAATAACTAAAAACAGTTCTCTAATGCTCTTGTAGTATAAAGACGTGTGTTTCTCGTATTACAAGTATATAAAACAAAGTAAAAGAATTTCATATTAAAAAAAAAAATTAAAAAAACACAAAATAACATTTTGCGTATACAATTGAACAATAACAATTTGTACATAGTGCTTAAAAAACCACAACAACAAAAAACAACATAAGTGAAGATGTAAACGCATCATGCGTTTCCACAATGAGTAAAAAACTAAAATCCAATAACAATTCGCTGAAAGCAAATCAGCCAAAAATATCAACAAATTATTACTATCCGCTGCAAGCGCTATTTGGACTTGATAAGTACGACCCTACAATAATTAAGAAAAAGCTTATAGACTTGGGCTTAAAATGTTTAGACGTTAAATTAGTGGTTAAAAAGAATAATCACAACATCGAATATTTCATTTATGTAGTTTATTTTGAACGACAGTCCATAACGATGAAAGAATTAAGACAAAATTATTCTGACATAGAATATGTAAAAATCAAGTGGGAGTTCCAACAAACTAAAAAAAATAAAATAACCCAGTGCTACAATTGCCAAATGTTTGGCCACGGTTCCAACAGGTGCAAGGTTAAAACGTTCTGTGCAAACTGTGCTGGTTCACACAAAACAACCGAATGTAAGGTGCCAACTATCAAATGTGCTAATTGCAATGGCTACCACAAATCATTTTCCGATAATTGCCCAAGTAGGGCTACGTACTTAGAAATAAGACAACGTTTAAAACCAACACGGTCTATTCCACGTAATAATAATAGCACCAACCCTATAAATTACAACAGAAATTTTCCTAACACCCTACGTCAAAATGTTCCTAATTATACAGGGGTATGGCAACATAACAACAACAGCAATTTTAACGATAATTCTAGCAGTGATTTATTCACGTTGCAAGAAATTAAAAGCTTAACTCTTCAGCTTATTACTAATCTTCGTAATTGCAGAAGTAAGGCAGATCAATTTGAGGTAATAACACACCTCGCATGTAAATTTCTGTCATAATGGCAAATGTCCTCAAGATTGTTACTTGGAATGCTAGAGGCATTCGCAACAAAAGTTTAGAATTGTTCCAGTTCTTAAAAAACCACAACGTGGATGTATGCTTAGTGTCAGAGACGTGGCTTAATTCAAATATTTCTATAAGGCATAGAGATTTTTTTGTCTATAGAAACGATAGAGAAGTCGTAAGAGGAGGCGGCGTTACAATTATTGTTAAAAAAAACATTCAACACAATTTATTACCAATTATTAATACTAAGTTAATTGAAAATATTGGAGTCAAAATTTTTACTAATATTGGTAGTGTAGACATTTTTTCGTGTTACTTTCCAGGTGCTTCAGCTGGTGTAGACAGAAATAGAAAACAACTTTTTTCAGCTGTTGAGTAGCACAAGTGAAAGATATATTCTTGGAGGTGATTTTAATAGTAGGAATCGGAACTGGGGCTGTTTAAGAGCAAACTGTTGGGGAAAGGAGAAGCTTACATCATATAACATCAATATTATTTATCCTTGTGAACAAACATATGTACCTGCTAGTGCTAACAAACAGGGATCTACTCTAGATTTTTTCCTAACTAATGTACCTAATGTAATTTCTTCTGCAGTTGTTTTGAATAGCCTTATGTAATGGCCGATTTTTAGTTTGTTCGCAAATTTTGGTTTGGCAAGATTGTAAAATAAATCTTGATTTAAGTTATAATTATGTTAATATCAAAATGCTATAAGAACAATTATTTGTTTTACAGTAACAATATATT
This sequence comes from Cordilura impudica, assembly GCA_963682025.1. Classification (NCBI taxonomy): domain Eukaryota; kingdom Metazoa; phylum Arthropoda; class Insecta; order Diptera; family Scathophagidae; genus Cordilura; species Cordilura impudica. The sequence continues at coordinate 122,961,838 of OY821521.1, read as the reverse complement.
AGTTTTAAGTATAAAACTTTTGGTACTTTTAAAAATAAGTTAAGCTGCGTTCACACTACGTGTTTTGCTTGTGTTTTTCTTAGTTTTTTAGCACGTGTAATTTGTACACATAGTGTGAACCCTTTCAAACATTGTTTATGTACAACACATTTTGCAAGACATATGTAAATTTTTCAATTAGAGCAGGTTCTATTTTGGCAAGACAAACATATGAAAATACAACACTGCTTGTGGCGAAAGAAAAAAAGAGTAAATTATAAGGATTAATATTGAAAGAAAAATAAATTGTTTAATATTAATTAACAATTAAAAAATATATAAAACATATAACTTTATTTTTAACAATAAATTTTTCTAAATTCACAAATTAAATCAGCTGTTGTTTACATTTAGAGGTTATGTCATACGGAAATACATATGTACGTTTGAACGCAAAAAATATGAATCGTATGTAAAACGCTAATTTTGCCACACACACGGAATTACGTATGGATCGTATAACTGAATTTACATATGGAAAATACACATAGTGTAAACACACCTTTAGCAAACTCATATCAGTTTATCCCCTAAATTTCCCCATAATAACCGTCACTGACGAATGGTCTATCACTATTATATTTCTTATATTTTGGCGGCTAAACTTGCTCTTTATTATTTTTTACTTTGTGCTTTACTTTTACCTCATATCATGTATGTTTCATGTATAGTTGATACACATTTGTATACATGATGAGCGAGATAGTTAAATCATTGCAGTTTTATCTTTTTGTACCTTTCTTACAAGAGCTTTCAATACACTTGCATTGACCTAGCATCCAAGTAGAATGATAATTGGTTTGATCTTTTGTACAAAATTCTATTGCGTTTTTTCTGATTGTGGCAGTGAAATAAGTAAGAACTTTAAAGTGATTAATACAAAGTGAAACGTAATTTTTTTATATAAGTAAAAATTTAAATCCCCATTAACAATACTTGATTATTAAAATAGTCAAAGTTAATGGAAGATTAATTGTTCAATTTAGTCGGGATATAAAACGCCGAAATACAGAAGATTTGTGGAAATTATACCCAAATTCCGTGCCTGTATTATGAACCTGTATAAAAAAAAATCATTTAAGTTTCCAACATCACTCCGTCCACAATCTTCAGAGCAATTTACCAGAATTTCCCAAATCTCAGAGAAACATAACATTTTTTGGTATAAAAAGGCATACTTGTTAAACATAAATTGGGTTAATACCAAATTCAACTAATAGTCAGTAAGTCGCTCGGGTATTGCATCATACTTCACTCCAAAGAGGGACAGCTGCATGGTCTGTTCAAAGCGGCTTCTGTCACTCGAGAGACTGAAACTTTAAGGATTGTTCTAAACAACCAGTTGATCTATATTTCACTATGGCCTTAGATGTCCATCAACATTATTGAGCGTGGTTAATCGAATTGTTAATAAATATTAATTTGCAACACCGACCTATTTTATTATAATCTGTCTACATCTTTATATATACATATTTATATTCATATTCCATCAAAAAAAATCCCGATTGAGAATGGTATTAATAATACGAGTTATTTCAAAATTCTGAATTAGAACTTACAGCGTTCTTAAATCTAAAAAAAAGGAATTAAAACTCATTATATTTTGTTATAAATTGTTAAAAGAAACATGCAAAAACTATAAATATGTTTATTCTAACTAATAATGTATTCTGAACTTTAATTAAAATTATACTTACAATTATAGGTTGTTTAAGTAACGCCATACAAAACAAAAAAAAATGTTAAATTAAATTTATTTAAAATTAAAGTCCAAAAACTTATTAAAATACCTAATATATATTCTAAATTCACCCTATCACTATATGTAAATGACCTAATATGATGTCTATGTGTAACATATTTCAATTTAAAAGTTTTGATCACTAAAAAATTTAATTGTTGTTCTTTAAGAAATTCATAAAATACCAGTATAAACTCATATACATATATATTAAACTCAATTATAACAATTATTAAATCTTATTATTGCAAATACGTTATAAGAAGAGAAAATAAGCTAATAAGGTTGCAATACTACGAGTTAATTTTGTTGTTGTGAAATGTTCAAAATAAAATAATCATTTTATTATAACGCAACTAATACAAAGAGTACAAACTCTTAATATATAAAATTGTTTCATACTTCATCATTATCATCAAAGCCACAAACATACATCGACAATGCAAGGAGGCCTTCATGCAGCGTTGGAGTAACCAAAATACGATAATGTAAGTTTGTTCAAAAATCATTCTCTTTATTACGCCTTCATACCATTTATATTAGTTACCAGCAATTGTTTTATGCAAAGAAATTTTTATCGCATGCTACAATTCAATAAGCTATTCTCTTTCTAAAAGGGCTCTTATTACTTAAATTTGCATTCGCCATAAAAATCTCTTTGAAATGAATACATTAACAAATATTTACTATTTCAATTATTAACCTTATAAAGCTATAAGTTTATATTAATAAGTAAAATTTAAAAATACGAATTTTATGAATCCCAATTTTGTTATACAATAAAAATAACGAATTTTAAAATGGAATAGTTCTCTTGCTTCAGTAAAACTTTTAAAGGTCTAAGGTAAAGGTAAATTGTATTTGGGGTTTTTCAAAACTAAACCAGACACTAGAAGAACCACAGGAAGGGAGGGTATAGAGTCTAAGAGCTTTAACACCTCAGCTCTATCGAAAGACTGTGCACATGAAAATGGGTAATATATTTTTTTGTTTTTGTTTATTTATTTTGTCTAAGGGCATCCAAAGCGCACGTGATTTATTTTTAGTTGTACAGCTTAAGGTCAGACAGTGAATCAAGATCCCCGCCCCTATCTCCCGAACTAGCTAGCTTGCCGAACACGTGCGTACCGTTTCTAACTGTGACCATAGGGTATTAATAGGGTTAATGTATAAATTTAGTACAACACCATCATATCCATTTCATCTTTTATAAACATATTAATTATTCGAATACAATACACCCCGTTTGATTAGCCAAATGCATTGCAATTCAAATGGCGCCCAACCCTAAAGGCTACGCGTTTCAATTAAATGGCGCCCAACGTGGGGCCCGAAAACGTCAGGACTCTAATTTTAGAATTTATGATGATAATTTTCATACCATAACACCAGGTATACTTTCCTATAGTTTTTGGGACCGCAATTTTACCAATTTTAATTATCAAGAATATATATATAAAAGGATTTCTTTTGAAGTATTATTTCACAATAGTGTTTGTCTGTAGTTTGGTATTGACCAAGAATATAATAACTTTTATACATAGTAGGAAAAATTGTATTAGAGGAGAAGTTACTCTTTTGCTATCCACGATGACTTATTAGTCTATTCATTCCTTTTTGTTTCGTGAGATGATAATTTAAAAATTTTCCAAGGATATAGTTCAGTGAATAGAGTCATATATTGATATTTTCAAAGAAGAATTTAGGAATTACGCTTATGAAGCATTTCTTGTTTTGCTCTAAACGTCCACTTTCAGATTTGTTAAGTTATCAATGTTTGCTCTGTACAGTGAACATAACTGAAAACCCAATTTTAATTTACCAAAAAGAAGTTTTACTGAATTCATAATTGAAATAATTTTTATAACATGTCGATTACTCATAGTAATGAAAATATACCATCGATTGAGGTAAAACGGAGTATACTACAATGTCCTATTTGCAGAAAAGATTATGAAGTAGATGACATTATTGTTTCGGCTCCATGCAAACATGTATTCCATAAGGAATGTATCGTAAATGTTCTTAAGGAAACTCCAGGTTGTCCAATTTGTGGTAAAGCTTGTAGACAAAATAGATTAAAATCACATAACATTTTAGAGGAAACGGAAAGTGCTTCTGCTATTCTTCCAACTCCTTCCAATATTAACCCCCCTAATAGTGGTGCTATCCCAAAAGCTTTAAATCCAAAGCAAAACCCACCTAGACGGAATTTACTGGATTGGACTATGTCTCAAACACCCGGACTTAACTTAAATAATCAGAAAGAAAAGGAAGCTAGATCCTTAGAGGATTTATTAAATATTTCACACCAAAATTTGAATTCACAGAATTCACAATGTAATCAAGATCAACAAAATGTTAGTGATAATACTCTTCAAAATTTGATAAATGAAATAATAATAATCAACAATATAACTTAAATTTGCTCCCGATAAAATTTCTGCAATCATATCTGGTTGGCATTTAAAGTTTAGTGGTGAAGAAGAAGGAGGTTTATCAGTAGATAATTTTATTTATCGAGTACAAGCTCTTACCGTTCAGAGTTTACGAGGAGATTTCGACACCTTATGTCTTCACATTCATTTATTATTTACTGGCAAAGCTATCGATTGGTTTTGGCGTTTACATGGTACCGTCACCACAATTACTTGGGAAACACTGTGTACTGAATTAAGAAACCAATTTAGAGATACTAGGACAGATTTTGACTTAAAAGAAAAGATAAGAAGTAGAAAACAAAGAATAGGAGAAAAATTTGATACCTTTTATGATGCAGTTTTGCAAATTACTGATCGGTTACAAACTCCAGTAAATGATTATGATTTAGTTGAAATTTTAAAACGTAATTTACGGCCAGAAGTTCGTAAAGAGATTTTACACTTTAAAATTAATAAAATTTCTGAATTAAGAGACTTTGTTAGAAAACAGGAAATATTAGAAGAGGAATTAAATAAGTATAGATCAAACAGAAATTTTATACCTCGAAAAATGGTTTCAGATAGAGACCGAAAGTCTAAAAGAAGAAGTTACATTAAATGTTGAAGAGATTAATGATTTGGTTTGTTGGAATTGTTCTGAAACCGGCCACAGATTTGAAGATTGTTTAGGCGATAGAAAAATTTTCTGTTACGGATGTGGTAGTCCAAATGTTTTTAAACCCAATTGTGCGAAATGTAACAAGTTTCCAAAAAAAACTACCAAAACAATGCGAAACTGAGAAAGTTTCAATCCAAATCCACTCAAATTTAAGGTCTACTGAATGTCAAACTGAACCTTTAGCAATTCTGAATAAAACAAACTTCAAAAACGAATTTTCAAAAACAAGTTTTATTCCAAGATATTTAAAACCATACCATATAAGATTAAAAGAATATAAAGAAGCAAAATTTAGAATTTTTAATGCAGAACTAATTAAACAAAATATTGTTGTTAAAGTAAAAAGATCTACAAAGAGATTAAGAGAATTTTGGAAAAAAGTTATAAGAAATAGGAAAAGTTTTTGTTCGGCAATAATTTCCGATAAAAACACTTTCGATTTAAGACCATTTGCAAATGTTAAAATTTTTGATGAAAATGTTGTTGGTATGATAGATACTGGCGCTACAGTTTCTTGTTTTGCATCTGATTATGCCACAAAATTCTTGAACGAAAATAAACACCCTTTCAATAAATTCAGTATACATTTAAAAACAGCTGATGGAAGAAAACATTCCGCAGTTGGTAGTGTTAAAACTACAATAAATTTTGGAGGAGAATCAAAAATTTTAAACTTTTTAATTATACCAAATTTAATACAAAACCTATACTTGGGTGTAGATTTTTTTAGAGCTTTTGGCTTAGGCAAAGATTTATTTGAAGGAACCGTTTCAAATTGCAAAAATTCAAGTTTAAGTGAATTGGAATCTGATGATAACATTCATATTTTAAACGCAGATGAGAAAATAAGACTAGATGAAGCTATCAATTCATTTCCGTCATACACAAAAAAAGGACTAGGAAGAACTTCATTAGTAACCCATGTAATAGATACTTCTGATAGCAAACCAATTAAGCAAAGACATTTTGCAGTATCACCTGCTGTTGAAAAATTGTTATTTGAAGAATTAGACAGAATGATTCAATTAGGAGTAATAGAAGAGTCCCAAAGTCCATGGTCATCGCCTCTGGCTCTGGTGCGTAAGCCTGGGAAAGTACGACTGTGTCTAGACGCTAGAAAAGTGAACAGTGTCACCGTTAAAGATGCTTACCCTTTGCCTCTAATTGATGGTATTCTCAGAAGGCTCCCAAAGGCAAGATTTATTTCAAGTCTTGACTTGAAGGACGCCTTCTGGCAAATTCCATTGGATGAAGAGTCAAAGGAGAAGACTGCTTTCGCTGTGCCTGGTCGTCCCCTCTACCAATTTGTTACTATGCCATTTGGTTTATGCAATGCGGCACAGACGATGTCCAGACTTATGGATAAAGTCATTCTGGCTCATTTGCGAACAAAAGTTTTTATATATTTAGATGATTTACTTTTAATAACTGAAACATTTGACGAACACATCATATTATTGCACGAAGTTGCTTTAGAAATGAGAAAAGCGAACTTGACAATAAATGTTGAAAAGAGCAAATTTGTACTCAAACAAGTTAAATACTTAGGACATATAATCGGCCATGGATCGATTAAAACAGACCCGGACAAAGTGAAAGCTATCCGAGATTATCCATTACCAACATCCGTCCGTCAGTTGAGAAGGTTTTTAGGAATTTGTGGTTGGTATAGACGATTTGTCCGTAATTTTGCGACTGTGACATCACCTCTTACCGATATGTTACAGAAAAATAAGAAATTTATTTGGTCCGACAAAGCAAAAGCTTCATTTGAAGAACTTAAAAATTCACTATGTTCCGCTCCGGTGTTACATAATCCGGATTTTTAACGTCCGTTTTCGATTCAATGTGACGCTAGTCAATATGGGATTGGGGCAGTACTAGCACAACGAAATGGCGAAGGAGACGAAGTACCTGTAGCTTACATGAGTCATAAATTAACTTCAGCTCAAAGAAACTATTCAGTTTCAGAACAAGAATGTCTTGCCGCTGTAATGGCCATTAAAAAGTTTCGAGCTTATGTAGAAGGTCACGATTTTGAAATCATAACTGATCATGCCTCACTGAAATGGCTTATGAGTCAGACAGACTTAAATGGTAGACTGGCCAGATGGGCATTGAAGCTACAAGGATTTACCTTTACGATAAGACATAGACGAGGAAGTCAAAATATAGTGTCAGATTCGTTATCTCGTATATATTCGGAAGATAATAATGAAATTGATATTACCCGTTTTGAAAATTTTTGTATAAATGAAATTGACAACTCAGTTGAGATAGATTTAGAGGCCTTAACGGAAAAACTTCAAACTAAAATAAAATATATCCCAGATATAAAAATCGTTGATGGTTTTATTTATAAACGAGCTGAACATCCAACAGGAGATGCAGTTCAAGAGCAATTGTCTTGGAAACTTTGGGTTCCCCTCTCGTTAACCAACGATTTAATAAAAAGAGCTCATGATCACCCTCTTTGTGCTCATGGAGGTGTAGGAAAGACTTTACGTCGATTAAAAACATTTTTCTTTTGGCCTAAAATGGTAAAACAAATTTCTGAGTATGTGCTTTCTTGTGAAGTTTGCAAAGAAACAAAAGCAACAAATAAAATTCTAAGACCGCCAATGGGTCAACAGTCGACGTCTGTTCGTGTTTTCCAAAAACTATATTTAGATTTACTTGGTCCCTATCCAAGGTCATCGTCAGGTAATGTTGGAATCATAATAGTTCTAGACCACTTGTCAAAATTTAATTTTTTAGAACCCATAAAAAAATTCACAGCTAACGTCATTGTAGAGTTTATAGAAAAACGTATTTTTCATATATTCGGTGCTCCAGAATCTATCACAACAGATAATGGAGTGCAATTCAAATCAAACTTATTTAAGCAATTTTTAGATTCTTATGGTGTTTTCCATAATTTAACCGCAATTTATTCACCACAAGCTAACGCAAGTGAGAGAGTAAACCGTTCTGTTTTAGCTGCGGTGAGAGCTTACGTTAAGCCTTCACAAAAAGATTGGGATGATAACCTTTCAGCAATTAGTTACGCCTTAAGAAGTTCCGTACACGTTAGTACAGGGTTTTCTCCTTATTATCTTCTATTTGGACAAAATATGTTGATGAATGGAAAAATCATATTCTCTTTTGCGAAAATTAAATTTGTTAGAAGTTCCGAAGGCAGAGTTAAAAGTTGATGCAAAGTTAGAATTGATAAGGCAAAAAGCTCAAGATAATATACGAAAATCTTATGAGAAAAACGCTAAAACATATAATCTTCGTTCTCGTTCAGTAAATTATGAAATAGGCCAAACAGTCTATAGGAGAAATTTTTCTCAATCTAAAGCAGTTGACCATTTTAATAGCAAACTTGTTAATCAATTTGAAAAGGCTAAAATTATAGCAAAGCATGGTTCGTGTTATTACGACTTACAAGACATGTCAGGCAAAAATATTGGTAAATTTCATGCAAAAGATATTCGTACGTGACTTCAGCTTTTGTTTCATTGTTAGGAACAACTCTACACAACCTGTTTTGTAATGACCGATTTTTAGTTTGTTCGCAAATTTTGGTTTGGCAAGATTGTAAAATAAATCTTGATTTAAGTTATAATTATGTTAATAGCAAAATGCTATAAGAACAATTATTTGTTTTACAGTAACAATATAATAGTTTTAAGTATAAAACTTTTGGTACTTTTAAAAATAAGTTAGCAAACTCATATCAGTTTATCCCCTAAATTTCCCCATAATAACCGTCACTGACGAATGGTCTAACACTATTATATTTCTTATATTTTGGAGGTTAAACTTGCTCTTTATTATTTTTTACTTTGTGCTTTACTTTTACCTCATATCATGTATGTTTCATGTATAGTTGATACACATTTGTATACATGATGAGCGAGATAGTTAAATCATTGCAGTTTTATCTTTTTGTACCTTTCTTACAACAGCTTTCAATACACTTGCATTGACCTAGCATCCAAGTAGAATGATAAAAGGTTTGATCTTTTGTACAAAATTCTATTGCGTTTTTTCTGATTGTGGCAGTGAAATAAGTAAGAACTTTAAAGTGATTAATACAAAGTGAAACGTAATTGTTTTATATAAGTAAAAATTTAAATCCCCATTAACAATACTTGATTATTAAAATAGTCAAAGTTAATGGAAGATTAATTGTTCAATTTAGTCGGGATATAAAACGCCGAAATACAGAAGATTTGTGGAAATTATACCCAAATTCCGAGCCTGTATTATGAACCTGTATAAAAAAAAAATCATTTAAGTTTCCAACATCACTCCGTCCACAATCTTCAGAGCAATTTACCAGAATTTCCCAAATCTCAGAGAAACATAGCATTTTTTGGTATAAAAAGGCATACTTGTTAAACATAAATTGGGTTAATACCAAATTCAACTAATAGTCAGTAAGTCGCTCGGGTATTGCATCATACTTCACTCCAAAGAGGGACAGCTGCATGGTCTGTTCAAAGCGGCTTCTGTCACTCGAGAGACTGAAACTTTAAGGATTGTTCTAAACAACCAGTTGATCTATATTTCACCATGGCCTTAGATGTCCATCAACATTATTGAGCGTGGTTAATCGATTTGTTAATAAATATTAATTTGCAACACCGACCTATTTTATTATAATCTATCTACATCTTTATATATACATATTTATATTCATATTCCATCAAAAAAAATCCCGATTTAGAATGGTATTAATAATACGAGTTATTTCAAAATACTGAATTAGAACTTACAGCGTTCTTAAATCTAAAAAAAAGGAATTAAAACTCATTATATTTTGTTATAAATTGTTAAAAGAAACATGCAAAAACTATAAATATGTTTATTCTAACTAATAATGTATTCTGAACTTTAATTAAAATTCTACTTACAATTATAGGTTGTTTAAGTAACGCCATACAAAACAAAAAAAAATGTTAAATTAAATTTATTTAAAATTAAAGTCCAAAAACTTATTAAAATACCTAATATCTATTCTAAATTCACCCTATCACTATATGTAAATGACCTACTATGATGTCTATGTGTAACATATTTCAATTTAAAAGTTTTGATCACTAAAAAATTTAATTGTTGTTCTTTAAGAAATTCATAAAATTCCAGTATAAACTCATATACATATATATTAAACTCAATTATAACAATTATTAAATCTTATTATTGCAAATACGTTATAAGAAGAGAAAATAAGCTAATAAGGTTGCAATACTACGAGTTAATTTTGTTGTTGTGAAATGTTCAAAATAACATAATCATTTTATTATAACGCAACTAATACAAAGAGTACAAACTCTTAATATATAAAATTGTTTCATACTTCATCATTATCATCAAAGCCACAAACATACATCGACAATGCAGGGAGGCCTTCATGCAGCGTTGGAGTAACCAAAATACGATAATGTAAGTTTGTTCAAAAATCATTCTCTTTATTACGCCTTCATACCATTTATATTAGTTACCAGCAATTGTTTTATGCAAAGAAATTTTTATCGCATGCTACAATTCAATAAGCTATTCTCTTTCTAAAAGGGCTCTTATTACTTAAATTTGCATTCGTCATAAAAATCTCTTTGAAATGAATACATTAACAAATATTTACTATTTCAATTATTAACCTTATAAAGCTATAAGTTTATATTAATAAGTAAAATTTAAAAATACGAATTTTATGAATCGCAATTTTGTTATACAATAAAAATAACGAATTTTAAAATAGAATAGTTCTCTTGCTTCAGTAAAACTTTTAAAGGTCTAAGGTAAAGGTAAATTGTATTTGGGGGTTTTCAAAACTAAACCAGACACTAGAAGAACCACAGGAAGGGAGGGTATAGAGTCTAAGAGCTTTAACACCTCAGCTCTATCGAAGGACTGTGCACATGAAAATGGGTAATATATTTTTTTGTTTTTGTTTATTTATTTTGTCTAAGGGCATCCAAAGCGCACGTGATTTATTTTTAGTTGTACAGCTTAAGGTCAGACAGTGAATCAAGATCCCCGCCCCTATCTCCCGAACTAGCTAGCTTGCCGAGCACGTGCGTACCGTTTCAAACTGTGACCATAGGGTATTAATAGGGATAATGTATAAATTTAGTACAACACCATCATATCCATTTCATCTTTTATAAACATATTAATTATTCGAATACAATACACCCCATTTGATTAGCCAAATGCATTGCAATTCAAATGGCGCCCAACCCTAAAGGCTACGCGTTACACTTAGTTCTGATCACCTACCATTTCAAATAAATCTCACTAGTGAGTTAACAGGTCTACTTTAGTTTTGCTTGACTATAAAAATGCAAATTGGTTATCTTTCCAGAGATACCTTATAAGAAATACTAATATTCCCGATATAAGGGATATTACTTCTAATGCTCAAATCGATTTGGCGATTACACAATTTAAGGACCTTATAAATGAGGCCATCGATATAAGCATTCCAAAAAAATCACCTTCGTTTCATCGGAAATCCCTACCATTGTATCTGAAAATTTGCATACAACAACGAAATGCTTGCCGACGAAACTGGCAACGATATCGTAGCCTGACAGATTTTTATGATATGAAAATCCTCAATAGAAAAATAGGCGAGGGAATGGAAAAACTAAAAAATAAGTATTGGTCCAATTTATTGGCAACTTTGGACAAAAATGCAGCTCCGTTCTGGAACCTTACCAAAATAACGAGAAAAAAATGTAACACTATACCTATTTTAAATCACAACAACTCTAGATTCACTACAAATGTTGAAAAATGTAATATTATGGCCCAAACTTTTGCATCTAATCACTCAATTTTCCACAATTTAGGTGACACTGACACAAACTCGCAAGTTAATGAATTAGCTCAATCGTTTAGATTAAGTGCTCCTAACATCTCCGATGATATATTAATAAGTACATCCCAAATTAGTGATGTAATTAAAAAGCTAAAAGCAAGAAAGGCTCCTGGAATTGATGGAGTTAATAATAAATGTCTTAAATATCTTCCAAAAAAATCGCATAAATTTTTAACCGTTATTTTACCTCATGTTTAAAACAAAGCTACTTTCCGCTAGATTTCAAGAAAGCAAAAGTTATTCCAATTCGAAAGCCGAACAAATCTGCAGATAACCCCTCTTCATATCGTCCAATTAGCCTATTGTCGTCTATAGGTAAAATTTTCAAGAGAATTATAAATGAAAAACTAATGTTCTTTTTTGAATCTAACGGAATTTTTCCTAACCATCAATTCGGCTTCCGAAAGGAGCACAACACAGTTCAATCCTTAGTGTGAATCAGAAATTTGGTAACCAAAAATTTTGACCTTCAAAACTCAACGGGTATGGTACTACTAGACGTCAAAGCTGCCTTCGATTCTGTGTGGCACGATGGCCTTATTTATAAAATGATTAGTTTTAACGTCGCCAGTTATTTAATTAAAATAATCGAAAGTTTTCTGTCTAGCCGCTCCTTTAAAGTTTATATTGGTTCGTTATGTTCTGAAACTTTTAGTATACTTGCAGGATGTCCCCAGGGCTCCTGTCTTTCACCTATTTTATATAACTTGTATACTTCAGATTTGCCCCATCTTGAAAGTTGCACCATGTCCGTATTTCCAGATGATACAGCAGTATTATGTTCTGATATACTCTCTGAAAACATTATTTCCAACCTTCAAAGGGATTTAGAAAAATTAACAAATTATTTCAATAAGTGGAAAATAACACTCAATCCTGATAAAACGCAGGCTATATATTTACACGAAAAAGAAAATTTTGTTATATTCCGCAAAGAAACATTATTTTTTTAAACACGGAAGTTCCATGGGAACAAAAAGTAAAATATTTAGGAATAATTCTTGATCCAAAAATTAAATTTAAAGAGCATGTACAGTACATAATAAACAAAGTGAATATTCTGACCCGCGTTCTTTATCCTTTTATAAACCGAAACTCTGCTCTAAGTATAGAAAACAAAAGATTAATATTCAAACTAATTTTTCATGCCTTAATATTTTATGCAGCTCCTATGTGGGCTAAAAGTGCAGCCTGTCATATTAAAAAACTTCAAATCGCACAAAACAAGTTACTCAAACTTATATATAATCTTCCATGGTTTTTTCCAACACTAAGGCTTCACACAATTTCGAATATAGATCTTGTTGTTTCTAGGTTAAACAAATTGACTACAAACTTTTATTCCAGATGCTTTTGTTCTGAACACCCCTACATTAATGAATTGACATCAGCTTAGCTAGCTTGTAAGTAGATCTTTAAGTGGTTTTTATTAAAATAAAAAAAGCTTCAAATAGGTTTTTTTTAAATTTTGCCTCCAATATTATTATATGTAGTTATATATGTATATAATTTTGTAAATTACTATTAATTATTAAGAAGAAAAAGTACAAAAGCTTGAACTATTTATATATATGTCGAATAAGTAAAAGTATTCTTTTCAGAATTATAATTTTCCATGTTTTTTTTCAATTTATTTTAACTTCAAATTATTTTCAATAAAGCTTCAAATCGCTTTCAAATATTTATTTTTATTAATTTAACAAGGCAGTCTCGATCTTGCCACTACTTCACAAACTGTTCTCCGCCTTCTCTATTCTTCCTTATATATTCAGTAGCGCCAGTCGATTCTGCCCAAGCTTGACATAACAGTCAACGCTTGCGGTTTTCTACTCAAAAATACATTCAATACTCCGACACGGCCATCCTGGCGTTTTGCACGTCCTCGTGCAATCCATCTGAAATGAGAAACAGAACTCTAAGAAGTATCTTGCTCAACCACTCGGTCAATTGTGACCAGAATAAACCTTCAGTTAACAAAACCAAATTGTACGATCTAACCACATTCTTAACATCTATTACAGTTTTATATCCCATAAAACAAATCAACCACAGTCATATCTAATCATACGCACCATACCATTGTATTAGACTCTCGCCCATCTAAATGCCAATATTGAACTTATTTCAAATGTAATACACATTGATGACTTCAGTAATTTCTCTCCAATTACTTATAAAATTACTATCACTTCTTTCCAGTGACATTATTCAAACAGCAACCTCTATCCGGTTACTGAATTGAACCATCCAGTGATACATCCACTGATACTACAATGCCTCCATCCGGCACAAATAATTAATACCACCTCTTTCCGGTGATATTAATTTTCAACCATTGCTTCTATCCAGCAATGCAATCACCATCAACCACAACAATGCGTATTATATTTTCACATTTTTATTTTACATTAATCATACATTATTAACAGAAAACTCAACTAACTTCATCAATATCAACAGGGACATAACCTTCTGGCATTCGCCTTATACGATCACGAGCATACTTATACGTTCGATTACAACTTAAAGACTTAACTATATATCGGTCACCATCCAAAACTTCCATCACTCTAAATGGACCCTTGTATTTTGGATCAAGCTTTGTCTGATTGCGCTCCTCGTTTTGTAGTAACACCAAGTCACCTACAACAAAATTGTCCAATCTAGACTTAGTACTATCAAATCTGATCTTATCATAACAAGCATTTTTTTCTATATTACAAATGGCCTCATTTCGAACTTCATCAAGGTTTACCAATGGTTCAATTTCATCAGACACTAGCATTTCGATAGGTCTAGCTACCTTACCTATAAGCAATTCCAATGAACTATGTTTGGTAACACGACTTTGAGTACAATTCAAGGCTAATTGAACATCAGGAAGAGCATCCTGCCAGGTCCGATTATTCGTCTCAACTGCCGTGAGCATATTCTTTAACGTACTCATTACACGCTCAACTTGACCGTTCGCACGAGCACTACCTGTTGCGATAAAATGTAAATTAATATTGTGCTTACTACAAAATTCTTCAAACTCTCGGCTCGCAAAACAACGACCTTGATCTGCAATAACTCTTATTGGAGCACCAAATAAAGAGATAGCATGTCTTAATGCCGCAATACTACTAAGTGTGTCTATGTTAATTGTATGATGCAACAGAACGTATTTTGTGAACGCGTCAATCAATACAAAGACGTACTCTTTTCTATCACTTTTTCCACTCAGTTTCCCAGTCGCGTCAATGTGTAAAGTGTGCCAAGGGATAGCAATCTACGGAATAGAATGCAACTCGGCTTGAATTTTCCCTGAGTGAGACTTGGAAATCTTACATGTCACACAGTTATCCACAAATTTTCTCACAAATTTGGACATGTTCTCGAACCAATAATTCTCGTAGACCTTCTCCAGAGTTTTCTCATAGCCCAAATGCATCAGAGACTCGTGAGTGTTATTGATAATTGACCATCTCAAAGATCTGGGAACTATTGGCAAGCATAGTGACCTACCGTTACGTTGCACTTTTCGATAAAGGACTCCTGATCGAATGTCATAAGTCTTAGATATATCATCATGAAGTTTACCTTCACTTAAATCGGACATAAGTTTTACAATTTCCTCATCACGCTGTTGCTCTGCCAAAAGCCAATTATCAGACAGTTCGGCTATGTTAACGATTTTGGGCTCAACTTTTCCATATACTGTATCAGATGAAGGCAGTGGATTCCTTGAAAAGAAGTCTGCATGACACATGCTGTTCCCTTTTCTATAGACAACTTCAAAATCAAATGCCTGTAAGAAAGCCCACCATCTATGCACTCTAGGAGTAAGATCAAGCTTTTTACGTGAAGCTTGTAAGGAGTTACAGTCAGTAACAACAACAAATCTTCGCCCGTGTAAATAGTGGCGAAAATGCTTAATCGCGTTGACAACAGCAAGGGTTTCTAATTCGTAAGAGTGGTACTTAGATTCAGCGCCCGAAGTTCTCTTACTAAAGTAGGCAACCACAAAACTCTTCCCATCTTTTTTTTGCATTAAAACAGCACCATATCCAATAGCACTAGCATCCGTATGAAGTTCTATTGGGCATGAAGGATCAAATATAACCAATACAGGCTCAGAAGTCAAAACTGTTATCATCTGTTGTCTTAAAGCTTCATGCACGGGTTTCCAATCAATTTTACTCTTGCTAGATGTTAAAGAATACAATGGGGCCATAATCTGAGAAAATTTAGGGACAAACTTTCTAAAGTAGGATGCAAGTCCTATAAATTGGCGCAATTGAGTAACAGTTTCGGGTGGAGGCAACGTAGTCAAGGCCTCAATTTTCTTAGGGTTTGGCTTTACCTTTCCAGCACTGACTTCAAAACCGAGGTATTGTACTTTCTGCTTAAGAAACGAACATGTTTTCAAATTCAGTGAGAAACCCTTGTCAGTGAGCACCTGGAGTACAATGCGGAGTCTTTCCAATGCTTCTTCAGCATTAGAAGCTACAATTAAAATGTCATCCATGTAGACAACAACAAACGAATTAACTAAATCACCTAAAGCATTCATTACCGCACGTTGAAAAACCGATGGGGCATTTCGAAGTCCAAATGGCATTGTCAAAAACTCATATTGACCATCAGGTGTTACAAAAGCTGTATACTTAACCGAGTCAAAATGAATAGGTATTTGATGGAATCCTGAAGCCATGTCCAAGCTCGTGAAAAAGTTAGAACCATGTAAACGATCAATTTGATCTGATATTAAAGGCAAAGGAAACCTATCCGGAATCGTATTATCGTTTAATTCCCGAAAATCCACACACATACGGTCAGCACCATCTTTCTTCTTCACAAGAAGTATAGGACTGGCAAAAGGTGATGAACTAGGACGAATAATACCACAATCTAGAAGTTCATTAACTCTGTTTCGAACAACACAGCGTTCCTCTGCACTTAAACGATAGGGACGTCTATAAACCGTTTTGTAAGGATCTTTTAGGCCTATTTGCATCGGTGTCACATTAGCATGAGATTTAGGAAATGTTGTAACAAAATTTTTTCTAAAAAAATTTAAGGTATCTATCAATTTTGGCTTTAGGTTCTGAGGAATGTCAGTGTCAATTGAATCAAAATTTATATCCCAAGGTGTAGTTGTCTCACAAGTCAAAACAAAGTTCTCTCTACTTAAACACAACTTGTCTGACGCCATATGTACCGTAATACCTTGATGAAGAATTTCTCTCCCAATCATTATCTTATTATGCAAATAGGGATCTGGCAGAACATGAAACAAAACTTCCAGAACGATTCCCTCGACTTCAATTACCGATAAAATTTGAAAAGTACTATTAACACTCGTTTTTCCAATCCCTGTCATTGTCAGTACATTAAAACAACGTTTACCCCGAAATTTATAACTTATAGACTCTTGAATGAGTGAACATTCGGAACCTGAGTCAAAAATGAAGCCGAATTCCTCACCAGAATGGTTAAATGTCCCAGCAGGTACACCAACAGTACATAGCTCCACCCGTCGGTTTCTTGCAGCAATCTCATCGCTTTCACTAAACCTTTTGCGGTTAATCTTGGGGCAACTTGATGCGTAGTGACCAGTCTCTTGACAGTTGAAACATGTTACTGGCTTCGTTGAGTTTTTTAAATCCTTGTTGTTCATTCAATTCAAAGCATTCGAGTCTCTTCTTTTTAGTCTGCATTGTGTCGCCTTATGTCCTTGTTGGCCACAGTTAAAACATTTAATGTCTTGCAATGATGTTGATAATTTGTTCCTTTTTGCATCGTGGCCAACGACATCATTTTCTGTTGTAACTTTCCTCTTCAAGAACGACATCGCCTTTAGTTCTCTTTGTAGCAGATTCCTTGTACCAATATCAGCCGTAAAGGACATGCGATGTACTCTTGGCTCAAACTGAGAAAGATGGGTTAATACTGTGGATACAGCTATTTCTTCAACAGACAAATTCTTCCATCTAGCCATCAAAGACGTCATCAGAGTGGCAGCATATGCGGATAAACATTCCCCGTCTTTAGGTCGGCTGCTGTTCAACCCGATTAAAAATGCAGCTGAGGTTTCCGGACAATCGAAGCGAGACGAAAAAAGATCCTTGAATTCTACCCAGGTCATTCCCGGATAGGATATTTGAGCCAGCCAGATAGATGCTTGTCCTTTCAGAGCTCGACCAAGAATATTCATCAAGGATGATTTTGGTAACTGATCCGAGACGCACATGTTTGCCATTGACAACCAGGCACGAGCGTCAGCAATTCCAACATCTGGGTTGAATTCTGGCAAATATGTATCAACACATGAGGATGGTTTGAGCGCTTCCACAAGAGCTAAAAAGCTACGATTTTGCTGCTCAAACATTGTTCGCCATTTTTCTTCTTCTGAGACAGGAGCTTGCTTTGGATTTTGTAGGCTGTTTTGAGTACATCCCACTTCTGATGTCGAATAAGTAAAAGTATTCTTTTCAGAATTATAATTTTCCATGTTTTTTTTCAATTTATTTTAACTTCAAATTATTTTCAATAAAGCTTCAAATCGCTTTCAAATATTTATTTTTATTAATTTAACAAGGCAGTCTCGATCTTGCCACTACTCTTCACAAACTGTTCTCCGCCTTCTCTATTCTTCCTTATATATTCAGTAGCGCCAGTCGATTCTGCCCAAGCTTGACATAACAGTCAACGCTTGCGGTTTTCTACTCAAAAATACATTCAATACTCCGACATATATATATATATATATTTAACATGAAAATGTAAATATTATTTAAACAAAATAAAGAATTGAATTGAATTAAAAACAGCGATTACAACTTACAGAACTTTAACAAAAAATTTAAAAAACAATGAAATCAGTAAATGTCAAAATACTTCTGCCGTTAAAATCTCTTTATTCACCTCATTATCTTGTTACAGAAAAATAATATATTTTAAAATATAAACGAACAGCAATTTGTAAGAATTTGCAAGCTAATAGAAACAGCTGATTGTATACACATTCTAAGCTGAAGAAGAAGCGAAACTCTAAATTAAAAAAAAAAATATATACCTTAATTAGAATTTATTTTATTTAACATGTAAAAATATTCATTAAAACTTATATCATTACCTATTGCTTTTGATTGGCAGATAAACATATTTCTTTTGCAGGAACCGCTTTTAAAAGATTAATCAAATCTGGTTATGTGAATATTTACTAACCTTTGTTGGCGTTGTGCTAGTCGAAGGCTCTGAATTTTCCAAAATCTTTTTCAATCGCAATGGACATATCTGGGTCCGAAATATTTTCGCATACTACTTGTTTGTGTTGTTTTTTCCCCGAAGAACCATCACAGCCTCATTTACAAAAAACAATTAATTTTGTGTTTCCATATTTTTTTAACTCATTTCCTTTTATTGATTGTAGCAAGCGTTCGGCTGTGTGATCAAGTAGAGATTGTAGTTGTACCTCTACCGAAATTGGTGAGATTTTTTAGTGTCCTTTGATGGCAAACAGTCTATTTTAGCAGCGATTATGTGATGATATGCTGGATACATATTTGAGCCTTTTGCAATCGCACGGAATCTGAGCTAAATATATTGCTGTTTTGTTAATTTCAAATCTAGCAATAATGTTAATGCCTTCTCATTTGTGAACTGTTTTGCAACGTTCGGAATCCGCTTTGTTCTTAAGAATCCGTTTTGTTTTTATGAATCCGTTTTGTTCTCACTGGACTAGCCTTAACAACTTTTTGAATGATATCTTTTGCTACCTAGCTTCTGTGATCGTAATTGATGTAGAAAAGATTCTTTTATATTTGTACATCCAATTTCATCGTTGACATCTTTAAGTTTCCGCCTCTTAAATCTATCGCTGCTGTTGTCCAATCATTTGCGTGGTCTTCCAGCCTTATCTTGTTTTGTTGTTTCTGAAGCGACAGTAAGTTGGCCTCCAACCAGTTTGCGCTTTTTATATAAAAATTTTGTTTACTGTAGCTAACTTCTCTGTAGCGGTTTTTTAGTGCTTTGACGAAATTTGATAATTGCTATTGTATTCCGGTGCTACACGAATTTAAGTTTAATTTTATTTTAACGTAACTAAGAACATCTTCCGGGTTCTTGTTTATAAAATACTCTTCGGCCAGTTCTTTATAACTGAAGCTCTCCATATTTTTCTGAATATTCTTATTTGCGACTGTTATTGCTGAAATATATTACAGAAATTTAGTTTGGATTCAAATGTCACTTTGAGGTGCAGCTATTTCCGATTAGGGGGATGACAACTGTCGGGTTTGGGGTAGTTAAGTCAGCCAAGATGGGTTATAGTTGCTCTAATAAAAACGTTGTTTAGACAGCAATTGACAGTGCTAAGAAAAGGGTTAATTTTTTTTTTTATAAATTCTCGTAAATTGAGAAATTATAAAATTAGTGCAGGGTTAGGATTATAAGGTGAGGAAGTTAGGGTTTGGGGTTTAAGAAAGAAAACGTTGTAATTAGTTTTAATTCAACAGAGTTTTATTATGTTAAATTGTTGCTCACTGTTTGAGAGTTAGAATCCAAGTGAGTTTACAAAATTATTTTAGGCTTCAAAAAGCATCGGCTCAACATACAAAAAAGTGATTTTAGCAAAATTTACTTCATTTTGTAATTTTAAAAAGTTACGAGTACGAATATTTGTAGATATTACATTTCATTCATGTTATCGATAAGAAAATTTTTAATGTTAAGTAATCGATATTAAATTTTATAATAAAAAAAAAGAAATACCTACTAATTGTTCAAACGTAGTTAGGACACTTATAAGCCTTCTCATAAGCCATCATACTATGTTTCTAGGTAATATATAAAGCTAAGAAAATGACATTAGTGCATTACTACCTAAAATAATATATAAAAAACCCACTATATAAATGAATTATCTGTGTGTGTGTGTTTTTTTTACTACTTGCATTAGTGCATTGCTAGGTAAAATAAAAAAACATACAAAAGGTTTGATAATAAAAAACCCAGGTTTTGCAAATGAATTACATCCTCTGTGTACTGACATTCTTACTTACAAATATATCAAAAGGTTGGTGTATTTTGTAAGCAGATATCATTTCTGGTAATGGAACAAATAATGACTATTATAAGCTATAAAATACCTAAAGCACAAATTTATCACACCATTGTATACTTATATAACCGTAATTTGAAATTTTTTTTAATAATTTCATTAAAATTAAAAAAGTGTTCCATCCACGGGTGCAAAATTATATATAGGGTTAAAGAGGACACTTTCACCTTTCTCCGGGTGTATACGTTTCTTGTTCCCTAGAAGTTCTATTCCATGAATGTTGGAATTTGACAAAAATATAGTAGTTTAATAAATATATCATAATGTCCTTAATATTAAGCGGTAGGGCTGTGACCACTTACAACAACTAAAGACTACGATCCTACCAACCTTGTAAAAGGGACAGCAGTTCATTATCGATGATAACTTGCGAGTAGTAACCATTTATTTTTGAGAAAAAACAAGAAAAAATCACCTGTTTCTGACATTAAAAAAAACAGTTGAGTTTGACAGCATGCCACGCCCACAATTAGCAATAGTTTATCCTAATTTTTCGGCTACCTTAATCTCGGATATATTAACTACAAAATGGCGTTAAAATTTTGAAAATTGGTCACAAAAAAATTAGATTTTTGGCCAATGAAATCAAAATTTCAGCCACAGTGCAACGTTTAAAAATGATTTTCTGAAATTCAATTTATATATTACAATTTAAATTAGGATTCCGAATTCCAATTTCTAGAATTGATATTTTTTTAATAAAAATTGCAGAATATTGATATTGCTTTTATATAATTTTTTTTATTTAATATATGTAAATATGAAACACAAAAGATACAACATCAAAAGTTATTGTTGTTATATGCACATATATCGAAAGAAGAAACTTTGGTAAATTACATTGTTAATTTTTATTAATAAATAGCCAGTTTAATATTATATCAGGCATGCAATGTTGCCATTTTAGCATTTTAGTTGCTAGATTTAGCAACTATTTTTTGCCGTTTAGCATCCAAAATTTATGAAAATATGCTGGATGCTAACTTAGTATCTTTTATTAATAAAAAGTTGCTTTTAGCATCTTTTTTTTTTTATTTTTTTCATTATTTTTGAATATACAATTTTAATTTTAATGGTATTGATATGTTTTAATTTCTCAAAGTGTAATACGAGAATTTTGTGTACTACTCTTTTACCACTCTGCTCATTTCTTTCAACAAATATTACAAAACATTTTGAAATAGAAAAATGTGAACACCAACAACAGTTTTTAATGTCGATTGCCAAAAAATATTATTGTATTAAAAAAATTCCAAAATTTTCAATACAAAACACATTAAACCGGATAAAAGAACCGATAACCAATATATTAGAAGAGTTTAAATTTAATCATCTGAAACAAAAAATTCAAACCCAATGGAGTTATATCACAGAACAATATTGGGATACAAAGAAACGTCTTTTGGTTCTTAATGTCCAAAAGAATATACTTGCGTGTTTTCAGAGTTTTCTGGAGTAAATAAAACACGCGTTTTGATGGTCAAATTATTACTGAATTTTTATTAATTTCTTCGTGTTCTTATATGTTTAATTTGTTACATTTATTGTGGGAAAAGAATAAAGTGCATACTTGCATTATTGTTTAATTTACTGCAGGGCAGGAAATTAAGCAAAAGAAAAAAAGATGAAAAAGACAAAATTAAAGTTAAATTTATTGTTGGTAAATAATAAAGTGCATACTTGCATTATTGTTTAATTTACTGTAGGACAGGAAATTAAGCAAAAGAAAAAATTAAAAAGCCAAAATTAAAGTTAAATTTAATTTGGTGCAAAAACAAATCTTACGAAATTTAAGACAGAAATATCGTGCAATTTCCTGTCTTTAAGAAATTTAAGCAATGTGTGAAAAATAATTTAGGCCAACAGTCGGAATTAATCCAGACATAATTAGTTGGAATTTTATTATTCTTTTCCCTGTTTAGTAATCTTAATGGTAATAATAATTATATTTGTAATTATTATTACCTGTGTTTGTGTGTATGTATGTGTAAGATACATTTTTATATTATATTTATTCTTGTGGACATAACACCCCCATCGTTAGATTGAGGCTCCGATGAAATAAATATTTTGTGTTTTTCTAATAATAAAAAATATACATAATATAAAACTTATTACTAATACAATATTTGCGCTTATATTAATTGTTTTTGTTTTTGAATGATTTGTAACTAATTCTTTAATAATATTGTCATTGTTTATTTGTTTTAAATATAAGTCTTCAATTTTTAAATCATTAATACTAATATTTTGGTTGTTTTTTATTTTTGTTATAATATTTGGCAAAATTATTTTTTCTTTAATTTTTAAATTAATATTAGTGAAATTTTTATTTTTTATCGAAATTTTACAATTTTCAAATTTTACAAGGAATGTTCCTTTTATTTTTAACTTATTTTTGTTACAATTATGGTCTATGTCTAAATAATAGTTTTTGAATATTAATATTCCAGGAAGTACTTCAACTACTTCCTCTGCTTTGGAATTTTTCATAGGACAATTTGCCTCTTTATAATCTAGAATATTTTCTAAACAATTGTCATTTAATTTAATTAAATTTTTTTCTAAGTTTTCTTTAATGTATGGATCATATATGTTTTTTATATCATTGGTGAGTACTAAGCGATTTTTTAATGCTAATGTCCTGTTTGCTGGGTCAGGGATCGGTTCAAAGAGGATTTTAGATAGAGTGTTTTTTGAATACTTTGGTATTTTGAAAATTAACAGTATATTTTTGTCTTGTAGGGCTACCGAAGTTTTTATATTTGTATAACTGTTGAAGTCCGTAATCAAGTCCATTTCTTTTGAGGTCAAAATGTCTGTTGGGATAATTCCTAATTTGCTTGAAAAAACTACTTGTCCTATGTCGTCGATGTGGTTTCGTAAGAGTGCGATATCATTATTTATTTGATAAATGTGTTCAATAAAATCTATTTCGTCTTCTATCGTTGCAATTTTGTTCTGTAACACGTTTTTGAATTGATTAAGGTATTTTCCTATGTGTAATTGTTGTGTGTTAATATGGTCTGTTATATTTTTTATTTGATATGAAAAATAGTTGTTAACTTGTGTAAGATTATTTACCGTATTTGTTAAAAGTCCATTATTTTCGTAGAGTAGTTTTAGAGAATTATTTATGTGTTCTTCGTCGTCACTGTCCATTGTTCCAGTGATGATTTTTAGTCCTTTTCCTAATATATTTATTAGTCCTCGTTTTTGTCTAAATTGTGGGCATAAGTTTTCGAATTTGCCCCTAAGTATTACGAAGTTTTTCTCTACGGTGTTTAGTAAGGTCTTTGTATCTGTCGTAGTATTTTTTAGTGTATTTATGTTAGTTGCGATCAAATTAAGCGAGTCCTCGTACAGAGTTACATTTACAATGTGTATGATTTTGGAAAACGTTTCTATGGGTCTGATTTCGTCCAATTTTATAGGAATATATCCATTATTATTGGTTAGATCTTGGATGTCCAGTAGTTGTGCGTTAGTTGCCATGAAAAATGCCAGTATCAAAGTCCAGTTTGCCATCATTGTTGTCTGCAAGTACAATTAGATTTTTATTGTAGGGTTGTCTCTATCTTGGTATTGTTTGCCTTGTCTTATGTGGGCTTTATAATATTTAAGTCTGGTGTCCTTATGTTCTACATGATCCTTGTCAATCTTTTTGGTATCAATTTTTCGATATTTTCTATGATTTTTTCCGCCTCTAATTTCTTTTATGTAATTAACTCCTTCGTCTATTTCAATGTCCTTTCTATCCCTATTAAGTTTGTTAATACTATTTTCTTTTTTCGTCACGATTAGGTCCTTTATCTCTATGTATTGGTCTTCGTGAATTTTTCCGTTTATAAAGTCTATTGGTCTCTGTTTTGTGGTACTGTGAATTGTCCTGTTATAAAAGCCGATTATTCTAATGATTTTTTCCTCCACTGTTTCGTTTATATTGACATCGTCGTGTCGTAAAAGTCTTAAGTGTTCGTTTATTGTGTTATGGAGTCGTTCAATGTCGGCGTTAGACGTATGGTTGCTGTTCGAAGTGTAATGGATTCTAATATTTTCAGTTTTCAAAAATTCCTGCATAGGAATTGCCTTGAATCCTAATTCGTTGTCAACTGTAATCTGTCCTATGTCACCGTAAGTGTTTTTGTACAATAACAGTTTGGTTTTGAATTCGGTCCATGTTCTGCCGTTTATTTTGTAAGCGGTTGCGAATTTCGTGAATTTGTCTATGAATGTCATAAAAAGAGTTTTTTGTAATGAATAAAATACGTCTATGTGTATAATTTCCCTGGGTCTGCTTGGTGTCTCAGTTAGTTTGTAAGGGATTTTTGGGGGGTTCCTGTCATATTTTTCCATAGTACAAATTTCACAATTGTTGATGAATTGTGTGATTCGTAACTTAAGGCTTGGATTGTAAATTTTTACTTTCAGTTCTTGAAATACATTTTGTATTCCCCTTTGATTTTTGTTTAAGTGTTCGTGCTTTATGAATTCTAGAAGTCTTACTTCGTCGAAAACGTTTTCCAGTTCCTTTGAGCACTTGATGACTGAGTAATTAGGGAAAACTTCGTTATATGTTTGCTTAAATATGGTATAAAAGCTTTCGTCAATTAGAATAGCGTTTATTTGAGTAGGGTGAAAATGGTTTTTTATTAGGGTTATGGTGATGGCCCGATCTAGTTCTTTAAAATGAAAAGTTTTTTTCGTATTTTTAAATAAATTTTCTGTTTTTATTCTAGCTGCACCGGATGATATCCTTTTTATTATTATTTGGTTCTTATAGTAGTTAATGGGTAGTTGGGATGTTTTGATGTCAATGTTCAGGTTTTCTAAAAGATTGATCTCCGTTGGAGAATTTAAAATTATTCTAGATAATGCGTCGGCATTACCATTACATGATCCTTTTTTATATTTGATTTCATAATCAAATTCGCTTAGTTTTATTCGCCATCTTACAAGTTTCGAATTTGCTTCCTTAACTGAAAAGAGCCACTGAAGGGGCTTGTGATCGGTCTCTATGGTAAATTTCCTTCCAAATAAATAAGGTCGGAAGTATTTTGTAGCCCATACAACTGCTAAAAGTTCTTTTTCTATAACACTGTAATTTATTTCGTGTTTGTTAAGAGTTCGGCTAGCATAGCAGATGGGTCTATTGTTCTGTGACAGAACTGCGCCAAGCGCGAAATTACTTGCGTCAGTGTTTAATGTAAAAGGCTGTGAAAAATCGGGAAATGCTAGTATTGGGTCATTTACTAATAAAGTTTTTAAAGTTTCGAAACTTTCTCTATAGGCTGGGTTTTCTATATTAATTTTAGAGTCCTTTTGTAAGAATTTAGTCATCGGTTTCGCGATTAATGAATAGTCCTTGATAAATTTCCTATAGTATCCTGTAAGGCCTAAGAACTGTTTGATTTCTTTTGGTGTCTTTGGCAAAGGGAAGTCTACGACACATTGAATTTTCTTTGGATTAGCTTTAATACCTTGTTGGGTTACGATATGTCCTAGGAACTCCGTCTCCTTTTTCATAAATTCGGATTTGTCCAATTGAACTTTAAGGTTTGCTTCCTCCAGTTTAGTGAAAATTAGTCTAATGGAATTAATGTGTTCGTCTAGGGATGTCGAAAATATGATTATGTCATCTAAATAGACTAAACATATTTTATTTATATAGTCCTTCAGGACATTATTCATGAGCCTTTGGAAGGTCGCAGGACCTGTTTTGAGGCCAAAGGGCATTCGAAGGAACTCGTAGTGACCTCCTTCTACGCTGAATCCTGTTTTGTGTACATCGTCAGGATCAACTTCGATTTGGTAAAATCCCTTTGCCAGGTCAAGGGTAGTGAAATACATGCTTTTTCCTAATTTATCTAATATTTCGTCAATGTTGGGAATTGGGTATCTATCGTCAATTGTCACCTCGTTAAGCTTCCTGTAATCGACCACAAGTCGCCATTTTTTCCTACCACTAGCATCGTCCTTTTTTGGAACAATCCAGATTGGTGCTGAATAAGGTGAGTTACTATGTCGAATTATTCCTGTATTTAACATGTCCTGTATTTGAGCCTGGACTTCGTCCTTGTGTATGTAAGGATAACGGTACGATTTCGTAAATATAGGGATATTATTCCGTGTATTGATTTTATGTTTAATAGCATTGGTAAAACTAAGGTCTGAATTCGGTTGATAGAAGATATGTTCGAATTCTTTTATTAATTTCAAAGTTTTAGTCTCTTCTTCTTTGTTCATATGGGTTGTCCTAATTTGGTCGGTTATGTTCGTTATGTCATCTGGGTCCAAATCTATTATGCAAAAGTTTTCTTCATCTACAACAGTTATATCCTCATTTTTTATGTGTACCACGGTTGGGTTTTCTAAGATGGTTTGTATTTCAATCTTAAAATTCTGGGCATCGTATACGCCTTCTTGCAAGATAACATTTCCACTTGAGTTCTTTTGTTCCTTTAAGTGTACAAGTCCGCTTTCTTCCTTTACTATAAATTTTACAGTTTGAGTTTTTGAGTAGAGTAGTGGTACGTTTTTATTGTTAATTATTAAAATATTGTTTTCATAGTCTATCTTGGCTTCTGAATTTTTAAGGACATCGTTTCCGATTATCCCATCATAAAAGTCGTGAAATTTGCATTCAATTAAATCTATTTTATCATTTGGGTCGCCTAATTCGGAAAATAGGGGTACCCTATAAACTATTGAAGTTTCTATACTGTTTTGAAGTGTTTTAAGATTTAAAGGTTTTGATGGTATTTTCCATTTGGGGTTACATAAGCCAGGATTTACTATAGAGTGTGTGGCTCCAGTGTCAATTATAAATTTAAGTCTGTTTTTTACTATTATATAGGGAAGTTCGCCTGTGAGGCTTGTATATGAAAATTTTGGGGATTTTGCGAAACAAATGGTGTTTGTTCACGACATGAATTGGAACTACCTTGCGTATTTTCGTAATTTTTAGGGTATTGAGCTTGATTATATTGGAAATTCTCGGAAGGGTTATGGGTCTGGTTAAATTGATTTTCAACCATATTAATATCCATTGGTTCTGGAGGTAATTGCATTCTGGGGGCATTGTAATGAGGGTTGTTATTATTTTGTCTAGGAGGGGGATTATTAACTAGCGGTTGGAAATGTTGGTAGTGTCCACTATTTTGGAAGTTATTTCTAGGGTATTGATTCGGATAGTTAAATCGTCCTGTGTTGTTTTGCTGTGGCAATCTACGGTTAAAATGGTTATTAGGATTTTGTGGGTGATTTTGTTGTGGTCTATTATGGTAATTATATTTTGGGGTATAGTTTTGTTGTTGCGGTCCATAATTGTTGAAATTATTATTTGAGGGGTAATTTTGTTGTCTCGGTTTTTGAATTTGTCCGTCTTTGAAATGTTTGTGGCTGCCTTTGTTAGCATTTTCGAAAGTTTTGCTATAATTTGTATATGCATAACCGGATTGGAAAAGGATATCCATGGCTTCTTCGAGGCTTGGTGGATTGCAACACACTAATATTGTTTTCATTGGTTCAGGTATCTTTTCTTTAAATATGGTTAGAGCGGAAGTCATATTATTTCTTATCATAATGTTTGTGGCATCGCCGGGTCCTACTGTTGTGAGGGTTTTATTATTAAGACTTCTAAGTCTTTGTTTGACTTCATTATAAAATTCTATGGAATTTGTTTTGTATGTGACTCCTTTGAGTCTATCGAATAGCTCTTCAATGCTACTGCGTTCACCAAAATTGTTGATTAAAATATTTTTAATATCTGCCCAGGATGTGGCATGACAATTAATTTCTATAACTTCCCTAGCTTTTCCCTTCAGCCTACTTTTAATTACGTCTGAGAATAGACGTTGCGATGGGTCGTCATAAGCTTGTAATATTGGGTGTACCCTGTCTATAAGGTTTATAAAAGTTTGTACATCCCGGTAGTCTCCTGTAAATTCGGGGAGACCATTAAGATATTTGATGGGATCTATTCTAACTGATAGTGCTTGTGTTGGTTCTACCATTTTTTCTTTATTTAATCAAAGTTGTCCTGTTCTAGTTCGTCCTCTTCACTTTCTTCCAATTCGTCCTGATCTGAATCGTATTCTTCTGAATCGTATTCTTCCGATTCGTCTTCTTCTATTAGCCTTAGAATTGCGTAACGAATACGTCTTTCGAAGATTCGTGTTCTACGGTTTGGGTC
Organism: Cordilura impudica; assembly: GCA_963682025.1. Taxonomy (NCBI): domain Eukaryota; kingdom Metazoa; phylum Arthropoda; class Insecta; order Diptera; family Scathophagidae; genus Cordilura; species Cordilura impudica. The sequence continues at coordinate 122,932,779 of OY821521.1, read as the reverse complement.
AGGTTCTGTTACCTCTGGATCTGAACCGATACCAGAATCTGAAATAGGAGTTAATTCACCGAATACTACTGTGTCTGTACCGTCCGAACTAAAATCACTGTCAGTATCACTCATATGAAAAAAAAAAAATATATATAACCAGAGAAAGGTTTTCACAAATTTTTTTTTTTTTTTTAGAAAAGGATTTTAAAATTTAAGATTTTTTTTTTTTTTTTTAGTATTAATATTCTGTTTTCACAAATACTGTAAAAAAATTTTATAAGGATTTTTATTTTTATATTTTGAAATTTTTATCTAAAGGATTCACAGATTTTAAATTATTTCGAAAATTTTCAGAGAAAAAAAAATTTTTTTTTTTTCATTAAAAAAGATTTTTGCAAAAATTTAAATTTCAAAAAATTATTATTATTTTTTTTTTTTTTTTTACAAATATAAAATAAAATTTTCTGACCTTAAATGAAAATAGTGGTGCTGCTTGGTGGTTAGGAGTGCTGGTTGGTGGTTACAGGTTGTGGTTGGTGGTTACAGGTGTTGGTTGGTGGTTAGGAATGCTGGTTGGTGTTCCGGAGTTTAAAGTTGGGGTCGTTTTTCCAATGTAAAAATTTTGTCAGCCTTTAAGTGTTCACTAAAACTGTCACTTAATAAGTTCTTTTTGCCAAATTAATTTAAAAAAAAAAAAAAAAAATGTTTGCAAAAAAAAAATACTTTTTATAAATTTGTTAATTTTTTATAAGAGTTACTTTTTCTCCAATATGGTTAAAAAATGTCCACAAAATAAGTTTTTATTGTTTTAGATAAAATCGTTTACTTTAATTATTCTTGACCCATTAAATGGTCTTTTAAATTAAAGTTCCCTTTTTTTTATTATTTTTTTTTCTGACCTATTAAGTGGTCTTGGAAATGTTCACTAAAAAGGGTTTTTTTTTTTTTTTTTTTTTTTTTTTAAAGTTTTTATTTTATGTTTTTTGGAAACGCGTTTAAGATGTTAAAATATCGAATCACTCGCGAAAACTTCAAAAAATGTAATTTTTCTTTATTATTCACAAGGATAACGCGTATCCTACCGACTGCGCCAGAAACGTCTTTTGGTTCTTAATGTCCAAAAGAATATACTTGCGTGTTTTCAGAGTTTTCTGGAGTAAATAAAACACGCGTTTTGATGGTCAAATTATTACTGAATTTTTATTAATTTCTTCGTGTTCTTATATGTTTAATTTGTTACATTTATTGTGGGAAAAGAATAAAGTGCATACTTGCATTATTGTTTAATTTACTGCAGGGCAGGAAATTAAGCAAAAGAAAAAAAATGAAAAAGACAAAATTAAAGTTAAATATATTGTTGGTAAATAATAAAGTGCATACTTGCAGTATTGTTTAATTTACTGTAGGACAGGAAATTAAGCAAAAGAAAAAATGGAAAAGCCAAAATTAAAGTTAAATTTAATTTGGTGCAAAAACAAATCTTACGAAATTTAAGACAGAAATATCGTGCAATTTCCTGTCTTTAAGAAATTTAAGCAATGTGTGAAAAATAATTTAGGCCAACAGTCGGAATTAATCCAGACATAATTAGTTGGAATTTTATTATTGTTTTCCCTGTTTAGTAATCTTAATGGTAATAATAATTATATTTGTAATTATTATTACCTGTGTTTGTGTGTATGTATGTGTAAGATACATTTTTATATTATATTTATTCTTGTGGACATAACAATACAACACTGAATACAACCTCTGTATGGATTGAAGTTAACAAAAATTCTATTGGCGAAAATCCATTTAAACAGTTATCAATATTTGTATTGTCTTTATTAGTTTTGTCTTTCTCAAAAGCCGAAGTTGAACGTTTGTTTAGTTTAATGGCTTTAGTTAAAAGCAAACTTTGAACAGAATAAAATCCGGGTTGTTATGTTCTGTAATACGTAAAAAAGAAGGTTTGAAATTGAAAAATGGGTGCTGTTACACTTACAATATACCGAGCGATGTAGTTGATAATAGACGATCGTCAGAAAAATATCAGAGCCAAGAAGAACTTGAAAACGAAGACATCACAGAAATATTAGATTCCAAAAACCAATTTTTGTAATATAATCGTATCTGTTGATAATGTAAATTCTGTTATATTTGAAATTAAAAAAAAAATCCCTCTAAAATTAAAAATATTTAATTTAAAATTAAAAAAACTCAATTTGATGTTAAAAAAAATTACAGATGAAATCCAAAATAATTTTAATTAAATTTTAGGAAATATAAATCGCAACTTATATTTTATATTAATTTTTAGATTTTAAACCAAAGAATTTATTAATAAGTATTTAATTTTTCAATATAAAGGTAATGAAATTAAAAAAAAATTTTTTTTTTGCATCTTTTGTTTTGACTCCAGTGCTTTTTAGCATCTTTTTTTTTTTTTTTTTTTGCAATTTAGCATCTTTACAATTTCAAATTATGGCAACACTGCAGGCATGTTCATTTCATGGAACAATTGTTCATGCTCAACTCACATGTATTCTTACGCTCTTGCTTTTAGTCGTCACTGAAACAGCGACGAATGAACACGTATAGCGGATGTATGCTGATTTTTTTTAATGCACTGAAAAAAATTAAAAGCAATGCACGAAAAATATTTTATGATTATAAATGCGTTTGGTAAGCCCCAATGCCTTATTTGTAATAAAACATTTAAGGAAAATAATTTAAACGTTTTTAAACGACATTTTTATAATGACATTAATAAATTAAATGAAAAAGAAAAGCTGTTTGATTTAAAAAAAATTTTTTTTTTGAAAAATTAAAGGAATGGTTGATCAATTTAAAAATTTTTTGAAAAATAAGAATGCTTCCACAGTGATTTAAAAATGTCTACCGAAGTCCGGTGGTTAAGCCGTGGTTATTGCCTTAATAAGCTTTTTGATCCAAAAGAAGATATTACAGAGTTTTTCGAAACTGAAAACATGGAAGAATATTATTTATTAAAAGATCTTGCGTTTTTAGTAGATAAAACTTTATTTCTTAATGAATTCAATTTAGAACTTCAAGGAAAGGGAAAAAATATATATGAATTGTAAAAAACCCTTTTCAATTTTCAAACAAAATTTTATTTGCTACTACTCCAAATCCAGTCCAACGTTTTTTCAAATTTTCCTAAAACTTAACAAATATGCGGCAATAAAATTAACTTAAAAAAATTTGAACATTTAGTTATATTTGAAACCCTTGTTTATAATTTTGATGCTAGGCTTAAAGATCTTCAAAATATAAAACCATTAGTCAATCACTTCGAGAATCCATTTTCATGTGAAGTTACCAACCACAATTATCAAGTACAAGTAGAACTGATAATACTTCGAAGTGATGCGCAAGCACTAATCAGAACGGAAATTATAGATTTTTGGAAAAATTTAGTCCCACCATATGTATATCCTGAACTAAAACCAATTTCACTAACAGTGTTATCGTTTTTCCCAACAACGTACCTTTGTGAACAATTTTTTTCAGATTTAAAATTTATTTGATCTAAATATTGAAAAATTTATAATACAATATCTATAAAAATCTTTAATAGAATTATTAAAAAAACCCATTTATTATATAAAATATAAAATTTGAAATGTTTTTGAAACATTCAAGTCCGATCGAATGCATTTTGTTTTCTTCCAAAAATTTTATTTGTTTTATCATATTAAAGATATTTTTTTAATATGTAAATACAATGAAATCATTAATTGTTTATACACATTTTAAAAGTTTAATTTTGATCTTATTGTTTTGTATATCATAAAAGCAATTTCATTTTGCTTTTATGTCAACACAGCATGTTTATACACATGCAAAAACGTTCAGTTTTGTTCTTGTTATTGTAAAAACAATATTATTGTGCTTTTACGTTAACACAGCATTAATAAGTTCATTAGTCGAACGACCATGAAGTATTGCAGCCATAGCGTCATCACTTTGAACAAACAATTTTATGCCAATAAACTTCATTAACGCTTAGTTAAAGAAATGATAATTTTATAAAATTAGTATATAAGTATGAAAATTTAAAAATAAAGTGTCATTCTCGTTTTACAACCAAAACATTTCAAAATCAGTCAAAGGAGAAACACGGTTTAAGTGCCGATTGTTTAACCAAAGAAATTAACGTTCAATTCAGTATATATGCTGATATTGAAAAACAACTTAAATTCACAAACCACTGAATTAACATTTTTTGGTGACCCCGACGTGATCCTGTAATAAGGTACAGGAACTCATAATTCTTTGGACCCGCAACAAGGAGCCAATTATCAACAGGACCCACACCAGGATCCTATCAACAATTATCAACAACCAACAATGTCCTCGTTCAACGAATTGGTTATCAGTCAGAAGAAAATCGGCGAAAAAATTTAAGTGATCATCCGAAACTTCAAGAAGGATGCTTCTGCGAGAAAATAATTTGAGAACTATTTTCAGGAAAGATTAAGAAGGCTTAATGATGAGTGGTCGGAATTTGAAGCCAATGACAATAAAATTAGTCTACTAGAGAACCTACCGCTCGACCACAAGTACTTCACGGAAGACTACTACACCGCGATCATAAATATCTTCCAAGAATATAAGAATATATTCGAAGCAGCCGTACAAAAATTTACTCAAACCTCATCTGGGAAGCAAAATCCAACTCTAAAACCTCAGCCAGCAGAAAGACAAGAGCTGACAATGAAAGCAACGGAATTTGTGAAGCTTACCCGAAGGCAAACAGCAATGATGAATTCTCTGGATCGTTTACTTCAAGAGTCAACTAGCAACTGCCTCAAAACTCTGGGAAAACATTGAAGGTTTACATTTTCAAATAGCTGAAATATGCGACGATCCTGAGGAACAAGGCTACAACGTGGAGCGGTTGATCATTTTAGAGAAGAAGGTACGGAAGTTCGTCAAGGCCGACACCAGAACCACAACTCAACTTAACCCTGGTTATATTAGTAGTCAGCCAGAATCATTCCCAATGTCAAAAATTACAATATCAAAATTTGATGAAAATTATCTAAAGTGGCAAGAATTTCATGACTTATTTTCATCACTAGTAATAAACCAACCAATGTTAAAGGTTCAGTAAATCTGGTATCTAAAAACACAGTTGATGGGGGAAGCAGCCAACTTAATAAAACATTTCGCAACCACTGGAGAAAATTTTGATACTGCATGGGGCAATCGTGGTAGATCGCTATAACAACAAAAGGTTGCTGTTCAGTAAACTAATTCAAGAGCTGATCGATGCACCAAACAAACCATCAAGCGACAACTATAAAACGCTGCATGACAAAACTTTGGAGTGTCTGTTAGCACTCAAAAATCTTCAAATAGACACATCAAGCTGGGACCCAGTTCTGCTCTATTTGCTACTAAAAGGGCTAGATCAAGCCACAAGCTTGCGTTACGAACAATCTCTTTGCAGCCACGAGAAGTCCCGACAATCGATGAATTCTTAAAATTCTTGGAAAAACACTTCCAGTCTATGGAGGCGCTAGTGGAAAAGGAGAAATCAGCAAATTCAAGGCCAAAGGTGTGCACTTCCATCGCATCCAAAAATCATACGAATTTATTTTGTATACTGTGCAAAAATGGGAACCACCCATTGTTTGCATGTAAAGTGTTTCTTCAGTTATCACCATCAGCACGACTTCAGTTTGTTCAACAACAAAAATGCTGTGTCAACTGTTTAAAACCTGGTCACAACGCAAAAAATTGTATATCAAGAAGCTGTATGAAGTGCACTAACAAGCACAATACACTCCTGCATCTGGGAAATCCCAACCAGAGCGTGAACAAATCTACATCAAATACCAATCTCTTACACAACCATGTTCCTGAAGAATGCTCATCAGTGGTCACAGAGGCCACACCAATCATCCAGGAGGCCGCATCACTAACCGCAGCCAAACATTTCCAAACGAATAGCTACATACTCCTCAGCACTGCAATGGTTAGCATTATGACAAACGGAAAATATGTAATGTGCAGAGCAATTCTCGACTCTGGATTACAACTCAACCTCATCACCGCACGCTTAATTAAACGCCTTGGAATTTCACCTAAACCAGCTTCAATCTGTGTCACTGGAATCGGATCAAGCAGCACAAAGGTACAACATCGAGTCAACGTCGTGTTACAGTTTCGAATCAGCAACTTCACTACACGGCTTGAAGCAGCTGTGCTTCCACACATAATTTCTCCTCAACCGTCTCAAGCCATCAACACTGATCGCTGGCCAATTCCCAAAACCATTGTATTAGCCGATCCAGAATTCAACCGCCCTGACAAAACCGATGTCTTATTGGGTGCAGAGTTTGAGATGGGACAAATCAGACTAGCTAATGATCTACCTATTCTACAAAATACTGCACTTGGTTGGGTCATCGCAGGAAAGGTTGGAACAAGTCAATCATCAACTGCAGCGTGTGGAATGTGTACCGAAGACTAAACAAATCTAGAAGAATCCATTGCTCAACTCTGGGAACTAGAGAATATGAAAACGGCAGCCCCGGAGGTAAAAACCCAATACATACGCTTTGTGGAAGAATATGAAGCCTTGGGTCACATGACACAAATAGCTATAAACTCCACAGTTGAACCAAACTACTTCATCCCTCACCACTGCATATTTAGGCCCGTGTGTGATCTGAATCACTAAATGATTTGATCCACACAGGACCCACGGTCCAAAGCGAGCTTTTCTCTATTCTACTTCGTTTTCGCCTACCACGCTTTGTTTTCACGACCGACATTGAAAAAATGTATCGGCAAATAATAATGCACCCAGAAGACAGAAAATTCCAAATCATCATCTGGAGATAGGATCCAACAAAGCCAATAAAATATTATCAACTCAACACAATTACCTACGGAACACGATCCGCACCATAATTGGCTACAAAATGTTTGGAGACGATAGCTAAAGAAAACATGGCACAGTATCCATATGGAGCCCGGTTCTTACTTGAAAATTTTTACGTAGATGATGAAATCGGCGGAGATGACAGTCTGAATACAACACTAGATATCCCACGAGAGCTGAAACACATACTAAGTCAGCACGGTCTAAACCTACAAAAATGGAGCGCAAATCATCAGCAGCTACTTCGAAACATCGTAGAAGAAGAACATGAAGTCAATATTGACTTTAACAATGAAAATAACCACGCAGTGAAAACCTTAGGCTTAACATGGATGCCAAAAATTGACAAGTTCTATGTCAAGGTATGCTTGGGGGAAATAAAACATGTCATCAAGCGCACTGTTACTTCAGACTTGGCTAAACTCTTTGATCCTTTGGGAGTACTAGCAGCAATTGTTGTTACTGCCAAAATGTTTATTGAAGATCTGTGGCAGATGAAACTGACATGGGATGAGGCGTTGCCAGCAGAACTTCATATGGGACATTTCGCAATGAGTTGGAACATGTAAACAATATCAGATTTTCCCGGCATATTTTCGAAGGGCATGTATCATCAAAGACACAAATTCATGCTTTTGCAATTTACTTTTGCAATTTACATCAGATCAGTCATCAAAGACAACCAGGTAATGGTGAGGCTACTATGTGCAAAATCATGAGTAGCACCCTTAAAACGACAAACTCTCCCTCGTCTTGAGCTCTGCGCTGCATTGTTATACGCTCAGCTAACAGCAAGGGTAAAAAAGGATCTGAATCTTGAAAATGTATCCACGTACTTGTGGACAGATTCGGAAATTGTTTTGGCCTGGATAAACTCTCAGTCATCATGCTACCAAACATTTGTGGCCAACCGGATACCTTGAATACAGGAAATATCCTTAGCTGAACAGTGGCGTCATGTAAAATCAAAAGACAATCCTGAAGATGTCCTATCACGTGGTATTTCTCCAAGGAAAGTGGCAACATGCGCCTTATGACTCTACGGACCTACATTTCTACATGGTACGTAGGAAAGTTGGCCACGAAAATACTCCAAGACGCACACAATGTCTGATAAAGAGACTTACATGGAACGAAAGAAAATCTCTGCAGTAACAACATCAAGTGACACTTCATCAAACTTAACATCAAACTTAATTCGAACGTTACAACGAATTGTTGGTTATATACTGAGGTTTATTAACAACACAAGGAAGCGTAAACAACAATCTGAGCTGGCCTTGATATAATATTAATAGGCTAGGAGATTCCTTGTGACTGATGTTTTGTTCTACCGTTTTATCCCGATTTTGATCAAACGTATATTATTTGAAAGGTATTTCTTTTTAGCCGTTTTGCAGATTTACAGATTTTTTAATTTTTTCCTTTATTTTGAGTAACTTGTATCTAAAGTTGCTACTAACACATACATACAATTTTACAATGCTGTGTGAGTGTTTCTTAAATTTGTTAATGTGTTTGTAATAAAAATGAGTTTGTTTTTTGTGTTGATTTGTAAATTGGCTATAATTGATTAGCATACTTTTAGGGCTTTTATTTAATGAAAAAATAAAATATCCTAGAATTTGCGCTTCAATTTGGAGGGCTAGAATCTGCTAGTAGTTATAATTAATGCAATGCAACAATCAAATTTCGGGGACGACTTAAAGCATTTGAAAAAACATAGCGAAGTAAGCAAAAATAGTCCATACACCAATCCTACTCCATTTGTGGATACTAATGGAATCATCAGAGTGGGAGGACGGTTGGATTCATCAATATTTCCGTACGATGCCAGGCACTCAATTTTAATTCCTTACAATGACCTTACAATGGAATTAGTCAGCGATTTGACCACTGAATCATTCATCGGAGCGCTATAACGGTTCATAAGCAGGCGGGGACATTGCAAAAATGTTTACTGTGATAACGCAACAAATTTCGTTGGTGCAAAAAATCAACTTAAAGAACTATTAGAAGCAATTAATGCAAATTCAGCTCAAGAGATAATCGATAAAGAATGCACATCCAGGGGCACAACGTTTCACTTCATACCAGCACGAGCACCTCACTTTGGAGGGTTGTGGGTAGCCGCGGTCAAGTCTGCAAAGTATCTTATAGTCAGAAGCGTAGGAACAGCGTCGTTGACTTACGAAGAGCTCGAACCCGTGGTAATTGAAATTGAGGGTATTCTCAATTCACGACCAATTAGCCCAATGTCAAACAACCCGAACGATTTGGCTGCTTTGACACCTGGTCACTGGCCCAGCCTATTAACCAGATCGGAATTAGTCACTCACCTAAAGGAGCAGTTCTGGAAACGATGGTCACGGGAATATTTATTCGAACTGCAGTATCGGCATAAGTGGAAAACAGAAAAGGTGAACTTCAAACCTTGGAGATATGGCTATAATAACGGAGGACAACACAACTCCTTTGCGATGGCCGTTGGGAAGTGTTGTAAAGGTACATCAAGGAGATGATGGCGCAGTTAAAGTGGTTGACATCAAAACATCAAACGGCATTTGGAGAAGGCCAATTGTTCGCTTAGCCCCATTATCACTAACCAATACGGAATCTGGTGAAACATCTTACAATAGTAAATCCCAATGAGGCGAATATTTCTTATCTGAATGAGTTAAATAAAGTAAACATTTGCCAAAAGGAGATGCCTGAATTTTCGAAGAAAAAAAGGCGCACATCCACAACACAATACGTCTTCACTGCCATGATTGCCCTTAGTCTACTCCCATTGGTATTAGGAGCACAACTATCTAACAAGCAGTTTGGAACACATTTGGGCATACATTTTGAAGGAATCGGAAAGGCGGCCGTTTCATCCACAGAATGGCAGCTGCTAATTTATTATGACTTAGGAGAATTATGGTCAGAATCAATAATATTGTCACAAGGAACCAAAACACTAAATCGTTTATGCGCGGATATTCAAGAAAAGGTGATATGTACAAACCTGGTCAAATATTTTGAACACACTGAAGCTGAATTAACTATGGACAGTACCCTCACAGTACCACACACAATTTCGAAAGTCAAGGAAAATGAAGCACATCTGCTCCATCTTTTGAAAAATCAAACATCTATTATTGACTCTACCATCAACATCATGAAGTCAGACCAACAGACAGTAAAAAAGAAATTTGACCAAATCGATCAACAAATATCTCAAATATACAACAAGATACGTAACCATAGTGAAGAACATTATCAAGAAAAAATCTACCGCTCTTTTTCATCACTATGTATTCAACTGACAATAACAGCAGCAAATTTACAACGTACACAGTCTACAATACTTGACATTCTTACAAACACTCACCATGGTATTATCAGTCCATTAATTTTGACACCCAGCCAGTTGCAGCAGGAAGTAGCAAAACTAAAATTCCACTTGCATAAATCACTTGAATTACCTGTAGAACAGGAAGATATAAAGGGTTTTTCAACAGGGACGCTACAAAAGTAGAAAGACAGGGACAGCAAACGACGCCATATATCTTGCCGCTCTTTTGACATGTCTCTTCACTAACGTTTGCCATTTCATATTGGAAAGATATACGAGCCAACAACGAGACGAAATTATTAAAATTTACTACCGAAATTCGGAGTCAGTGGCCTCAACGTTAAGAGCGCTACGTCCAATTTATGGTCGTCATAATCGTCCTAGCAGATCAACAATTGAGCGTCTAGTGAAACAATTTGAATCCGCAGGCACAGTACAAAATGTTCCCATGCCCATGAGACAAAGAAGTGCCCGTAGTGGCGAGAATATTGCTGCCGCTGAGGCTTCAGTTGAAGAAAGCCCAAATGTGTCTCTCACACGTCGTTCTCAAGCGTTGGGCATCTCTGTGACGTCGTTCTGAGAATTTTGCGAAAAGATCTTGGCCTACATCCTTACAAGATCAAATTGGCGCAAGAACTGAAGCCGCTTGACCACCAGAAGCGTCGTATGTTCGTGAATTGGGCTGAGCAATAACTTAAAAATGATTCGGATTTTCATCGAAAAATCATCTTCAGCGATGAGGCTCATTTCTGGCTGAATGGCTTCATCAATAAACAAAATATGCGTAATTGGTCAGACAGCAATCCACACGTACTCCGTGAGTCATCATTGCATCCCGAAAAAATTACGGTTTGGTGCGGTTTATGGGCCGGCGGCGTCATTGGGCCGTACTTCTTCCATGATGATCAAGACCGGCACGTTACTGTGAATGGGAATCGCTACCGTTCAATGATAACCGAATATTTTTGGCCCCAATTGGATCATATGGACCTGGAGGACATGTGGTTCCAACAGGACGGCGCCACAAGCCACACAGCGAATCTCACAATCAATTTATTGGAAACCAAATTTGGAGAACGTGTTATCTCACGAAATGGTCCAGTCGATTGGCCGCCTCGGTCGTGCGATTTGACGTCGTTGGACTATTTCCTGTGGGGCTACGTCAAGTCTGTGTCTATGCCAACAAGCCAGCGACGATTGATGAGCTTCGTACGAATATCGATCGTGAAATTGCAGCAGTATCGGCCGATTTATGCTTGAAAACCGTCGAAAATAGGGTTCAGCGTCTGGACTTCTGCAAGCGTGCCCGTGGTGGCCATGCAAAAGAGATCGATTTCCATACATAATGACATCGAACGTACTTTTACAGGAATAAAGAATTTCATTGATATCCAAAACCGTTTTTGTTTTATTTAAAAAAACTTTTGTAGCGCTCTTATTGAAAAACCCTTTATTCGAATTATACAAACTTATGAAAGTCAATGGCGGACTCACGAAAAACACCATTAGTTGAACATGACCAGTTTGTCATCTTCCATCTTATTCCAGTGCCAAACAGGATCACAACACACTGGTATCAATAAAGCCGTGTGCTGCTATTTTGGCCATCAATACCGTTCGCAACCAGTATTTTACGATCAGTGACGCTGAATTCAACTTGTGCTCACTCATTAACAAAGACAGGCTTACGAGTTATAGCTCATCAAAGCTTGGAACTAATTTTACTCCATTTTTAGGGCTAAAAGTCGTGACGGACTGGCCGGTTTGCATCCGATTGAAAAAATTTTTGCACGGATATTATTTTTTATGCCCAATATACTAGAAAATGAGCGGGGAGCGGAAAAAATAACAGTTATCCATTTTTCTATGTATTTCGTGGGCGCTTTACTATATATATGTAACAAGGGAAATGAACCGACTTTTGTAACTAGCATTCGTAGGGAGTTTCTTGACGTTACCTTTGTATCGGACACATTATTTGATAAAATTGATTGTTGGAGGGTGTTGGGCGACCGCTCCTTTTCTGACCATCGATACATTGAATTTTTGCTTAGAGAAAAAGACCCGGTGGAAAGTGTCCCCAGAAATCTGAAGAGGACAAATTGGGTTAAGTATAGGAAAACCTTTGCCGGGTTATTGGCGACAATACCCTTATCCGAACCGCGTAATTCCGAGGACATAGATGGCCTAGTGGATCATATTACGACGGTTTTTAACAAATCTTTAGATGCTTCTTGCCCCGCGGCAAGGCCAAAGGGCAAGAAGAAACCACCATGGTGGTCTAGCGAGCTGCAACAGGGCAGAGACTCCGGCAGGAAACTCTTTAACAAGGCAAAGTCTTCAAGAGCGGACGAGGATTGGTTGGCCTACAAGCTGCAGCTTAGGACCTACAAGAAGAAGATTGGAACGGCAAAATGTGATTCTTGCAAAAAATTCTGTGATAATATAGAAGACGTTTCCGAAGCATCCAGGTTGCGAAAGGTTCTGGCTTCTACCCCTCACACTTTAGGTTATCTGAAAGATCTATTGGGGGTGTGAACTACCTCTAGTGGGGAATCACTTAGCCTGCTATTGGATACCCATTTTCCGGGCAACTCCCCTACGTCGCTTCAGGCGTCAGAATACTCTGACGCTAGTGCGACGGATATTGCTTCGGAGATAGTCAACATACCAACACTGAACTGGGCGATTAGAAGCTTCAAACCTTACAAATATCCAGGACCTGACGGTATCATTCCAGCTGAATTGCAGCACATGTCGGAGTACATTTCCCCTTGGCTATGTAGGCTTTTCACTCGCTGTATCAACTTAGCTTATATACCCCTGAAGTGGAGTGAGACGAAAGTGGTTTTCATTCCAAAAGCAGGAAAAAGTTCACACACTGTCCCAAAAGACTTCAGACCAATAAGTCTATCATCGTTCTTATTGAGGACAATGGAGCGCTTGATAGATTCTTACTTACGAAGAGTTATTGATCCTAAACTGCTGTCGGCGCGACTACACGCTTACAGCAAGGGAAGGTCAACCGAAACAGCTCTTCACGAGCTTGTGAGTACCATCGAGAAATTGCTCTCGGTAGGAGAATACACCATGACAGCCTTTTTGGATATAGAAGGGGCTTTTAACAATGTCACACCGGACTCGATATTATTAGCGGCACTATCTAGTCTAGGAGTGAATTCCGTGATCATCTCACTGATTGGAAATCTGCTAGCCAACAGGTGGATAACGTCTAAATTGGGAACGACTCTAATATCCCGATTCGTGAACAGGGGAACGCTACAAGGAGGCGTTCTGTCACCACTTCTATGGAACTTAACGCTGAACTCAATGCTACTTTCGTTGGAGAGACAAGGCTGCGTAGCCGTAATTGGGAAGTTTCTATCCACACTTAGAGACATTCTACAGAGGGCTCTCACTATGGTATCTAGCTGGGCAAGTAGTTGCGGTCTGGGGGTAAATCCGACCAAAACGGAACTTGTTCTTTTCACGAGGAAGTATAAGATACCTACCTTCGACCCTATTTCTCTTTACGGTGCTGATATCGCCTTCTCTGATGGAGCCATGTATCTTGGTGTATTCCTGGATAGGAAGCTGAACTTCAGACGGAATTTGGAGGAAAGGGCGAAGAAGGCGACTATAGCTTTATACTCCTGCAAAAAGGCCATTGGTAAGCGGTGGGGCTTCAGCCCGAAAATTGCTTACTGGATCTACACAGCGGTGGTTCGCCCAATACTGCTTTACGGGGTCATCGTCAGGTGGCCTGCTCTAGAGAAGGCCTCTAATACCAACCTTCTTGCAAGGGTACAGAGAATGGCTTCCATGTGTATCACTGGTGCCCTTCGTACCACACCTACGGATGCCTTGAACATCCTCTTACACCTAATACCGTTGGACATATTAGGAAAGCAATCGGCGGCCTCATCGGCCATTCGACTAAGAAGCACAATACAATGGCGTGGTCATAATTGTTGTCATGGAGTGATCCTGAATAACAGGAACTTACCATTGAACGTGGATTACACCACTCCGTAGAGTGTATTCGAACGACACTACCAAACTCTGATACCGACCAGGGAATCCTGGTCAGGGGGGGTTCCATGTAGCAGGCGTTCGATAAATTTCTATACTGAGCATCGAAATTGTGTGGTCAAGTTGGTTTCGGAGTCTATTCAAAGGAGCTTGGACTAAATCTGGCTCGCAGGTTGCCAGACCACTGCAGTGTTTATCAGGCAGAGGTACTGGCAATAAAGGAAGTTGCTGACTGGTTGGGTCGGAATATTGTGTCTACAACCGCAGTCAACATCTACTCTGATAGTCAGGCCGCGGTAAAATCCTTGGAATCAATGTTCCTGAAAACAGGAACCACCCTTAACTGCCGTACGTCTTTAAATGAGATGGCCAAGCAGTTCGACATCAGACTCATATGGGTCCCAGGGCACAGGAATATAACGGGAAACTGTGAAGCTGACGAGTTGGCAAGACAGGGCACTACCTTACGGGTTCCAGCGGACTTGGAATGTGTTGGTATACCCCTGGAATCTTGCAAGCTGTAACTTCGGCTTCACACCGCCGGCATAACCGACAACAGATTTGCTAATGGATCAACGTGCGGGATCACGAGACAGATCTGGCCGGCTCTAAATTATAAGCGCGCTACTATCACTCCCCCGTGGGGAGATTTCAACAGTAGTTGCTGTTATCACTGGGCACTGCCTCATAGGGAGACACGCTGAACGCCTCAGGGTCTCGTCAAATCACTTCTGTCGTAGCTGCATGGATGTGGAGGAGGTGGAGAGCATAGAGCACTTCCTTTGCTATTGCGCGGCGCTCTCCAGAACGAGACTTCGAACATTGGGATCGCCGTTTCTTCACGATCTCTCTGATCTCTCAAATGTGGACATTTCACATATCAGGGGCTTCATCAGTAGCTCAAACTGGTTCTACGGTGGGGACTGAGGGGAACACCTATTCATCCCATGGTATCACAATGGACCCCAGAGGCTAAGTGTGCGTTTCCTTTGGTTTAGCAGCCACTTTCAACCTAACCTAACCTAACCTAACCTACCCTGGAACCAGAATGCACGCTCAAACATAAGTTTATGACCGTGGAAGGACAACACGTGATATCCAGTTCTCTACAAATATCATATACTAGTCTTTGGGAGATTACCGAACAGACCCATGCAAAACGTTTGAAACCATTGCTGAATGAAATACACACAAACGATTACATATCACAAGTACAAAACCTAACAACTTTACAAACCTCATTGGCAGCACAAGAAATACTACAAAATACTACAAAATAGAATTGAAGCTCACAATTACCACCACATGACGGTCGGTTACTCAGCATTGATCATTACTGGCTGCATCTTGATGTCTCTAATAGTCAAACGAAATTCCAAACATCATCCAACTTCAGGGCCGCGTCATCAACACACAACGTCTGATTTCACGGTGCATATTGTCGTATATGTAGCATATTTACTTATGTATGTAGCACAATGAAGTGCCAGTAAAGAACAAAACAATATAAACAAACAAACCTACATATATGCATACGTACTTTTGGCTAGCGACAAACAAATGTAGAACAAATAATATCAAGTGGATATTTGGGATAGGTCGAACGGTTTTAATACATGACTCAGTGTGTTTGTTTGACTGAGCGGGTTATTGTACGAAGCAATGAAATCGAATAGAGTTGGTTGATCGATATGTAGAGCAACTCGGTTCAATTTCATTTGCAGGCCGTATGGAATGCGCAATTGGTGTTTTATATCGGTCTGCACTTTAACCAGTATAATTCCACTCGTTTACTTGGAATTGTACTCTATGTATGATTGATAATTGAGTAAGAGAAACCACCCTATAATTCATGGTCGCCTAATACAATCGTACTTAGTGATAAATAGGTAGAATAAATTAAAAGAGACTTTATATTTACTTAAGAGACTAAATAATGTAACATTCAAAAGTTACTCTAATTTTGTAAACCACTCATTAGTGTTATTTGTAATTTTAAATATATAAGCAAGGGCAATTTTAAATAAAGTTTTAAGTTTGGATTCAACCAGCAAGAAGAAAACACTTGTTTTATTTGAAAAGCAAAAGGGATCCAAATGAACTGTTAAAGCCTGACGAACATCATTAGAATATATAACAATTATCAGCAACCACTCCCTAAATGAAACTACAACAATGAAACAAAAGCCAACACAGCCTCTCCTCAGATGACCAAGAAATGCCAGCTCAGCATCTAGAAGCAACCTAAAACACATTGTTGAGCTCCACTCAACGGGGGGAGCATGTTTATATGCATTCTAAAAGTTTAAGTTTGTTCTTGTTATTGTTTTGTATATCATAAAAGCAATTTCATTTTGCTTTTATGTTAACACAGCATGTTTATACACATGCTAAAACGTTCGATTTTGTTCTTATTATTGTAAAAACAATTTTATTTTGCTTTTACGTTAACACAGCATTAATAAGTTCATTAGTCGAATGACCATGAAATATTGCAGCCATAGCGTCATCTCTTTGAACAAACACTTTTATGCCAATAAACTTCATTAATGCTGAGTTAAAGAAATGATAATTTTATAAAATTAGTATATAAGTATACAAATTTAAAAATAAAGTGTCATTCTTGTTTTACAACAAAAACATTTCAATTTCAATCAAAGGAGAAACACGCTTTAACTGCCGATTGTTTAACCAAAGAAAATAACGTTCAATTCAGTATATGTGCTGATATTGAAGAACAATTTAAATTCACAAACCAGTGAATAAACATTAATATTGATTGATAAAATCTACAACTTTTAGTTTTTTAAACAATTAAAAAAAGCCTAATGTCTATATGTATTTATTTTTTTCCTTTCAAAAATTTAATTTTTGTTTAATTCTTATTTCTTTAAAACAATTTTACACAAAACAGTTTCATATTTTCATCAAAAAAATAGATTCATACAGATACGCTGCTATTAACCCATTGAACATTTCTTACAGTGCAATTCTCATTTTCTCACCAACACAACTATATTTTTATATTTGAACATCACTGCATTCTATGCTTTTTACGTTGGTGACTTTTTATATTATTACTACGACAACAAAATCAACAACAAGTACAGCTATGACAAAAATGAAAAATTTAGAATAACAAGAACAATATAGTGTAGCAACAGTGTTTAATCAAAATTTAATAAAGGATGTCTTTGCAATTTAAGGAATTAATTCACGCTTAAATTTTTAGTGTTGCTTTATTGAAAGTCAAATTTACAAGGGCGGAAATAGCCTGTACAACTCTTATTATCTAATTAGCGTTGCCGGATGGCAGATCACTACAATCTCGGCCAACCTGACAATACAATCGACCCCGATTGTCATTCACCCTCTAAGACTTCATCCTCTAGGAACTCATAGTCTTCATACTCGGAAGTGTTGCCTTCAGTTTCCGCTAAGCTATTGTCTATTCTACTTTCATGTTCCAGCCACTTTTTTAATCGACTAGCATCAACTATACCGACGTACGACATTTGCGTTACTTGGCCATTTTCCTCATCCGATATTTCGTACCGGTCGTTACCCAATCGTTTCTGAATAGTATACGTTCCTCGGAACTTTGGTATAAGTTTCTTATTTATACCGACTGTTGTGTCAACATTCTTTAACACTACTAAGTCTCCTACTTCAAAAGATTTTGCCGGTTTGTGATGCTCATTAAAATATTTTAGGTTGTACGATTGAGACCTCTTAATAGCGTCTGATGCTGCCTCTCTAATCGACTTCACGTTTACTACCCCTTCAGCATATGCTTTTTGCAGATCTTCGGTCAGTTCGTCAAGTGTTTCACCCCGCTGTTCGATTCCGAATAGCATCCTACTGGGCAACTGCCCCGTTGCGCGGTGGACGGTATTATTAATGGCGAATTCCACCTGCAACAGTTTCTCCACCCAGTCGGAATGATCGATGGGTTCCGTCAATTCAGCTAACATTGCCCTAAAGTCCCTATTAACCCTTACCACCTGTCCGTTTGATTGTGGGATGCCACTGATACTTTGACATGACTAATGTTGCGCTCGGTCAAGAATCTATCAAATTCGCTGGATGTGAAGCATGTTCCCCGGTCACTAATTATTCTGCGTGGTCGGCTATAGTTCTCGAAATATATCCTCAGGGCGCACAGTCCTTCCTTTATCCCCGTAGTCTTTACCCAGTATAACTTCGTAAATTTCGTAAAAGCGTCTACTATCACTAAAATATGTTTTCTTTTGGACCTTGTCGACGGCAAAGGGCCAAAGTGGTCTATGTGTAATGTGTTAAATGGTATCGGCATTTTATCTTTATTGTACAAATTTCTCTCATTCTTTCTATGAGGTGCCGAGTAATATATGTACTTTAGGCAATTTCGTATGAACCGATCTAATTTATTTCTCATGTGCGGGAACCACTAGCATTTCTTTATCTTATTAAGACACTTTTCTATCCCTACATTAGGGTGTCCCAAAAAAAATTATTTTTCGATTTTCATGGGTGCCTAAGCATTTTTTGAAAGCTTATAGGGTAAAGTATTTTTGTGATTTTTTTTTTCAGATTTTTCGGAAGAGGTTTAGAGGTCGCTAAAGTCGAATTTTACCCAAAAATCGGGATTCCCGGACATTTTTTGAGTTTTACTTATTACTTGGCCCATAGCCACGATTTTCTTTGTTACAAAGTCAATATTTTAAAAGAAGAATGTTCAAGCTTTACTTTTCTGTGTAGAAATCGTAAGTTTCGGTATTTTTTTGCTTATTTGCGTCCCCTTAATGACATTTTTCGTAAATTTCGCATAAATTTTGAAAGTTATGCTTTGTAACTTTTAAAATTTCTATCAAAGTTAAAAAAACTAGTGACGCAGTTTAAAATGTGGATAAAGGCTGAATTATTGAATTTGCTCTTACCGTTCCAAAGTTATACCCTTTTTACGCTTTGTACCCATATTGTGAAATTAAAAATATTCTAAGGTGTTTTTTCCAGTTATGCATCGGATTTCTTTTAATGTTAGTTTTTATTTTTTCTTTTCAAATATTAAATATGGGTGGTTCTGTTGCAATGAGAGTCAACATGGTTGATTTTGAAATTTTTTACAACTCCCCCCAAACTCTAGACTCATACCCAAAATAAATTAAAAAATTCTTTTTTTTTGCTTTGCAATTATTTCTTAGAGCTTTTGCGATGAAGTTCTATGCCCTGCAATAAATTCTGAAAGTCTGTTTCAGAAGTTGTAACATTTATACAAGAATGAGCCATGGCCACGCCGCGTTCTGCGACATCATTTACCACGTGCAATTGCTGAACTTTATTCTTTGCTTCACTAAAGGGTTTGTTTTTATGCCATTTTTCCGGATCTGTTTGTAAAAAATCAACAGATATGTTGCAGGCTTCAAAAAAGGCTAGGCTGGCTTCGGATATTAAATCTTGAATTTGTTTATTTTTAAGCATGTTTCGGATAATACTGATTTTACTAATTCTTTGCCGTTACTTGGCACGTGTAGATTTCGGACCATTAAACGCAACGTTTTGGTGTCGATACGTTCATCAAAAAACGCTAAGGGAACCAACTTCGGGGATAGGTACCACTGGTGCCCCAGAGAAGTTTTCAACGTGGCGCGTGCGATTGATTCGTTAAAGCTTTTATAGTTATCCAATTGCTTCAATAAACTTAAATCATTGAGAGGAGCGTATCTAGGGCACTGGCATATGTACCAATTTTTGATGTATATTCTCAAAATAAATGCAGTAAATTCAAGCAAGGCGTCAATTTTTTAAGCGTTTATGAACGATTGAAGCTGGTTCCGAAAAATGCATATTTTTAATGAGTATATAATTTTCATCATCCAGCGTGCCCGATTAATGGCTCCAGGAGCTTTTATTTTCGGATGGGGCTCAGATCTATCACCCAAAAATATAAGTCTCAGTTGAAGCAGTTCTTTGTAATCTTGTCTTGGTTGCATTTCCTCAAGCTGCGCTTTTATAAAATTTTTTACATCTTCGCGTATATATTTCGACATTATTTTTTGAACAATTTTGTGGCTGATGCAGTCGGAAAAATTGTCCTTGTCAATAGACTCCCAACTTTGCTGAAAAGTGGCGAAGACTTTGATTTGTGGTGATGTTGTCTGTTCTTCAATATCAAGTGCCTTAAACGCTGATCCTGCAACAAGCTCCAACATATGATGACGCCATGCTAAAAATACACTGTGGAACAAATTCAGGTTAGGAAAAGTTAGGTCGATTCTGAGATCGAGGGGTGAAAATAGAGGCTAAATTAGAAGACCCGTATCGCGGCGTTTGTTTATGTTAGTTCGAATTTTTTTTTAATCGACCTTCGAACTTTGCAGTCAAATGCCGATTTTCAGCATACTGTTTATATAGTTTTTTGGCTATAACTCGTCGACTAATTGATATTTTTTCAATCTGTAAAAGCCAAATTATTGCTAGAGACCTGTGCAACAATTAAAATTTTTTAAAAAATTGATTTAGAAAATTTTTGTGGTGCTTATAGCAAAATGTTGGAAAAATTATTTTTTTTTCATGCTTTTTGAAAATATTTTCCACAAAACTAAGTCTGTTTTGCTTTCTGTTTGATCTATAATATGCTTCTCAGTTTCTTCAATAAATTTCATTTGAAAAGAAATGGTCTTAGTCGATAATTTGCGTTAAAAATCCCAAAACCAATAAATAAATAGCGATTTAGGCAGAAGTAATTAAAAAGGGAAGTTCCAAGAATTAGGAATTAGTAAAACAACTTTTTTGTTTTCAACGACCGCACATGTAGCGATTTTTTTATTTCGTACAAGCGAACTATTTTCAAAAATGAAGATTCAGTTAAGACTCGAAACTCAGCCGAAGCTGATGTCTTTTAATTTTCGCTCGGTCGTGATAAAATTCGCTATTAATTTTTTTGGAACTTATTTCATTTTGTGAGTGATTTAAGTTAAGTGCATCGGTTTCATAAAAATATCAAAAAAAAAAAAAAAAAAAAAAACATTGTATTAAAAATGTCGGAACCAAAATGCAAAATGGACCATTTTTGTAATGTTTGTGGACGCTTCATAGCAAGCGATGAAAAATGTGGCAATGCCAGTGATTTTTTTTTTTGGTGTAAACTATGCCCCTAAAAAAGTTTGCTTTAATTGCTATTCAACTCTTATGCAATGGAAAAGTGAAAAGAAGAAGGCTATGCCTTTTGGTATACCAATGATGTGGTTAGACAACAGCCCGCATCAAGAAGAAAATTGCTATGGATGTATCAACTACCATAAAACTTTGAATAGAAGGAAAGCAGTGCCAAATGTCCAATTACCATTACCGCACTCAGAATTCGTTCCAGTACCAACATACCGAAGTATTGATCTTCAAACAGATATCAGTACTACAACCGCCGCTGCTACATCCATGGATTTCTTCTCAGAATACGACCCTGGTAAAGGTACATCCTATGAAACATCAAAGGACCCAATTCTAGTTACACAAAACCAATTGGATGGAATTGTTGCAAATTTGTGTTTGACTCAGAAAAAATCAGAACTACTGGCTTCATTTTTGAAAGGAAATAATTTGCTGGCGAAAGGTACCAAAGTAACAGCATATCGAAAACGCCAAAAAGAGTTAGAAAAGTTCTTCAATGTGAATGATGCAAAAAGTTTCACTTATTGCAACGATATTGAAAAGTTAATAGAGACGATAGGGTTAACCTATAAAAAAGATGATTGGCGTTTATTCATCGATACTTCACTAATCAGCTTAAAAGTTGTGCTTCTGCACAAGACAAATAGAATGACTTCTGTTCCGATTGCGTATAGCACTGACACTAGTGAAAATTTGGATAACTTGAAACACATTCTGTAAGTAGTCAAATATAACGAACACCAGTGGCGCTGTTGCTGCCTCAAAATAGTTTCATTGATTACAGGCTTAACAGCATCTGACCGTCCAAAATATCCGTGTTTTTTGTGCGATTGGGATTCACGATACGGAGTAGGTATTAAAGGAAGAAACCAGTACAAACAGCATAACTGGAATAGTCGCATTGGACGGAAATGACCTAATGACAATAGGCTACACGAAAGTCTTGTTCCTGAAATGAAAATTTTGTTGCCGTTGCTCCACATTAAACTTGGCATTGCTAAAATTTTTTTGAAATGTATCGCAAAAAGACCAGCAGTATTCAATAGCTTAAAAGACATTTTCCCAAGACTAAGTAACGCCAAAATTCAGGAAGGGGTTGTTAATGGTCCCGACATACGGAAACTAATGAGTCGTCAAGATTTTGACCAAGTTCTGACAGACCGAGAATTAAATGCATGGCTCGCATTGAAAGCAGTCATTAAAGGACTTTTGGGTAAAGATCGCAAAGACGACTACAGGCAATCTGTTGAAAACATGTGGCAGCTTTCGATGAAATTGGGGTTAATATGTCGTACAAAATTCATCTCTTGCATCAGCATCTTGATCAACTCGTTCAACAGTTGCCAACTGAATCTGATGAGCAAGGCGAACGTTATCACCAAACTGCGCTTCCATTTGAAATAAGGTAACTATAGAGTGTGCATATTTTGAATTCCTAGATTTTTCTAATATCTTTGTCAGAGTGCACAATTTAAACATGTTAACGATTGAAAACTATTTTCGTTTCAGGTACAGAGGAAAGAAATCTCCAGATGCAATACTCGCTGAAATTTGTTGGTGGTATAAAAACACCTTTGAAGCAGAGGAAGACGAGGAAAAAGAGGAAGAAGGGGAAGACAAAGATGAAATTCCAGAATATCTGTTGGACGAAATTATCGACCTTTCTGATGATGATGACGATGACCAAGATATTAGAGAGAGCAGTGATGTTGATCCACAGCCGCCTGCTAAACGGCAACTGGCCAAATCATTCATTTAATTTATTTAATTTTTTTACTTAAAACTTTTCATAACTAACATTTCAAAAATATATTTTTTTTCCCATATTTTTATAATTTATTTTTCAATGTTTCTTCAAAACCAACATTGAACAAAACTGGTACATAACAAATGAGAAGTAAATTAATATTAAGCTGGAAAACGCAAGTTTTGTATTATGATTGTTTTATTTTCAAATGAAATTTATTGAAGAAACTGAGAAGCATGTTATAGATCAAACAGAAAGCAAAAAAGACTTAGTTTTGTGGAAAATATTTTCAAAAAGCATGAAAAAAATAATTTTTCCAAAAATTTTCTAAATCAAAATTTTAATTGTTGCACAGGTCTCTAGCAATAATTTGGCTTTTACAGATTGAAAAAAATATCAATTAGTCGACGAGTTATAGCCAAAAAACCATATAAACAATATGCTGAAAATCGGCATTTGACTGCAAAGTATGAAGGTCGATTAAAAAAAAAATTCGAACTAACATAAACAAACGCCGCGATACGGGTCTTCTAATTTAGCCTCTATTTTCACCCCTCACTCTTAGAATCGACCTAGCTTTTTCTAACCTGAATTTGTTCCACAGTGATATGAGGTCTTTTTTTAATTTTTGGCAAAGTAAAACACATGCCCCAATTCGACATCCTGTATTGGAACTTGTTGTGTCTCGGCCTGATCTTCTCCCCTTTCGAATGGAAGTGGTACTACTCCCAGAAGCTTGGTGTCGAAATTTCCGGTTGCACTAATTGAAAGCCGATCAATTTTTTTTCTTTTTTTTAAATCTTTCCATCCCAATGCACTGTAATGAAATTGGACGCCTCAAACGATTTCTTAATAGACTCTGCGGCAATCATTCGCTGTTTCTGACGTTCTCTCCAAATTGAACTCTTTGGGCATGCAGCTTTTGGTCTGCTGTGTACAAGTACAAGGTCTGAGCAGGAATTCACTACAAGTGCGGCTTTGCGGCAACTAATTCCAGTTCTGTCCAGACCTGCACAAAGCTGTTGCTTATTTGAGGAAGTAGCAAATTCTTTTTGGAGTAGTTTTATTGCTGGCTCATATTCTGAATCATTATCATCTTCATCATCATCGCTATTAACGCCGCAGCTATCTATGTTTGCAACAGATTCCAATTTTATCTTCCGGACCTGCTTTGAACTTGGAGATTTTGCGGAAGGTTAAACTATTGTGCTGAATACGCAACTTAAGTTGTGCATGACATATTTTTGTTTTTCAATTTGTCGTTTACTTTTCAAAGATTTATTCTTATATACCGATAACCACTCTGAGTGCAATTTTATTACATCGTGCAATGTGTTGAACCTTTTGATTCGTTTCCCACAAATCCTTAAAATTGTTTGCAATTTTTCTGGCGCTTTTTGATATCGTGTATTTTTCGACCAAATGTAATTTGAAAAATCATTGCAGTATTTGCATTTTCGTTGGCGGTTCAGCAGGATCAAAGGCATCAATCATTTTGCCCACAAGCCACACACTTCTTGTCCTCAACAAAGCCATATCTAGTTTTAAACGCTATTTTCACTATTTTAAAAATTTCACACTTTATAACTTTTCACTATCACTTGAAAAATAACAATGACAAACAAATGTTAAAAAACAAATTTATATATTCATTTTTTTTTTTTTAAATTTGCCTGATGCAGCAATAAAATTATTGGAAAATTTACAATGATTTCTTAAAATTATATAAAAAAACTACCTGTGTCATTAAGAATGCCTTCTTCAGTCTTAAAGTGGGAAATCCTAATAATATTTGAAGTAGCAAATCAGTTGAATAAAATATACCTGGTCCATTGTACTTTTTAATTCTATGATGACTCGCATATACCTGAAGTGCTTCACTTGTTAAATTCTCTAATGATGTAAATTAAACCGAATGTGGTTACTACAGCAATAGAACTTCTTTTTTTGTTTAGTTTACCAGTTAAACATGAATTGTTACCTAAAACCATATCATAAAATTTATTGTTCACTTGTGTACCTTTCTAATTTTTTTCCAGGAGGAACGCTAAAACAATTTTTTAACAACATTATCAAATCACCTCGTAAAAGTTGTTTCAGAGTCTATAAAGGACAAAGAAATATTTATAAATATTCGCGCGATTTGTTATAAATCTTCGAAAAACTTTTTGCACACAGGAAATGTTAGTTTAGTTTAGTTTTCTTTTTTTTTTTTAACGAAAGAACTACCTTACGCAAAGCATGCTTGCACAATATTTTTCCGATGCATAACTGGCAAAAATACCTTAGAATATTTTTAATTTCACAAAATTGGTACAAAGCGTAAAAAGGGTATAACTTTGGAACGGTAAGATAGAAATTTTAAAAGTTACAAAGCATAACTTTCAAAATTAAAAGTTACAAAGCATAACTTTCAAAATTTATGCAAAATTTACGAAAAAATATCATTAAGGGGACCCAAATAAGCAAAAAAAAAAAATACCGAAACTTACGATTTCTACACAGAAAAGTAAAGCTTGAACATTCTTCTTTTAAAATATTGACTTTGTAACAAAGAAAATCGTGATTATGGGCCAAATAATAAGTAAAACTTAAAAACTGTCCGGGAATCCCGATTTTTGGGTAAAATTCGACTTTAGCGATCTCTAAACCTCTTCCGAAAAATCTGAAAAAAATTCACAAAAAGACTTTACCCTAAAAGCTTTGAAAAAATGCTTGGGCACCAATTATTTTTTTTTTTTGGCACTCCCTACCCTACATGGCCATATTTTACGTGTGTCAGTTGCATTATGTTTTCTTCCATCTCTGCGGGTATGTTTAATTGCATCTGGCCCTGTGAGCCTGCTCGGAAAACCAACCCATTGTCTAGCTCATATCCTTCCAGAACCCTTCGAACTAGCGTCAGTATGTAATTCGGTCTCGCGGAGGGGGCTATATACCGCTAAAATTGGTGATTCAATCTATTTTTCAGTGTCAAAAATGCCTCTGTACACTCACTTGTCCACTCAAATGTTCTATTTCTCAGCTGTGTCAACGGTCTTGCTATTCTCGAAAAATCTAGGACAAATCTGCGGAAGAACGAAAATAAGCCCAAACACCGTTCTAGCTCTCCGTGGTCCGTGGGCATCGGATAGTCTTGAATTGTCTTGATATGTTAATCATTGGGGCGTATCCCATTTTCGGTCACCTGGTAACCTAGATAATCGAGCTCACGATATGCGAATTTACACTTTCCCAAATTTAATCTCAACCCTGCGCCTCTTAAAACACGTAAAACCCTCGCCAAAATATCTAAATGCTTCTCGAATGTTTCGGATGCGATGCTAGTGTCGTCCAGATACACAACTATCTCCCCTTTGTAAATTCCCTCAACACCATATTAATAAACCGCTGAAAGAAAGCTCCGGCATTTTGGAGGCCTAAAGGCATATAGCAGTATTCGAACTGTCCTAATGGTATCACAAAAGCCGTATATTGAATCGAGTCTGCGTGCATCGGCACTTGGTGAAAACAGTTCTATAAATCAAGGAACGAAAAATACTTCTTATTACCCAGGTAGTCGAGGCAATCCTCGATCACGGGCAGAGGGTAGTTGTCCTTTAAGGTTATCTTATTTAATGACCGATAGTCGACACACATTCTTAAATTTCCGTTGTTCCTCCTAACCAACACGATTGGCTCGCTCGGTCGAATTATGCCCCTCTCCAACAATTCATCAAGTGTCCCTTTTACTTCGCATCGCTCACTATATATCGGTACATCATTTGTCGATCTTATTTTCATACAGCAGGCTGATAGCCTTGAGGTGGCCTCTAAAGGCCCGAAATAGTTTGCATCCAGTACCGACAGCAAAGTGCGAGCATCCGCCGAAGTTATAGTAACGTCCATGTCAACCTCAGTTTTGGCCTCAATCGCACAAACAATCTGTGCTATCCCCCCGCACTCGTCGTTTTCTTCGATAACGTCTAATTCGCCAATATCGGGATTCTCGGACCCCTCTAATTCAGAAACCATTGGGTTTAGTGAAAATTTCCCTATCACATTTAATGGTTTAGTCCTATTACATTTTTCAATTTCTACAAAAACATTTTCATTATAAAAAGGCAAAAGACTAAATAAATTATCTGCTGTGGCTGGACTTTTCACTACCTCCTGCGGATCTTTATATAATTTAAACAGCATAAATGCACTTATTACTTCACTTTCTGGTTTATTACTAGTTGTGTTTACATTTAAATTCAAAAGTTCATTTTTGTTATAGCTTATTTTTAATCGGCATAGACGTATATTCAGTTTCCATTAGTAGGTCGCGGCCGATTAGCAGTGGCACGACAGCCTCTTCGTCTGGCAAAATAAGAAAATCATGAATTAAAATTTTATTATCAAATTTAATTTTACACTTAACGTGAACGAACGTACTTAATTGTTTATTTCCAATACCACGATATTGGGTTGCCGCCTTCTCTACGTCAATTTTGAATGCACGAAGCTAATGGGGCTACCCGAATCAGGTAAGGAGAGTAATGTAATTAATTCAGTGCACTTATCCTATTTTATGAAGGCAACACTTACCATTTGATATTCATCGAATGCTTCACCTTGCTCGGATCTGGTCATGGCAGCGGCAATTCTCTGTTTTCTCGGGCAGTCCTGTTGGTAATGCCCGACTTCAGCACACACAAAACACGAATTGGGTGGTCGCTTCGGCTTCTGGCATTGGCTCTGGTAGTGTCCGAATTGTGAGCAGTTATAATATCGGACCTCAGCATCGGGCGGCTTGACGGGATTCGAATTATTAGCGGCCATTTATTTTTGTTGGCAGCTGTCACACCTATGGCCTTCGTTGGTCCGGATCGTGTTTGGTGTCGACGCTGTTCGTACCGGTCCATGCGCTTGATGAGTTCATCGATGGTGTTGGCTCCGTATAGGTACGAGATCGAGTTGCTGGTGTCAGGTATCCTGTCGATTATTATATCGACCAGCTCCTGCTCGTCGATATCGGCTATAGCGGCAATTGACTGCATCGCTACTAAATAGCTAATGCACGACTCATTCGACCTTAGCAATCGTGACCGCAGTTGCCGATACACTTCTTGCCGCGACACAGTTCGTTTGAACATTTTCGTCAATTTCGACTTCAGCTGCTCATATTCTATAAGGCCTAAGTTGTTCACAAAATTCTTTGGGGTGCCTTCTAGCCGCCGGCACACACTTTTCCTTCTCGTTGTAGCCGCATATATTCGTGTAGTCTTCGAACTGCACGAACCACTTCGATACGTCGTAGTGGTCATCGCCACTGAATGGTGGTACGGCGGCGTCCAGTTCGCTAAGATCCATACGACGGGTGTTCGTGCCTTGGTTTTGACCCGCCTCCAACTCACGTATTTGTCGCTGCAACTTTAATACCTCTACGCGAATTTGTAGCTCTCTCAATTCGTCTCCAGCCGCCGCATTAAAGGCGCTAATGGTGGCAGCATTGATGTATGACGTCGGTGCTGCATCTTCGGTGGTATCGCTTCTCTTGGCATCACTATAACCAGGGTGTATGGCATCAGGGCCTTTAATAGTCATCATCTGGGCTGCATGTGTCTGGGCAGCGATCGGATCAGGGGCAGCGATCGGATCAGGGGCAGCAGACGTGTGGCCAGCATATGCGTAGCCAGCGAGAGTGCGGATAGCGGTTGTATGATTGGCAGTGGTCGGCAGGTCCATGGACAGCAGGCATACTTATGGCGGGTCTATCAGCAGCGGTGATACGGACGGCAGGCACATGGCCAGCAGGCGACACGGCCTCATGGTCACTTATGTTGACCTCATCTTCGGTAGCCATGATCGTTGCCATCAATCTGCCATTAACTGGTATTTCGGCATGCGTAATTGGCTCAGCGTGGCCGACTCCGGAAATTCAATTCCGGCCTCCGTCAATGTTCCGATGATAGTACTTCGACTTGGGCGCAAGTCCATTTTTCTCTAAGCATACTTACAATTT
Organism: Cordilura impudica; assembly: GCA_963682025.1. Lineage (NCBI taxonomy): Eukaryota > Metazoa > Arthropoda > Insecta > Diptera > Scathophagidae > Cordilura > Cordilura impudica. The sequence continues at coordinate 122,903,639 of OY821521.1, read as the reverse complement.
GATAAACTTGTAATAGGTTTTTGTAGCGGCAGGCGCGTGCTCAACGATACAATTATTCTGGCAAGTTGTATTGCAATTGGTACGTACCAACAAAATCACCTTTTTCGCTGTTTCCTTCAAATATATTTTCGCGATTTTGTGGTTTTTCAGTTGTACCCCACACCTGATTATGTAGCAGCAGTGTTTAATCAAAATTTAATAAAGGATGTCTTGGCAATTTAAGGAATTAATTCACGCTTCAATTTTTAGTGTTGCTTTATTGAAAGTCAGATTTACAAGAGCGTAAATAACCTGAAATTGGCCGTACAAAATATTCTTGTACGTGCCACCTCATTTACAATTATATACAACTCTTATTTGCCGGATGGCAGAACACTACAATAGAAACAACATATTTTTCATTTCTTTTTTTTACGTTTTCAGTGATTTCTCAGGATCTATTAAACCGGTTTTCATGATTTTGAATAGAAACCTTCTCATGATGTTAATGAATCATTCTCACTAAAGACGAGCATTCTATCCTATTGAGGGCGTGATCGCCACAAGAACAGCATAGACAAATCTTATTTTTTCAAAGGAATTTTGCTTCTTCGATGAATTCTCGGGACCTACTTAACCTGCACACTGGTGCAGAGGGTATAAAAATAATAAATTTGTAACAGAAATGAAACCAATTGAAGGCAAACACTCTTCGATTATTTTAAAAATCAAAAATTACAAAAGCTATCCAAAAAATTTGTATTCCCATTTTATTATTTCTTGGCTTTATAACCATTTTATAAAATAAAAATTAAATATCAATTACAATTCTTCAGATTCACAAATTATCCGTAAAATAATTGAACATATCACTGACAATAACATGTAGCCAATTTGAAAACGCAAAATAAGTATAACCTCTTTTATTTCCATTCACAAGTATGACTACCAATTACACAATAGAAAAAAGTATTTCTAGTTAAAAAGCGCGTTAAATATAGTTGATATAATAGATTTTGTGGATTTGATTAAAGCAATTAAAACTGCACCACCTTTTAACATCCATTGCTTTCAGTTATGATTAATAATATTTCCGATTTCCTTAGAGCATGTTTTTCAAGTGTCGAAAGAAGCATTCAAGTGTCTTGGTTTTCTAAAACGGTGCAAAAATTACTTCACTCCCTCTGATCTCCTTAAAATCTATACCACTTTCATCCGACCGAAAATGGAATACAGCTCCCATATATGGGCAGGAGCTTCAAAGTCTATTTTGGAGCTACTGGACCGTGTGCAATGGAGGGCGTTGATGCTCATCAATGACAGTAGGGTATCTAACTCTATTGACTCATTGGAACGTCGCCGGAATGTGGGTTGTGTCTTTGCTGACAGTTATAGTCTAATAAAATTCAAGTCAAATATCCACAAACACTACTCCCTCTTTCCTCCTTCCCATAACCTATTTTCCTGAGATCAAAACAATGCACTGCTTCTGTAGGGGCATCCCCTGAGTGTTGGTTAATAATAAAAAAAATAAAAGATCCTTTTATTAATGATGTAATTAAAATCGGATCATTTATCCTTTAAACTGACTTAATACTTATTGCTAATTGTTTACACACAAGACATGTTATTAAAAATAACATAAATTTAAAAAAAAAAATAAATTATATTTATATAAGTACACTTTTTACCAAATTAAACTCATTTGATTTAAAGTTTAAATTTACAGAGTCTTTTTTCTACAATATAATGATACAGCAACAATAATATAATATAGCTTAAGACTATAGTGTAATATCTTAAATACAGAATTATGGAATATAGAATTACAGCGACGCTTTTAATATAGAGTGAAAATTGTATAACAAACTATTTCGTAAAATAAACTTAAAACTAACTTAATCCTAACATTACATACTAATTAAAAAAAATAAAAAAAACAATCGCAAAACTAAAAATAAATATAGAAAAGTTAAATTCAACCGCTATGAGTACCAGTAGTACTTTTCCTATAAAAATTGGTACATAAAGAAACAGATAAATCAGAGTGAAAACATTCTTTATTCATGTGACTAATAGGAGAGAAATAATTAATATTTGTACAGTTAAAGCCTTGTTGAGAATTAAAAATATCTAACATATTTGTTTTCATTATTAGATATTGTTAGTATAAATCTCTTTAAAATATCACTGACATAATGGCCAATGGGTGTAATATTTGATTCATTATAAATAAAAAAAAATTCGAAAAACTTTTGAAGAAAAATTCAAAATATTTCCCAATACAGCACCTTACGCTCTAAAATTTTCAATTCCTTAACCATTATTGGTGATATATTAAACTAAGTTGGGCATCCATATAAAAAACACGTCTTATACTGGTTTTGTATAATAACAATTTTGTTTTTATTGGTAAATCTTTATTATGTAAAATTTTAGAAAACGTGCCAATAATTTTAAATATTTTTTTATTTACTTGGCTTGCATTCTTATTAAACTTCAAAAACTGATTTGATTTAAAGCAATAATATTTCTGTATGTTTAATTCTAAAAAATGACTACTACATAGTAAACTATTTTTCCTTTTAAATAATCTTATTTAGTTACATACATTATTACTTTGCAAGTTATTCATTATAATTCATACATTTTGAAACACAGTTACTCATTTTTTATGTTAAAGTATAATGTAAAATTCATTCAAACTTATTAGAATATCCAATGTAATATCCAATTCATCTCGTATATGTTTACAGTCTGTAGTTTAAAGAATAAAAAATGTGTTATTTTTCATATTACCGAAATTTCATTCGTATTCCTCCTTACCAATATTTAAACCGAAAATATTTATTGTTTTCAGTCTGTCATTTACAACTTCCACTGCATGAAAACGAAACGATTTTCAAAGTAAATTCATCCAGAAATCCTGTCTATCTAGAAACACGACCAGCAGAATATCAACTAATTTGTTCTTATATCCGTAGATTTGTCATACTTAAGTGTCAAAAGTACGCTTGAAATATTCAATAACAAAATGAGTTAAACTCATTTTGCTGTATGTTGCATATTTATTTATTTATTTATTGTAATATATTTTACAAATTAATTTATAAAATACATTAAGAAAAAAGCGCAGGGTAACTGGAACATATTGCGCGCAAAATATGATTAAAATTGAAATTTAAAAGAAAAAGTATACAATAGATGATTTAGTTTACAAGGAAAAAATAATTATATATGTATTAAGAATATGAAATATTGGTTTAGATATTAGAAATTTCATATTTGTTAAATGATGATAAAATTTTTGTCAGTTGCTATGGCTTCGAGCAGTCAAGGATTTTATCAAGCAGATCAATCATCCCGGAAATTGGACATTCTTTAATGACATGGAAAACACTCATAACTAGGTGACAGGAACTGCACATTAAAGGATCAGAATGATTATAGTAATGTTGAGTGTTAAATACTCCCTTCCCAACTCTGATACGAGCAAGTAATACGCATTGAGATCTAGTATAACTTTGATGGTATATAGGTCTCTTGTTGGTTGTATTATGTTGTCTAAGAAAAGATTCTGAATTTTGCCATATATCTTGTCGGTTGTTTTCATATATGGAATTAAAGCTATTTCTCAAGACAAAATGGTGGCATGGAACTTCAGTTAGCAAGGGTAATTTTATAGCTTCTTTTGCCGCACTATCCGCAACACCATTGGCTTTAATACCAATGTGTGTAGGTATCCATAATATAAGAATTTGATGGTGTATGTTTGGATTTTTCAAAATACTGTCATATATGTAATTTTTGTTGAATAAAATCGCTTTGACAGCACTGAGGCCATCTGAACATATAATAGTTTTTGCATCCTTTTCAATAGCATATATAATTGCTGCATTGATTGCAGTTACTTCAGCCGAAAAAATGTCAGAAAAACAGGTAGATGACTTTGTTTAACAACCAACCGATTTGAGTTCTGGTAAGATCCATCTGTATAGAGCTCAGTGTCAGCAGAATAATTATGTATTTTGTCTGCAATGTAGGATTTAAAAACTTCTGGGCTTGTGTCCGATTTTTTATGGAGAGCCAAACTTAAATCAAACACAATATTTTGCGCAGTACTAAGATCGTTATTAGGCTTAGAACGTAAAGGAATTTCGAATTTCCGGAGGAGAGATTATATTTTGCACAAAGCATTGTTGTCTTTTGTTGTCTCAGAGTTAATAGTTAACCAAAATAGCTCATGTAGACCATCCTAAGGATCAGTTATGATCTAGATATTATGTTTATTGATCATTTATTTAAAATAGAAATGAAATCAGGAGATCTTGATTCAAGCCTTAAGGATTCAATAGGTGTGGCTTTTAACAGACCCGTATCAGTTCGGAAACAGCCATTTAAACCTGAATTTATTTTTGTAATATTTACCTTAAATGTCCAACCATAAACGGTTATATACTGTGTTGGATTAAGCCATGAGCTAAAGACCTACATAACAATCTAATAATTAAACTTCTAAAATGCTCATTCCGCAACAAATTTTTGGTAAAAATAACACCAAGAATTCTTAATTGATTTTGTGTAAGTATTTCAGCATTGCCAATCATGATAACGGAGTTACAGCAATTTCTCTTTCTACAAACATGTAACAATTCTGATTTACTTTCTGGTATAACAGCTCCTCGAGCAGTTGCCCAATTCTGAATTCTATTATTCAACATGTTTAAGTTCGCTGAAACAGTAACAGGACTGCCAGATGTAACAGCAAAAATATTATCAGCATATATACCAACATATTCAATATCCGGTAAATTTTCTAAGGATTTAGCCAGAGAATTTGCGTAGATTGTGAAGAGTACCACAGACAATGGTGATCCCTGAAGAACGCCGTTGTCTAATGGATGCAATTGCGATACAAAACCATCACTTTTAACCATTACCATACGGTTAGACAAGAACGAATAAATTAGTTTGACTATTGAAAAAGGTATACCCCAATCACGCAATTCATCCAAAACAAAAATTGACACCACGCGATCAAATGCTTTTTCATTATCTTCTGACAGTACCACGCAATGACTTCTTGTAGCTAAATTATATCTTAAAGTACATTCAAGTTGGTGCAATAAGGAGTGAATACCATGTTTGTGCAAAAAGGCATGTTGTAGTGAAGATACATTTTTCATAACATGTTTCCAAAACCGTGTTGCGATTATTTTCTCAAAAATTGTAGACAATACGGGGATTAAAGATATTGGACGATACCCTTCGAGTTTGTTAATATTTTTGTCTGGTTTTGGTATGGGCGCAAGAAGGGCAATTTTCCAATCATGAGGGTATATACCATTCTGTAAGATGCTGTTATAAAGTTGAAGTAGACGTTTCTTAAAATCCGTGGGAGAATGTCTGATCATGGTATAAGTTATAGATCGATTGAAGGAGTTGTACCCTTAACCTCACTAAGTGCATTATTAAGTTCATCGATAAAATTAGTTCACATAAAATATTATCCATTGAATCTGTAGAATAACTAATTTGCGAAACATAATTTTGTTTTCTTGACACTATGTCGTGACTAAATTCTCGATCAGACCGAATGGAGCAACAAAAACGTGCAAACCTATTTGCAATATCAAGAGGGTGGTCTATAACAAAATTAGTGATGCCAACTTTTGAAAGATGAAAATCACAAGTGGCATAGTAATTCGAAACTATATTATGTTTAAAAAATAATATTTATATTAAAAAAAAATTTATTGTGGAGAATTATTGTCAAACTCTTCGGTTTGATTTTTTTTCAAATACGTAGAAGCAAAGAAAAAGCACTTGTATATTCTATACATTTAATAAGTTCATTACTGTTTATACTATCAAGTCAAACTCTGAAGTTATTATGAACACTAGTTCCAATTAGGGATGCCAAACGAAAAACCAATATGCCGTAAATTTAAAATAATATTTTTTTATTTGTAATTTTGAGATGGAAGAAATCTGAACAATAAAACTTTGTTTGTTAATACAAAACAATTATATTTACCCGAAAACAAAATATTGCAGAATTTTATATAATTGATATGCATAAGGAGAACATTATTTCGGGCTGATTGTTAGATTGACCTTTTATATATGTATATGTTATAATGTTATAAAAGCATTTATATTTTATATATTAATTGGAATGTTAAGAACACGTTGATAAATAATATAAATAAAATAATGTACCGATTTATTTCTAATATGCCGATGTTATGGATATACATACGATTATATAGAACATATATGCATTATTTAGAGTATTTTGATATATGCAACAGTAGTATGTATCAATATGTTTGCGATATTTTAAAAAATCGCAGAATATTGTTATTGATTGCTTTTGGCGAATTTTTTTATTATTACTACAACGACCACAAAAACAACAACAAGCACAGCTATGACAAAAGAACAAAATTTAGAATAACAACAAGAACAATATAGAAACATCATATATATATGTTTTTTTTTTACTTTTTCGGTGATCTTTCGGGACCTATTAAACCGATTTTCGTGATTTGAAAAATAGAAACCTTCTCATGATGTCAATGAGGGCGTTATCGTGATAAGAACAACATAGACAAATCATATCTTTTCAAGACTTTTTTTACTTCTTCGTTGAATTCTCGGGACCTATTGGATGATTATAAACAGCAAACTTCTCAGGATGTCAATGAATCATTTTTAGTACGAATGAGCACCCTAGATGATCGTGATTTCTACTGACGGACAGACGGACATCGCAATATCAACTCCGCTTGTTATAAGGATCACGAATATATACGAGGGCGGATCAATAAGTCCATGACTTTTGGAACTTTCCTCGTAGTTAGATGAAATGCAACACTGCTCCCATCAAGTCCCACCTGTTAATACTACTGTCAAATTTTGAGCAAGTTCCGTCATATACCTTGCGTTTAACAGCTGTTCAAAACATACAACTTCGTGTTTTTTTTATAAAAAAAAAGTGAATTTCGAGTGCTCATTAAACATTATTTTTTGCGAAAAAAAAACCGTCAACTCTGCATCATCGATTTCAACGGTAAAAACGTGGTTTTCTGACTTTCGTTGTGGTCGCACAAATACAAATGATGCTGAACGTTCAGGATTGTTGAGGTCAATACACGCGAAAATGTCGAAAAAATCCACGATATGGTGTTGGCCGATCGAAGAGTAAAAGTGCGTGAGTTTGTTGATGCCATAGACATTTCGTATGGCAGTGTGGTTTCGATTTTAAATGATCAGTTGGGATTAAGAAAGCTGTCTACAAGATGGGTGCCGCGTTTGCTCTCAATTGACCATAAACGTAATCGTGTGACAACTTCAATGGATTGGTACAATTACATGAATTGGACTACTACCGCCATATTCTCCAGATTTAGCCCCCAGTGACTATTTCCTATTTCTAAACCAAAAAAATAGCTCGGTGGAAAGACATTTAGCTCCAACGTTGAAACTAAATGTCTATTTTATGGACCTCGAAAATCCTATTTTCTTTTGGAGGGATACAAAAATTGGAGAAACGTTGGACTAAGTGTATTGAGCTAAAAGGAGATTATGTTGAAAAATATTTTTTTTTCTAAAAAAAAACTGTGTTTCATTCTTAAAGTCACGGACTTATATTGGGTCCAGATGGTTTTTTAACTATTACAAACGGATTGATAAACTTATATATACCCACTGGAATGGAGGGTATAAACAAGGACCTGCATTGAAGATTTCTTATATTAATATGGCAATACACGCAAATATCTCAAAGAAAAAGAAAATTCCAATCAAAACAGCATTTAAACAAATTCGCTCGTTCTTAAAATACTTTTATTTTAGCAGTGAAGTAAAAAATAAAATATACTTATAAACAAAAATGATTGCATTTCTTCAAATGTTGTGCTGCGTTTTGATATCATCTAATAACCTAAGTTAACTCAAATCTCAAAATCTACTGTTTAAATCAAACATTCCAAAGAAAAGAATACGCGAATTGTATAATTTATTTTCCGTACAACAGTGAGTCGAACCAACAGAGTTTTATTTCCAAACAGACTAAACTTCATTTCTCTATACAATATATATAAATAATTATAGCTTCTGCTCAAGAAGTTGGCATATTTCAGCAATCACGTATCTTGGGCGTTTATATATATTAGAGTGGGTCAAATATTTTTATTTTTATTTATTTATTTATTTATTAAATGTGGATATCACATACAACAAGATATAAATCTTTTTAATTACAGTATGTGATCTTATAATGGTACAATCAATTTGTGATAGTAGTTACAATAATAATAATCACAAATGAAACACTAATGAAACACTAATTAAGAAAGTTGAAAATTAGAGACCAAATCATTTTTAAACAATTCATTTTTAAATTGTAAAGCGTTGTCTGTTATTTGTAAATTGTTGGGTAACGAGTTCCACAGACATATGGTATTTATAAAAAATTGCCAACTAGAGATTAATGTTCGATATCGTAGTTGTATAAGATTATTTCCTCTATTGGATCGTGCAAATTGAAGGCGTTCAAATAAATAAAATGGTTCTTTGGTGTATATTACTTTGTGAAGTAGAATTAATGATCTTATTTTTATTAAGGCCATGAGGTCAACTCCGTACAGAGACTTAGAATATAGAGAAATTCCATCATATCTCTTTATACCATACACATAACGTAGGATCGCATTGTAAGCTACTAATAATCTCCTTTTACTTTCCGAATCACAAACAGCAAATATCTCACAACCATATAGTAACTTCGGCATAATGAAAGTTTTCGCGAGAAGCACACGAATGTTTAAAGGTGTATGATGTTGTATAGGGTACAATGTTCTTAGCATTACAAATATTTTTCCAGATGCAGAATTAATCTGATTGTTCCACGTGAGCGATTTATTAAAAATGATTCCCAGATTAATAGCAGATTCCACAATTTCAATATTCTGATTACCTAATGATACTAGAATATCTATAAAGGGTGTGTAGTTAGCGACGAAAGTTAACTACGTTTTTCAAAAATGTTAAAAACTTAACAGAGGCTGTTAAATTAACAGAATTTTTGTGAAGATAACTACGAAAGTTAAATACGTTCTACAAAATGTTATGTATATAGAGAATGTTGAACTAATATGTTTTTTTTTGAAGATAACTACGGAAATTAAATACGTTTTACAAGTAGGTTGAGGGATTTAGCCATATAGTGGCATTTGTAGGTTAGGACTAGTAAATTATAAAAAAAATAAAAATAAATTGAATTTTACGAAAAGATCAAAGTACGAAATATCGTTTAAAAAAAAAACATATAAAATTTTTTATACTACTATATGAGAAAATTAAATGGCAAAATTGGACGAAACGGTTCGAGGAGGGGCTTAGCCCTATCTGAGTGTTTATAGATTGGGACTACAAGTTTACAAAAAGGTCAAAAATATGAAAATCGTTAGTAACGTTTTTAAGAAATATCGTTTTAAAAAAAAAACATATGCAATTTTTTTCTACTACTATATGAGAAAATTAAATGGCAAAATTGGACGAAACGGTTCGAGGAGGGGCTTAGCCCTATATGAGAGTTTATAGATTGGAACTACTAGTTTACAAAAAGGTCAAAAAGATGAAAATCGTTAGTAACGTTTTTAAGAAATATCGTTTTAAAAAAAACATGAAATTTTTTTATACTACTATATGAGAAAATTAAATGGCAAAATTGGACGAAACGGTTCGAGGAGGGGCTTAGCCCTATATGAGAGTTTATAGATTTGGACTACTAGTTTACAAAAAGGTCAAAAATATGAAAATCGTTAGTAACGTTTTTAAGAAATATCGTTTTAAAACAACATATGAAATTTTTTTATACTACTATATGAGAAAATTAAATGGCAAAATTGGACGAAACGGTTCGAGGAGGGGCTTAGCCCTATATGAGAGTTCATAGATTGGGACTACTAGTTTACAAAAAGGTAAAAATATGAAAATCGTTAGTAACGTTTTTAAGAAATATCGTTTTAAAAAAAAACATATTAAATTTTTTTATACTACTATATGAGAAAATTAAATGGCAAAATTGGACGAAACGGTTCGAGAAGGGGCTTTGCCCTAAATGAGTGTTTATAGATTGGGACTACAAGTTTACAAAAAGGTCAAAAATATGAAAATCGTTAGTAACCTTTTTAAGAAATATCGTTTAAAAAAAACATATGAAATTTTTTTCTACTACTATATGAGAAAATTAAATGGCAAAATTGGACGAAACGGTTCGAGCAGGGGCTTAGCCCTATATGAGAGTTTATAGATTGGGACTACTAGTTTACAAAAAGGTGAAAAATATGAAAATCGTTAGTAACGTTTTTAAGAAATATCGTTTTAAAAAAAACATATGAAATTTTTTTATACTACTATATCAGAAAATTAAATGGCAAAATTGGACGAAACGGTTCGAGGAGGGGCTTAGCCCTATATGAGAATTCATAGATTGGGACTACTAGTTTACAAAAAGGTCGAAAATATGAAAATCGTTAGTAACGTTTTTAAGAAATATCGTTTTAAAACAACATATGAAATTTTTTTATACTACTATATGAGAAAATTAAATGGCAAAATTGGACGAAACGGTTCGAGGAGGGGCTTAGCCCTATATGAGAGTTCATAGATTGGGACTACTAGTTTACAAAAAGGTCAAAAATATGAAAATCGTTAGTAACGTTTTTAAGAAATATCGTTTTAAAAAAAACATATGAAATTTTTTTATACTACTATATGAGAAAATTAAATGGCAAAATTGGACGAAACGGTTCGAGGAAGGGCTTAGCCCTATATGAGAGTTTATAGATTTGGACTACTAGTTTACAAAAAGGTCAAAAATATGAAAATCGTTAGTAACGTTTTTAAGAAATATCGTTTTAAAAAAAAACATATTAAATTTTTTTATACTACTATATGAGAAAATTAAATGGCAAAATTGGACGAAACGGTTCGAGAAGGGGCTTTGCCCTAAATGAGTGTTTATAGATTGGGACTACAAGTTTACAAAAAGGTCAAAAATATGACAATCGTTAGTAACCTTTTTAAGAAATATCGTTTAAAAAAAACATATGAAATTTTTTCTACTACTATATGAGAAAATTAAATGGCAAAATTGGACGAAACGGTTCCTATATGAGAGTTTATAGATTGGGACTACTAGTTTACAAAAAGGTGAAAAATATGAAAATCGTTAGTAACGTTTTTAAGAAATATCGTTTTAAAAAAAACATATGAAATTTTTTTATACTACTATATCAGAAAATTAATTGGCAAAATTGGACGAAACGGTTCGAGGAGGGGCTTAGCCCTATATGAGAATTCATAGATTGGGACTACTAGTTTACAAAAAGGTCGAAAATATGAAAATCGTTAGTAACGTTTTTAAGAAATATCGTTTTAAAACAACATATGAAATTTTTTTATACTACTATTTGAGAAAATTAAATGGCAAAATTGGACGAAACGGTTCGAGGAGGGGCTTAGCCCTATATGAGAGTTTATAGATTGGGACTACTAGTTTACAAAAAAGTCAAAAATATGAAAATCGTTAGTAACGTTTTTAAGAAATATCGTTTTAAAAAAAAACATATGAAATTTTTTTATACTACTATATGAGAAAATTAAATGGCGAAATTGGACGAAACGGCTCAAGGAGGGGCTTAGCCCTATATGAGAGTTTATAGATTGGGGCTACTAGTTTACAAAAAGATTAAAAATATGAAAATCGTTAGTAACGTTTTTCAGAAATATCGTTTTAAAAAAAACATATGAAATTTTTTTATACTACTATATGAGGAAATTAAATGGCAAAATTTATTAAATTTTATATATTTTTTTTTATTTACTTGGCTTGCATTCTTATTAAACTTCAAAAACTGATTTGATTTAAAGCAATAATATTTCTGTATGTTTAATTCTAAAAAATGACTACTACACAGTTTACTTTTTCCTTTTAAATAATCTTATTTAGTTACATACATTATTACTTTGCAAGTTATTCATTATAATTCATACATTTTGAAACACAGTTACTCATTTTTTATGTTAAAGTATAATGTAAAATTCATTCAAACTTATTAGAATATCCAATGTAATATCCAATTCATCTCGTATATGTTTACAGTCTGTAGTTTAAAAAATAAAAAATGTGTTATTTTTCATATTACCGAAATTTCATTCGTATTCCTCCTTACCGATATTTAAACCAAAAATATTTATAGTTTTCAGTCTGTCATTTACAACTTCCACTGCATGAAAACGAAACGATTTTCAAAGTAAATCCATCCAGAAATCTTGTAAATCTAGAAACACGACCAGCAGAATATCAACTAATTTGTTCTTATATCCGTAGATTTGTCGTACTTAAGTGTCAAAAGTACGCTTGAAATATTCGATAACATAATGAGTTAAACTCATTTTGCTGTATGTTGCATATTTATTTATTTATTTATTGTAATATATTTTACAAATTAATTTATAAAATACATTAAGAAAAAAGCGCAGGGTAACTGGAACATATTGCGCGCAAAATATGATTAAAATAGAAATTTAAAAGAAAAAGTATACAATAGATGATTTAGTTTACAATGAAAAAATAATTATATATGTATTAAGAATATGAAATATTGGTTTAGATATTAGAAATTTCATATTTGTTAAATGATGATAGAATTTTTGTCAGTTGCTATGGCTTCGAGCAGTCAAGGATTTTATCAAGCAGATCAATCATCCCGGAAATTGGACATTCTTTAATGACATGGAAAACACTCATAACTAGGTGACAGGAACTGCACATTAAAGGATCAGAATGATTATAGTAATGTTGAGTGTTAAATACTCCCTTCCCAACTCTGATACGAGCAAGTAATACGCATTGAGATCTAGTATAACTTTGATGGTATATAGGTCTCTTGTTGGTTGTATTATGTTGTCTAAGAAAAGATTCTGAATTTTGCCATATATCTTGTCGGTTGTTTTCATATATGGAATTAAAGCTATTTCTCAAGACAAAATGGTGGCATGGAACTTCAGTTAGCAAGGGTAATTTTATAGCTTCTTTTGCCGCACTATCCGCAACACCATTGGATTTAATACCAATGTGTGTAGGTATCCATAATATAAGAATTTGATGGTGTATGTTTGGATTTTTCAAAATACTGTCATATATGTAATTTTTGTTGAATAAAATCGCTTTGACAGCACTGAGGCCATCTGAACATATAATAGTTTTTGCATCCTTTTCAATAGCATATATAATTGCTGCATTGATTGCAGTTACTTCAGCCGAAAAAATGTCAGAAAAACAGGTAGATGACTTTGTTTAACAACCAACCGATTTGAGTTCTGGTAAGATCCATCTGTATAGAGCTCAGTGTCAGCAGAATAATTATGTATTTTGTCTGCAATGTAGGATTTAAAAACTTCTGGGCTTGTGTCCGATTTTTTATGGAGAGCCAAGCTTAAATCAAACACAATATTTTGCGCAGTACTAAGATCGTTATTAGGCTTAGAACGTAAAGGAATTTCGAATTTCCGGAGGAGAGATTATATTTTGCACAAAGCATTGTTGTCTTTTGTTGTCTCAGAGTTAATAGTTAACCAAAATAGCTCATGTAGACCATCCTAAGGATCAGTTATGATCTAGATATTATGTTTATTGATCATTTATTTAAAATAGAAATGAAATCAGGAGATCTTGATTCAAGCCTTAAGGATTCAATAGGTGTGGCTTTTAACAGACCCGTATCAGTTCGGAAACAGCCATTTAAAGCTGAATTTATTTTTGTAATATTTACCTTAAATGTCCAACCATAAACGGTTATATTGTGATGATGTTACACACATCTTCATTTATCTTTATTTATTTCATTTATTCATCTTTATTTGTTTATATTTTTTTGTTTACTATATGCACATGCACACATTTATTTGTATTTATTTGTTTACATTTATTTATTTTTTTTGCATATCTTTTCTTTTCATTCAACACATACCACAAAGTACACCAACCTTGGGTAAAGGGTTGAATTACAAAACAATAAATTATTGTGTAATTAAATATCACTGGAATGTAAAATGACAAATTTGTGAAAATTTAAATTGTGTCAATAACCCATGACAAATAGGAATGTCACTCAAATTTTGAGGGGAAAAATTTAAATTGATTATTGAACGTTTTCTGATTGGCTATTGAGCCCAACGTTCAAAAATCAATGAATTTGTAATATGCGAATGTAAAGAAAAGAGAAGACTATTATTTAAATTAAGTAAAAATATTAAATTATAATGATATAAAAGACCAGCATTTTAAAATAAATATCAATGATAATTCTGATTCGAGAGGGTTATAATTAAAACCAAACAGAGATTTTCCTATTTTTTTTTCTGGCATATTCTGCCAAAGGGTTTAAACATTGGCATAATCTGCCTACGTGCTATCTCTGTAAAACATTAAAAAAGTGCAACTAGCGTGCACGGGGGAACTGCTTTGAGGAAAGCACTTGACAAAATTCCTCCTGAGATTGGTCCGGTTCTCACCCAATCTTAGTGTCCTTTTATACACCATACATACACTATATTAAATTTAAATGCCACTATGTACGTAGATTGCTACAAAGCATACATTATATAACGGTCCAGCGATTCTTATATTATTTGGTGATCCTAGCTGGCGTCCCACCTACACTATATGGCGACACACCCCCTCTTACACTATATGGCGATCCTTCCCCCTTCTTACACTATAATACACTGTGTTGGATTAAGCCATGAGCTAAAGACCTACATAACAATCTAATAATTAAACTTCTAAAATGCTCATTCCGCAACAAATTTTTGGTAGAAATAACACCAAGAATTCTTAATTGATTTTGTGTAAGTATTTCAGCATTGCCAATCATGATAACGGAGTTACAGCAATTTCTCTTTCTACAAACATGTAACAATTCTGATTTACTTTCTGGTATAACAGCTCCTCGAGCAGTTGCCCAATTCTGAATTCTATTATTCAACATGTTTAAGTTCGCTGAAACAGTAACAGGACTGCCAGATGTAACAGCAAATATATTATCAGCATATATACCAACATATTCAATACCCGGTAAATTTTCTAAGGATTTAGCCAGAGAATTTGCGTAGATTGTGAAGAGTACCACAGACAATGGTGATCCCTGAGGAACGCCGTTGTCTAATGGATGCAATTGCGATACAAAACCATCACTTTTAACCATTACCATACGGTTAGACAATAACGAATAAATTAGTTTGACTATTGAAAAAGGTATACCCCAATCACGCAATTCATCCAAAACAAAAATTGACACCACGCGATCAAATGCTTTTTCAATATCTTCTGACAGTACCACGCAATGACTTCTTGTAGCTAAATTATATCTTAAAGTACATTCAAGTTGGTGCAATAAGGAGTGAATACCATGTTTGTGCAAAAAGGCATGTTGTAGTGAAGATACATTTTTCATAACATGTTTCCAAAACCGTGTTGCGATTATTTTCTCAAAAATTGTAGACAATACGGGGATTAAAGATATTGGACGATACCCTTCGAGTTTGTTAATATTTTTGTCTGGTTTTGGTATGGGCGCAAGATGGGCAATTTTCCAATCATGAGGGTATATACCATTCTGTAAGATACTGTTATAAAGTTGAAGTAGACGTTTCTTAAAATCCGTGGGAGAATGTCTGATCATGGTATAAGTTATAGATCGATTGAAGGAGTTGTACCCTTAACCTCACTAAGTGCATTATTAAGTTCATCGATAAAATTAGTTCACATAAAATATTATCCATTGAATCTGTAGAATAACTAATTTGCGAAACATAATTTTGTTTTCTTGACACTATGTCGTGACTAAATTCTCGATCAGACCCAATGGAGCAACAAAAACGTGCAAACCTATTTGCAATATCAAGAGGGTGGCCTATAACAAAATTAGTGATGCCAACTTTTGAAAGATGAAAATCACAAGTGGCATAGTAATTTGAAACTATATTATGTTTAAAAAATAATATTTATATTAAAAAAAAATTTATTGTGGAGAATTATTGTCAAACTCTTCGGTTTGATTTTTTTTCAAATACGTAGAAGCAAAGAAAAAGCACTTGCATATTCTATACATTTAATAAGTACATTACTGTTTATACTATCAAGTCAAACTCTGAAGTTATTATGAACACTAGTTCCAATTAGGCATGCCAAACGAAAAACCAATATGCCGTAAATTTAAAATAATATTTTTTTATTTGTAATTTTGAGATGGAAGAAATCTGAACAATAAAACTTTGTTTGTTAATACAAAACATTTATATTTACCCGAAAACAAAATATTGCAGAATTTTATATAATTGATATGCATAAGGAGAACATTATTTAGGGCTGATTGTTAGATTGACCTTTTATATATGTATATGTTATAATGTTATAAAAGCATTTATATTTTATATATTAATTGGAATGCTAAGAAAACGTTGATAAATAATATAAATAAAAAAATGTACCGATTTATTTCTAATATGCCGACGTTATGGATATACATACGATTATATAGAACATATGTGCATTATTTAGAGTATTTTGATATATGCAACAGTAGTATGTATCAATTTGTTTGCGATATTTTAAAAAATCGCAGAATATTGTTATTGATTGCTTTTGGCGAATTTTTTTATTATTACTACAACGACCACAAAAACAACAACAAGCACAGCTATGACAAAAGAACAAAATTTAGAATAACAACAAGAACAATATAGAAACATCATATATATATGTTTTTTTTTACTTTTTCAGTGATTTTTCGGGACCTATTAAACCGATTTTCGTGATTTGAAAAATAGAAACCTACTCATGATGTCAATGAGGGCGTTATCGTGATAAGAACAACATAGACAAATCATATCTTTTCAAGACTTTTTTTACTTCTTCGTTGAATTCTCGGGACCTATTGGATGATTATAAATAGCAAACTTCTCAGGATGTCAATGAATCATTTTTAGTACGAATGAGCACCCTAGATGATCGTGATTTCTACTGACGGACAGACGGACATCGCAATATCAACTCCGCTTGTTATAAGGATCACGAATATATACGAGGGCGGATCAATAAGTCCATGACTTTTGGAACTTTCCTCGTAGTTAGATGAAATGCAACACTGCTCCCATCAAGTCCCACCTGTTAATACTACTGTCAAATTTTGAGCAAGTTCCGTCATATACCTTGCGTTTAACAGCTGTTCAAAACATACAACTTCGTGTTTTTTTTATAAAAAAAAAGTGAATTTCGAGTGCTCATTAAACATTATTTTTTGCGAAAAAAAAACCGTCAACTCTGCATCATCGATTTCAACGGTAAAAACGTGGTTTTCTGACCCAGTGACTATTTCCTATTTCCAAACCAAAAAAATAGCTCGGTGGAAAGATATTTAGCTCCAATGTTGAAACTAAATGTCTATTTTATGGACCTCGAAAATCCTATTTTTTTTTTGGAGGGATACAAAAATTGGAGAAACGTTGGACTAAGTGTATTGAGCTAAAAGGAGATTATGTTGAAAAATATTTTTTTTTTCTAAAAAAACTGTGTTTCATTCTTAAAGTCACGGACTTATATTGGGTCCAGATGGTTTTTTAACTATTACAAACGGATTGATAAACTTATATATACCCACTGGAATGGAGGGTATAAACAAGAAGCTGTCTGCAAGATGGGTGCCGCGTTTGCTCTCAATTGACCATAAACGTAAACGTGTGACAACTTCAATGGATTGGTACAATTACATGAATTGGACTACTACCGCCATATTCTCCAGATTTAGCCCCCAGTAACTATTTCCTATTTCCAAACCAAAAAAATAGCTCGGTGGAAAGATATTTAGCTCCAACGTTGAAATTAAATGTCTTTTTTATGGACCTCGAAAATCCTATTTTTTTTTTTGGAGGGATACAAAAATTGGAGAAACGTTGGACTAAATGTATTGAGCTAAAAGGAGATTATGTTGAAAAATATTTTTTTTTTCTAAAAAAACTGTGTTTCATTCTTAAAGTCACGGACTTATATTGGGTCCAGATGGTTTTTTAACTATTACAAACGGATTGATAAACTTATATATACCCACTGGAATGGAGGGTATAAACAAGGACCTGCATTGAAGATTTCTTATATTAAAATGGCAATACACGCAAATATCTCAAAGAAAAAGAAAATTCCAATCAAAACAGCATTTAAACAAATTCGCTCGTTCTTAAAATACTTTTATTTTAGCAGTGAAGTAAAAAATTAAATATATTTATAAACAAAAATGATTGCATATCTTCAAATGTTGTGCTGCGTTTTGATATTATCTAATAACCTAAGTTAACTCAAATCTCAAAATCTACTGTTTAAATCAAACATTCCAAAGAAAAGAATACGAGAATTGTATAATTTATTTTCCGTACAACAGTGAGTCGAACCAACAGGGTTTTATTTCCAAACAGACTAAACTTCATTTCTCTATACAATATATATAAATAATTATAGCTTCTGCTCAAGAAGTTGGCATATTTCAGCAATCACGTATCTTGGGCGTTTATATATATTAGGGTGGGTCAAATATTTTTATTTTTATTTATTTATTTATTTATTAAATGTGGATATCACATACAACAAGATATAAATCTTTTTAATTACAGTATGTGATCTTATAATGGTACAATCAATTTGTGATAGTAGTTACAATACTTTTAAGAAACAAGAAAAATATAAAAATTAAAATAATTTTAAATTACAAAAGTATAAAAATATAAGTAAAAAATTAATACATAATGGGAGAGTATAGAATATATAATATAATCACAAATGAAACACTAATTAAGAAAGTTGAAAATTAGAGACCAAATCATTTTTAAACAATTCATATTTAAATTGTAAAGCGTTGTCTGTTATTTGTAAATTGTTGGGTAACGAGTTCCACAGACATATGGTATATATAAAAAATTGCCAACTAGAGATTAATGTGCGATATCGCAGTTGTATAAGATTATTTCCTCTATTGGATCGTGCAAATTGAAGGCGTTCAAATAAATAAAATGGTTCTTTGGTGTATATTACTTTGTGAAGTAGAATTAATGATCTTATTTTATTATTTATTAAAAATGATTCCCAGATTCCTAGCAGATTCCACAATTTCAATATTCTGATTACCTAATGATACTAGAATATCTATCTATAAAGGGTGTGAAGTTAGCGACGAAAGTTAACTACGTTTTTCAAAAATGTTAAAAACTTAACAGAGGCTGTTAAATTAACAGAATTTTTGTGAAGATAACTACGAAAGTTAAATACGTTCTACAAAATGTTATGTATATAGAGAATGCTGAACTAATATGTTTGTATGTTTTTTTGAAGATAATTACGGTAATTAAATACATTTTACAAGTAAGTTGAGGGATTTAGCCATATAGTGGCATTTGTAGGTTAGGACTAGTAAATTATAAAAAAAATAAAAATAAATTGAATTTTCCGAAAAGATCAAAGTACGAAATATCGTTTTAAAAAAAACATATGAAATTTTTTTATACTACTATATGAGAAAATTAAATGGCAAAATTGGACGAAACGGTTCGAGGAAGGGCTTAGCCCTATATGAGAGTTTATAGATTTGGACTACTAGTTTACAAAAAGGTCAAAAATATGAAAATCGTTAGTAACGTTTTTAAGAAATATCGTTTTAAAAAAAACATATGAAATTTTTTTATACTACTATATGAGAAAATTAAATGGCAAAATTGGACGAAACGGTTCGAGGAGGGGCTTAGCCTTATATGAGAGTTTATAGATTGGGACTACTAGTTTACAAAAAGGTCAAAAATATGAAAATCGTTAGTAACGTTTTTAAGAAATATCGTTTTAAAAAAAACATATGAAATTTTTTTATACTACTATATGAGAAAATTAAATGGCAAAATTGGACGAAACGGTTCGAGGAGGGGCTTAGCCTTATATGAGAGTTTATAGATTGGGACTACTAGTTTACAAAAAGGTCAAAAATATGAAAATCGTTAGTAACGTTTTTAAGAAATATCGTTTTAAAAAAAAACATATGAAATTTTTTTATACTACTATATGAGAAAATTAAATGGCGAAGTTGGACGAAACGGCTCAAGGAGGGGCTTAGCCCTATATGAGAGTTTATAGATTGGGGCTACTAGTTTACAAAAAGATTAAAAATATGAAAATCGTTAGTAACGTTTTTCAGAAATATCGTTTTAAAAAAAAACATATGAAATTTTTTTATACTACTATATGAGAAAATTAAATGGCAAAATTGGACGAAACGGTTCGAGGAGGGGCTTAGCCCTATATGAGAGTTTATAGATTGGGGCTACTAGTTCATATGTTTTTTTTTAAACGATATTTCGTTTCGTAAAAATCAATTTATTTTTATTTTTTTTATAATTTACTAGTCCTAATCTACAAATGCCACTATATGGCTAAATCCCTCAACTTATTTGTAAAGCGTATATAATTTTCGTAGTTATCTTCAAAAAAACGTACAAACATATTAGTTCAACATTCTCTATATACATAACATTTTGTAGAACGTATTTAACTTTCGTAGTTATCTTCACAAAAATTCTGTTAATTTAACAGCCTCTGTTAAGTTTTTAACATTTTTGAAAAACGTAGTTAACTTTTGTCGCTAACTTCACATCCTTATATATATAGGGATGGTTTGATTTCTTTGAGTTATAACTAAACATTTTGATTTTTTTGGATTTAAGTAAAGTCCATTTGAAGAAGCCCATTCAAATATTATATTGAGATCCTCATTAAGCTTTTCAGTGCATTCACGAATTAATCGTTTTTTACAGCTAATATATGGATATTGCTGTGTGAAAGTTGACTGTGTAAATCATTAATGTATAATGTGAATAATAGTGGGCCAAGAATAGAACCTGTGAATAGATACATGTAGTGCAGTGGAAATTGTGTCACCCAAAGATACAGATTGGAAACGATTAGTAAGATAAGAAGCTAGCAGCGATGCAGCAGTTGAAGTAAAGTTGAATTTATTTGATAGTTTATTGCAAAGAATTCCATGATTAACAGAATCGAATGCTTTAGAGTGATCCAAAAGCACCAGAAACGTAACACATCCATTGTCAAGATTTTGTCTGATGTCTTCAGATACATTAATGGGCGCTGTGACGCAGCTATGCTTTGGCCTAAAGGCTGATTGATTTTTAGCTAGGAGATGGTGATTAGTTAAATATTTAAGTATGGTAATATTGAAATAGGGCGAAATTCAGTTCCAGTTTTCTTGACAGGAATAATCCTTGCATGTTTCCAACAATTTGGAAAGTGACTTATGGTAATAATGGTGTTAAAAATGTGGGTGATGTAAACTAATACCTTAGGTAGAAGAAGTTTTACGAATTTTGGGTGTATCTGGTCAAACCCTACTGCATTGGACTTCACGGATAAGCAACTTAATAATACATCAATAGGCAAGATACATGAAAATTGAAATTGATGCAATGGTGGAAGTTGCGTGGATTCATTTATTTGATTAATTTTTGGATTTTGATCCAATAGCACAGTTGATGGTATATTGATAAATGATGCATTTAATTCATTTGCATCAACATTACAAATAGTGGGTTTTTTATTTCCGATTCCAATTTCCTTAATCGTTTGCCATTTCTTGTTAGAGTCAACAGCTGTTCGAAATCGGGTAGCGTAATAGTTTGATTTGGCTTCTCTTATGCTCTTATTAACATTCCGACGAGCTATACAGTATTCTTCATGTAGTTCAGAGGTTCTAAATCTTTTCCATCGTGTGTAAAGCACATCACGATCATTAATTTGGCTTTTGATAGTAGAATTAAACCAACACTTTTTGGTTTTATCACCTCTGTAAATACGCAAGGAACAGTAATATCAAAGAGGCGCAGTATATGGCTATTAAAAAATTGTAATTGTTCCACAGCAGAAACCATGTTGTATATAAAATTCCAGTTAGTGGTGTTAAATTGTTCTTCCAATAAACTATAGTTAATGTTCCGAAAATCACGAAAACTAATGGAACTTTCTGTTGAAATCATATGACATAAAAATTAAGTCGTGTTTTGAAAAACATGGCGCAGTAAGTTGATCGCACAGTAATAAATTTGAAACATTACCCAATATTTGTGAAGTGAGATATCAATTGACTCTGTAAGTTCGAATCCATTAGAATATTACAGTTAAAGTCACTTGCAATAATCACATCATTGTATTGAATAGCCAGAATTTCCAAATCACGCAAAAAAAGGTTATAATGTGATTCACGATCTGGTCGATAAAAGCAACCTAGCAACATTTTTTTATCACAAGCAATAATTTCAACAAATAAATATTCAATTGCTGCGTTATCTTCCGATCTTTTTAGTTCCTTATAATGTATATGGTTTTTGATGTAGATCGCAACCCCACCAGCATAACCCTTTCTATCATTTCTAAGTACTTTGTACCCATTGGACGTAACAAAACTATCCGGTAAATCCATATCGAACCATGATTCCGATACACAAATAATATCCACCTTAGATTCCTCAAACAAGTAACGAAATTAATCAATTTTGGGAAGTAAACTTTGGGCATTAATATGGCATATATTAAGACCATTGCGTTGCTTAGTAAGAATTTTAATCAGATTTCTCGTACTGACCGTAGAACCCAACCCCGAGCTATTAGTTGATGACATAATCAATATTTAAAACAGAGCAGACAACGCTATTACAATATAAAAAATAGACAACATTTATATTTAAAGTTGATGAGATTATGAGTGAAATTAGAGATATAAGATATAAGGTAGAAAATTTAATGATAAAATTTTTAATTTGATTTTTTTTATGATGAAATTTATAGATAATATTTAAAATAAGGATTTGTGGCACATAAACATAATATTTGGTTGCAGTGTAAAAAAGGATAAAAGGATAAGCATATGACCTCATGGTTTCATCAATTTCGAAATTCGTTTTGTATATTTTCATTAGTAGATGGAAAAAGTTTATTAAGTTCGCTTAAGTCTTCAATTCGTATCGGTTCATCAGATGAATTTATTTTGATATAAACTAGTCCACGTAGAGAAAAAGCTGATGCTAAACGTAAATCAATCGCTGCATGTAAAATTTTAAAATTAGTTGAAGTTAAATTTTCATTTAAGTATACTTTTTTTTTATAATGTTCCTGCGAGGTAAACCCAATGTGTTGAAGGTACATTTGGCTTCGATGGGTTTTCCTAAAATAGGCTAATGATTTTAATATGAAATTCTTGTCATAGGGCGAACAAAGTTTAACAAGAATAACAGCATCAGGAGAGTATACTTCTTTATTATTTCTGTTCTGAAGGTGGAAAATAGATTTGTAGGCAGGCGTAGAAATATTAAGAACGTTACAAATACAATCAAAAATTTAATTAAAATTTTCATTTTTTGTAAATGGTATACCATCTACACGCAAATCACATGACACTGATATATTTTCTTGACGATTAATTTGTGATTTTAAGGTATTAATTTCAGTTTTAAGCAATTTGATTTCAGTGCATTGTGTTTCTAAATACGTGACCCGCTCGTTTACAGTGTGAATCTCACTCATGATACCACACATACGTTTGTCCATTTCATTTAAGAGTCTGTTTTCGACAATATTTATTTTTTCGTTCATATGTGTTAGAATTCTATCTTCACTTTCTTTAATTTTTGTGGTTAAGAGTTCAAATTGTTTTTCAAATCTCTTATCCATAAACTCCATCAAACGAGTAGGGGAAAGAGACAAGCACGCACTCTTTGCTTCAGTTTTGAGCGGAGATGCATTATCTCTTTTATTTGAATTTGATCTTAAATTCTTTTCCATTGTTTTTATTGTTGGTATTACAAATATTATTTCACTTGTTTATAATTTTGTGAAGAGTTGTTTAGAGTATAGTTGTTTTTTTCTTATTTTTGGTTTGCTTTTTATTATTTGTTTGGTTTTGTATTATTGGTGTTTTTTTTCGTTATTTATATTTATGTTGATTTTCAAAGATTTTACTTTAAAACACAAGAAGCTTTTAGTATTCTTTTAAGTGTTTTTTTAAATTATTTTTCTATTTTAATTATAGTTTTTTATAGTTTTTTATGAAGAATTTAATTTCTAATATTTTAGTGTATTGTTGGTATTATTTAAACACAATGATTATTTTAAATATGCAATATAGCAGAGCTCATTTAAAACATGACCGTCACAACACACTGCAATCGAGATCATGGGATCATCGCTATTCTGGTATTATGGGCCATAACAACTATATTTGCCCAAGGAACCATACCTCTAAAATCATTTTCGAACCCTCCAAAATTTCGATAATAAATCGACTTATGTCGTATATGGGTTCGCCATATAAAATTATGTGGGTTACCCCACTTTTTTCGGCCCCCTACAATTTGACCCACACTAATATATCTATACATTAGGGTGGCCCTTAATAAAAAAAAGTGTTCAAACTCTCGGTCTCACCCCATAGATATATGCGATAGCAAAAAACTGACAAATGCACAGTTTTGTGTCAATCAAAAATAATTTAGAGCTGCCTCAACGCGACTGAAAATTTCAAGTGTGTTTATATGGGGAAAATGTGACTTTTTTCAGATTTTACAAAAATTTCGTTCTATAGTTTAATTTTTTCGACAAGTTGTTATACGAATCGATTTCAGTACTAAATTATCTCTTTTAAAACCTATATAACTTCAAAGTCGAAAAAAAAATCGCCAAGAAAAGCAAATGCCCAGACCACTTTTGTGCAGAAAAAAACTAGGTCGTGAAATTTGACGGAAAGTTTTCAACTTTAAGAAATTAATTAAAGCCACCAAATTTTTTTGTCTCTATACCTATGAGCACTCAGACATGAAGTATTGTTTTATTACCATGTTTTTAACCTATTGCGCAATGAGACCAAAGATGGAAAATTTTTTTGAAAATTTTGAAAACTCCTTTTTTAAGTTTTAAAAAATTTTCTTAAACAAAATTTCAAAAAATGGATCTGGCACTTTATAGTTTTGTAAAATATATGTTAGATTAACTGTGTGAATTTTTAACTAAATTCCTCTGGCAGAATTTTTTTAAAGTAATTTTTTGCGGATTTCGAGAAAAATTAGTTTTTTGTGCAATATTCAGTAAATGTATTCTTTCTAAATACTCGTACTTTGTATCAAATATTTATCAGTTTTCTACGTTTAAATATTATATTTTATCTTAATAGCCTGGGGTTTCGGAAAAAAAATTATATGACCCCATTATCCCTTTTGGACTTGGGGTCGCATATGACTCCAAGCTAATAAGAGACAATTCATTCAAAAAACAAATCGAACAACGCACAGTGGCGCCTTTCCCCAAATAGCGTGACAATAATCAAAAACATGATAGAAACATTCAGTAAAATCAATGACTGTCTAGGATAGAGGATTTCTCACAGGTTAAGAATCAATAAACGGGTTTAAAATCGGATAACAATTATGGAATTTTTTTAGCTTTTAGAAAAAGGCGCAAAATTTTTTGATAATATTCTCTTTCGAATCAAATTGTAGGCAAATTAGTTAACCGATTATAATACTTTTGATGTCGTTTGAATGATATTTTTACAAAGTAAAAATGATGTCATTTGGTCGTTTACTTTTTCTACGGTAATTTTTTCTACTTTGATAGAATAGAACTAAAAATGTTTAAACACGTTTACTTAGATATTACCTAAAATGGTTCACTAATACAATACTCTAAGTAGTTGTAGTGAACTTTGCTGCATATTAGGGGTGGGATAGTGCACGACTTTTCGTGAAAAAAGCATGAGCCAAAAAATGGAAAATTTTGAGTGATGGCAACTTGCCCCTCATCGGGGTCAAAGTTGGGACGGCAGGGAAAAAGAGCCACAAAAATGCCCAAAACTGCCCCGGAGTCGCTCTTAAGGGGTTAAAATGTAAGACGAACCCCCATTAATTTTTCCCACCCAACATCTTTTCCGAACATATCTACCCCCTATCTTCAATCGTTAAAGGATCCCCCATACAAATTTGAAGATTTTAGGAAATTGTTAAAAATTGCCACTAGGAGCTCCTAGGGTGCCCCTAGAGGGGTCAAATGTATGACCCAACATTTTTTCACAATATACCTACTCCCTATTTTCTCATCCTAATGGGTCTCCCATACAAAATACACTTCACAGACTGGAAAAAAAGAGCTGAAAAACACAAATAGCTCAACAACTTCCCAGGAGTTGGCCCTAGAGGCGAAAAATGTAAGATCGACCCGCATTATTTTCACCCTCCGAAAATTTTTTTCAAATACACCTACCCCCTATCTCTAATTCGTTACGGCAAAGCACGTTGCTATAGTCTTCTATTAATTTTACTCTCTTCAGCAGCGTCGTTGACAACATGCAGTTTACGCAGTATGTCTAGCGATTGCTGGTAGTCCTCACACTCTTTCCAGGTTTCTGGATCAGTAACCATAAAATCTTTTGGCAATCCGGATCGTTCGAAAAATTTTGAAGTCTGAGGTGTGACGTAATGGCTTAAATCTTCCTCCATTAGTTCTTGATTTATTTTTTCGATGCAAAGATAATTCTTTTCACACCTTCGAAGCCAACAACATGTACGGGACGGGAACGGTCGTGGTTGCTACTATCCTCCAAATCATCTTCGTCTTCTTCCTCGATACCATCAACATCCCCTTCTTCATCACTGTCTTCATCGGACGATATGACCATCTCATCGTCATATAACTCGACCTCGTATTCTTCTTTCTCTTCCTCAAATATACGAATTGCATTCGCCATTTGCCAGACATGTCCACAGAACCTTTTTACCAATCGTTGAGACACAATTTGATCAATTGAAGCATATCCAACAATCGCTTTCAAAAAAATTCAAATCATTATTTGGGGCTTCGGTTGCTCTGGTGGTGCAAAACGAAGCTTTCACGTAAAGTGTTACGATGAAAATAGTAACATCGCGAAGTTCATTTAATTCTTTTTTGTTTAAACAGATATGTTTTCGGAATAAAAACATTTTTGGGCAGTATATACCTTTCGCCATCCATCGAGCATGACTGTTGGGTTCTGGTGGGCTGAAACGATAATTCGGAATATTTTCACCAAGAAATTTATTTTCATTTTGATAGGATGGCGAAGTGTTTTTAAGAAGACTGTTAATGTTTTGTAATTTTTATGTAATGGAAATAATAAAAACTACAAATTCTGGAAGGCAATCATCATCAAAATTTTGTTAATGAATTCAGCACAATAAAAAAAATCCGCTTGCGCTACCTAAATTATTTTTAAGCGGCCCAAAATTATCAGAGTTCAAATTCTGTTAATAAATTCAATATAATAAGAAATTTACACTCAAAAAAAAAAAAAAAATAAATAAATAAATAAAAAATTTGCTTGCGCTACCTGGATTATTTTTTAAAGGTCGAAAATTTACAATGTATATATTTTGCAACAATTAGAAGCTTTTGACCTGATGCCAGGTCAAAAAATTAAGTTAACATAATAAAAAATTTCCACTTAAATTTTAAAACAACGAAAATTCGCTAACGCTACGTGTACTCTTTTTTTTTTAGCGGTTACTGAATTCAGCATAATAAAAAAAAAAAGTAAATGGAAACTTTTGTGCCTAGTATTATTGTGCTGATGACTGATATATTTTGACCTGCATTTCCGTGCTGAGGCTATTTGGCTTTTGGCTCAATAAGAGACCGCAGAATATTTTTGTGAGAAGTAAAAGGAGTGAAGTGCAATAATGTCTTTAAAAAATTTTAAATCGTTTGTTTATTTAGAAGCTCGGAAGACGAAAGCGCATTTAGATTAGCTGTTATAAAGTATGTAGACGTTTTACCAGAACAGGAAGAAAGAAAACTTCACACCATTTTTATGATTATTAAGACAAAATGGAAAGCCTCCAATCGGACAAAGGAATTCTTCAAGAAAAGGCATTTAACCTGGCTTAATGAATTCACAGCATTTAAAATCTTCGAAAAACCTCATACATCTACTGACCGAACCAGAAGAAGACCAGGAAAATCTTTGGAAGAGTGTTCGTCGTACACAAGAAAACGGAAGCTTCAGGGTGATACAGCAATATCTGCCGCTCATCGGTCAGAAGCGTTATCCATTAAGTACACGAAAGACCAAGAAAAGCCAGGGTCTGATATTACAAAAGTAGTAGCGATTGCAAGCCCCTTGCGATTGCACAAAAATGAAGAGAGTATTCCAACGCATACAAATGCTTTACCCACAAAGTATAGCATAGAAGAAGTCTTGGCGTTGTTTATGGACTTGGGATTGTCAAAGGAAAACTATTCTATTTTACGAAGCTCTTTAAAGAATTATAATGTTAATATTCTTCCTGGATACAAAAAGGTTACATCTACCAAAAAAGAGGCAGTGCCATCTAATATAAAGTTTACTGAAGTATTGGTAGAGGTTATTCTGCAAGACTTAATGGATCATACAGCCAAACGCATTATTCAAAGTTTGCCTGAAGAGGAGGCAGTATTACTTCCAGCTAAGCTTACATTGATAAATAAGTGGGGATGTGATGGATCATCCGGTCAAAGTGCTTACAAACAAACAATATCGACAAATGACACAACTTTACAGATGCAAATATGTTTATGGCTTCCGTAGTTTCTTTACGACTGAGAAGTGAAATCTCTGAGCATTGGAAAAATCCAATAATGAAAATTTGTACGGGAACTGGGAACTAGGTCCAAACGTGGACCGATTTGAAAGATTTTTTATAGATCTCGTCACTGGTCTTATAAACCCTTATGATTCAACTTTCATCGCAATAGAATAACATTTGCTACATTCAGTGGCATTAAAACCAATTTTTAATGAAAATTTGTATGGCGACTAGGTCAAAAAACTTCGTCTTTGGGTCGAAAACACTAAGTTCCAAATTTTAGCACATTATCTTTATATTTGCAACATGTAATATTAGCACCAAAATAATATTGAACTTTGATAGGATATATTCAAGCCCCCTGTGGACCTAGCACCCTTCACCATTTTAAAGGTAAAGAAGCATCTTTCAAAATCATTTCTAATTTTTAAAATATCTTAATCAGTTTAAAAGTTATGATTTTTGCGACGCAACATTAACTCAGGCCAAACTTTGAATTTTGGCATATTTAAAAAAATGAATTATTCTAATAAACTAGATGAAACCCTTACTATGGGTTGAGAAATTATTTGATTTTTTTGTTGAATAAATTGTATTTTATTAGCTTGGGGTCATATGTGACCCCAAGTCGAAAAGGGATAATGGGGCCATATAATTTTTTCCGAAACCCTAGGCTATTAAGAAAAAAATATAATATTGAAAAGTAGAAAACTGATAAATTTTTGATACAAAGTATTTAGAAGAAGAACATTTAATGAATATTTCACAAAAAACTAATTTTTCTCCAAATCCGCAAAAAAATTGTTTGTAAAAAAATTTAACAAAACTTTAAAGTGCCAGATCCACTTTTTGAAATTTTTTTAAAATATAAAAAAGGACTTTCAAAATTTTATAAAAAAAATTTTGCATCTTTGGTCTCATTGCGCAATAGGTTAAAAATATGGTAATAAAACAATACTTCATTTCTGAGTTCTAATAAGTATAGAGACAAAAAAAAAAAAATAGTGGCTTTAATTAATTTCTTAAAGTTGAAAAAATTTCCTGGTTTTTTTTCTGCACAAAAGTGGTCTGGGCATTTGCTTTTCTTGGCGAGTTTTTTTTCGATTTTGAAGTTATATAGCTTTTTAAGGATATAATTTAGTACTGAAAACGATTCGTATAACAACTTGTCGAAAAAATTAAACTATAGAACGAATTTTTTTTTAAATCTGAAAAGTGTCATATTTTCCCCATATAAACACACTTGAAATTTTCAGCCACGTTGAGGCACCTATAAATTTGTTTTTTTGATTGACCCAAAACTTTGTGTTTTTCTTATTCGCATATTTCTAGGGGTGAGACCTTAATTTCGAAAATTTTTTTCCCCCTCCATATAATGAAAGGCCACCCTAACATACATATGTATAAATTAAAATAAATAATAACGCTTTATTTTTATTTTACTAAAACTTTATTATGTTCCGGACACCACTGTGTCTTTCTTCAAAATTAATAAACAACTAATAAAAGATATATAAAAAAACCAGCAAACAGCCCTATACCCGTTTTACGCTGAGTTAGCGTCTGGCCTCATTTATTAAAAAGCATTGCTTATGCTTCTTGTCTCGCAATGTACGAATACATTGCTGAAGCAGCACATTCGGGCTGTTGATATTTTATATCTTTATAAACACCCGCTTGTAAATGTAGAGTTGTGATAACCCTCCCTCGCTTAAGTGAAGGCCGTCCCCGCGCTTCTTCAGATCTTCGATAACAGTTTGAAGGTCACGCTGCTGACGGGTTTTCCTAAATTTTTGGCGTAATTTAAAGCAAACAAATCCAATGGTAAAAATAACAAGCATAGAAGTAGCAGACAGCAAAGGCCCAGTTATTAGCATCTCTCTAATCTTCTCGATATGGTTTTCTGCATTCAGTCTTTGCAGATACGGCAAACTCAATAATTCTTGATGCTGTGTAATGTTAAGAAGACCGGATGTGGCCGGCCCTGGTGATTTCTTTATGACATTTTTTTGGTTCCTGTATAGGACCCATTAATATTGGCTTCTTCTTTAAAAGTAAGAATGTGCCAGTGGCATTTTTTTCTATGCCATCATTTGTTTTTATGGTGACGTTGATAATAATACCGCCATCGTCGATTATTGTCAGTGGTTCGAGATGAGAGGGCCGGGTGGTGCAGTATGCCTTACCGCCGAAATGAAGTTGTTGTGCGCATGTTGAATAAGTCAGCTTTTTACAAAATGATGTTGTGAGGGTAGCGCTGGAGTTCCCGATCGCCAGTATTTGATTTTCACATTACACTACATTGTTTATTCAAATCATTAG
The DNA here is from genome assembly GCA_963682025.1 of Cordilura impudica. NCBI lineage: Eukaryota > Metazoa > Arthropoda > Insecta > Diptera > Scathophagidae > Cordilura > Cordilura impudica. The sequence goes on along the minus strand of OY821521.1, from coordinate 122,872,580 downwards.
AATTACTTTTTCCAAATCATAAGAATCCAAAACTTGTGGGTTTACTATACCAATCCTTGTGAGGGTAATCGACAATATTAAGCTTTCCAACTCTTAAATCAAAATTCTATTTCTTGCAAGTAAAGTTTCATACAAATGTTCAGTATCAATTTCTTTAGCTTTTGTGTATTTAACAACGAGACTAACAATGTCTGTTAGCTTGTTTATTCGTTCCTGTGCTCTTGTATTTATAAGAATCTGCATATTTTCTGAATCAATAAGCTCTGGTTGTCTCAATTTTAAACTTTCTAAATTATCAAAATCTGGTGCCCCAGCAACTATCTTCAGGGCTGTGCCCAGGAAATTTATACTTCTTGAGTGTGTGGTGAACATTTATTGTGTCTAGCAATGTCCTTATATGTCCAACATTCGAGTCTAGTATCTTCCTCATATGCTACTGTGGAAAATGGGTCACAAGTTTTTCTGTATCATCCGCCATCACCGCGTACATTGTAAGATTCGCCGTATGCCGCAAATACCCAGAGGTTTGCCAAATCACCGTGTAACCGTCCGTAACAGGAATGTAGTCAGAGTTTGAGTAATCAGTCAACTTCGCCGCTGCCGCTGTGACAGAGTAGAATAATAAAAATCCTAAGAAAAAATGGATAAAATTATTAAACTACATTATCTTAAGTTGTGCTTATGGATCACCCTCCCCTTAATGAGAACCCTTGTCCCGAGGTCTGCCTCAATAGTTTGCTCTATGTATAATGGTTGCAGTTTATTGCCTAACCTTCTATTAGTTTTTACAAGAACTTTTTCTCTTACCTCAAAAGTTCTATCTCTTCTTGACTCATTGAGTCTGCATTTGAGTTTCCTGTGCTTTCCGTAACCTATTTCTCAACTCCACCTCGAGCTCCGGCGGGGTTGATTGCGTCACATCGATCGGACGCTTAGTTGTAACAGAATGGATCGTTCTGTTATATTCTATAGCCGCTAAAAGTATCAATTGTACCGTGTCATTGATAGATCTTTCGAATAAGACACCTGGCAATTTCCAGAAGGGTGCTATGAATTCTCTCCACTTGGTCGTTCGAGGTACTGTCAAGTGGGTGTGCGTTCGCTATTTGCACATCAAAACGGTTCAGTAGAAGTGATCTTATTGTTTCCGGATTAAGGGAAGGTTCATTGTCACAATATATTGTCTTTGTGTTGCGATAAAAAGGACTTTTTGTAGTCAGGGTAAAGTAGCATAACATCCTCAGATGTCAAAATTATTTTGAGCCTGTTAAAGGCTAGAAGTTGTTCTTCATTAAGTTTCACTTGAATTTTCTTGGATTGTCTGGCGCCAATTTTGCCGTTGTCGCCCTTCAAAATGACGGTTATCGGCCTGGCTATTGAAGAAAAGTCCCTAATGAAACATCTATAATTATTTGCCAGTCCTAAGAAAGATCTGACGTTGAGCAGAGCAGTGGGCTGCTCATAGTTTCGTATCGCCTCCACTTTACTGGGGCTCGTTGCAATTCCTCTTTGAGACACTACGAAGCCTAAAAACTCGACTTTTGATTTTTCGCGAGAAACTCGCATATTGGTCTCATGCAGCCTATCTAAGACCCGGGCTATGTGGTCGACATGGTCTTTCATGTTTTCCGAGAAAATAATTACATCATCAACGCAAACGTAGCATGACTTCCATATTTGTCTCTAAGCACATCGTCGATGGCTCTTTGGAAAATGCTTGGTGCATTTTTTTGTCCGAAGGGCAGCCTGCAGAATTCATATTTACCATTTCCAATCGAAAAAGCCGGTTTTCCCCCGGTCCTTTCCGCTAATAAAATTTGGTGGAACCCCGATTTGAGGTCCAGTGTGGTGAAATACCTAGCCTTACCCAGGCTTGAAAGAGTAACACTCAGAACACTTAGAATTAAGTTCCCTAAAATCTTTAACAAGTCGTTTCCTAGTGTTTCCCAACTCGTCAGTTCCCTTTTTATCTACCACCCATACAGGGTTATTGTAGGGTGATCTAGATGGTCGGATGATGCCATCTTTTAAAAGGTTACAAGTTTCCATATTTGTATGAACAGATAATGCCTCAATAGGTTCCACAAAGACACCCATTCGGCCACAGATCATCTTCCGAAATTTTTCATTTATTTCCTGTGGTATTGCAATTTTCTCAACACTTGTAAAATTTACACTTTAGCATTTTAGATACTGAATGGGTTCTGAACCAGCACTGGTTTCCAGTTTCTTATTTTTTAAATACAGCTTTGAATTTGCGTCCGTTAGTAAATCAATTCCGATTATTCCGTCGAACGCAGTAAGATTAGGTCAAATGAAAAAAAATCGCGTTAGTGCCAAAAAGGTTCATGATGCATTTTCGTTTAATTGTATTAAAACCGTGGAGTGATTTTATTAAAAACGGCCGTACTACTTCCTTCACATGTTTCACTTGTTTTAATGGTTTAATGTGATTATTTGATGCGCCAGTGTCTATCAACAATTTAATCACTCTCCCCGCTATCGTTCTTTCTATGTACGGGAGCAAATTCATCTTCAATACCTCTGCATTTGCCTCAGTTTCATACCTAGAATCCCTCTGATTATATATGTTTGCACTTTGTGTCAAGTGATTAATTCTCTTCTGTTTTGGCCCTGTAAACCTTGCGGTTCCACTATTTGGCCCTTTCACTGCTGGATTTATGTGATTTTCTGGCTGATCTCGCCACTGAAAATTAGTTTGTGGAAGCTGTCCTAACCGTGAAGAAGGATCAACATCCATAGGTTCTACCTCCTTTTTCTGCTGATTTTTAAAACCGGGTCCTTGGCGTTTATAAAAATAAGGGGTTTTTGCCTGTTGTGTAGTAGTCTTATTTCCAATAACATTCTTGTCTCAAATTTGGTTTTTTTGTTGGGCCCTATCTTCGATACTTCTAGCGTAATTACTAGCGAAGGCATAGCGTTCATGATTTGACTCAACCTCTTGAGCCAGAGCTAATGCTGATGGGAGGTCTAATATTGTGTCAGCTGAGCCCTTTATTTTATTTCGTATAATGCCTAGAGTCTGGTAATGTGCGGAATTACCCTCGTAATTTTCGTATACTCTGTACGCAGTGTCGGCCGCCTTTCTCCATGAAACATATGTTTCATGCTTTCCCTCAAAGTCCGGCAAAGACTTTACAATATCTAGGGACTCCCTGCACACTACACCCTCCCTGGTGTGTGCTTCTTTGTATGTTTCTATTTCCGGAGTACTGACTGTTAAATTGGTTACCTGATCCTTTATTTCTTCCAGCCTCCTTTCAAATTCCCTCTCTTGCATTACAAGAGCACTGCTAATAGCGCATTCACAATGGATTTTAATTGATTGGGTGTTATAACACCATTTGCATTTCTAAATTCCAACAAAGCATCGATTTGTATGCCCATAAAAAATTTTTAATTAATTCTTTTCTCAAAATGTCGATTTCACAAAAATTCCATCACCAACACAAAGAAAGTTAAGTTTGAAACTTAAATAAAGATTAATAGATTTAACACTCTTCCAGAGTAAAAAAAAAAATATTCAAATAAAATATCGTTGCATAAAAATTTCAATACGAAACACAAATCAATAGATTTAACACTTTTTTTACATTATATTTTGAGTTGTTTATGTTTCTATGTGTTTGGTTTTTAAAGTTAATAGTTGTGGATGTTGACGCTCGCTGTTCTAGCTGTTGATGTTGATAGCGGTGGTTGTTGCCGCTGCTGCTTCAGTATTTTTAATTTTTTCTGTTGAGGGTGTCGATTGCCGTTCAGCTTGTAGAATTTTTATATGTTTAAATATCCGTTGGGCCTCTTTTTTTTATTTTATATAAATTTTTTATTTTTTTTTGAATATTTTATATGACATAGAAAAGTTGGGCGCCAATTAAGATAAATAATAACTATTTATTTTTATTTTACTAAAACTTTATTATGTTCCGGATACCACTGTGTCTTTCTTCAAAATTCTTAAACAACTAACTTAAAGGATAAATACAACAACCTGCAAACAGCCCTATACCCGTTTTATGCAGAGTTAGCCTGGCCTAATTTATTAAAAAGCATTGCTTATGCTTCTTGTTTCGCAATGTACAAATACATTGGTGAAGCAGCACATTCGGGCTGTTGGCATTTTATATCTTTATCAACACCCGCTTGGAAATTTAGAGTTGTGTTAACTTATATATATATATTCCCTCGTTCCTATAAGAGCGCAGGGCCTCAACAACCACGTTCCAACGCGATTTGGACGAGGAATTTTATTTCAGGGCTTCACTCCCTCTTCTACAGTTGCCTTGCGGATTTCAGTAGATGGCATTTCTGGTGACCATCCAACGACAGCTCTTCGAAGGATGTGGCTGATCCAGTTCAATTTGCGCCTCTCTGTGCTCCATACGGACTTCAACCGACCGATGGTTTGTCTTGCTTTTATAACACAATTTTCGATATCGGCTTTAGAAACACCAGATTTCGTTATAATGCTACTTAAATAGCAGCAGTGTATGTCTTCTAAACCGTGGTTTCCAGTCTTGCTTCATTAATACGCAACGTTTTTTGCCAATGTCTGTCTTCAGCCCAGCTTTTTCTATGACATCGGCTAATTGTTGCAGGTTGGCTATCTTATCCTCCATGCTGTATATCATAGTGCAGTATCGTCAGCGTAATCTAGGCCACTTAATCAACTATGCAGATCCCACCTATTACATAATGGTATCTAGGACAATGTTAAAGAGAGGTGGCGATGCTCCAATACTCCTTGGCATACTCCAATGCCGACTGAAATTTGCTTCCTTAATATTATTTCAATTAAGCACAATTAAGTGCCCTTAACAACAGTGCAAATCAAAACAAACAAACCTTCATATGCACACTCGTACATTTGACTAGCTACAAATATAAATGGTATGAAAAGTACCAAGTGGATATTTGGGGTAGGTCAGACAATTTTTAACAAATGACTCATTATGTTTGTTTGACTAAGCGGGTTATTGTGCAAAGCAGTGAAATCAAATAGAGTTGGTTGATCGATATGATTTCATGTGCAAACTCAATTATTTGGAATTGTACTCTATGTATGATTTTAGAGTAAATATTAGAGAGTAAGAAAAAACCCTAAAATTCATGAGAAACATAAAGAGAAAATAATCAATGTATAGAGAGTAATCAATATTATAGTGGCTTTAGAAAGTCACTCATTAACTTAGTTTAGATTTTCATATTGTTTAGTAAATAAGCAAGAACATTTCCATAAAAAGCAGAGTTCTGTTTAGACTGACACACTCACACAACGTCTTTTATCTTGTACTGCACTATAACTTCATCATACAGGATTCGGCAGGTTGCCTGATTGTATAAACATTGAATTAGGGAGATTAGGTTTGTGGCGACACATTTGCATATTAAAGCACATCATATGACGTTGTCATTACAAGACTTATGGCGTCTAAGGCCTGCCTGTTCATTTCTCAATGTTGGTGTAATTACGTCCTTTATGATAATGTGAGCAATTACATTATTGACCATGCTGATAAGAGTTATTCCTCGCGTTTTTTTTTTTTTTTTTTTTTTGAGAACCACACCTTCTTCGCTGGGTAGTGATTCAGCTCTCTAGAACTCTGAAATGGGGACAAGATGATCTGTGCACTAATATATCGGCCTTTAGCAGTTAGGTGAAATGCCATCTAAGCCTGAGGACCTGTTGCACTGACAACGTTGATATTTACATTGTGTGTTATGCAATTGTACGTTATTAGGGCGCTGGCAGTTCGCGTTACATACATATTAGATCAAAATTCTTCCCAGAGAACCATTTCTTACACACGTAGTAGGGTTACCATTATCATTTTTCAGTGGTTTTTTCGTAGCAGTATAATTGCGAGATAATTTCTTAACAGCTCTATATAGGTCGCTATAACTGTGGGTATCAGATGCGGCTTGAGCTTCTAATGCAACTTCGTTAGTACAATTGCGCTTGCCTTGCCTTACCCTCTTTTTAGCCAAGCACTGTGCTGTCTCTTGAGTTAATTTTTAGCAGTTTGGGGTCTGGTTATGTTTACAGCAGATTTCATAGCTTTTCGTGATTCGATTCGGCCCCACGTTTCTTCGGACATCCACTCTTTGCGGGTGCGCTCAGTATAGCCAATTGCATTAAATTCGGGTTCCATGGAGATCTTTTTGATAGTATTCCATAGCCGCGTTGAGTTTCAGGTATGCTGTCAAATGATAATTTTAAAGCTTCAGCGTACCGCGTACTAACTGCGTCATTTTTCATTCTGCGTTCGTCGATCCGTCGATGAATTTGGGATTTGTTATCATTTATGGCAGCAATCTTTATACGCATAGTTGCCACGAAAAGATGATGATCTCTTGCCAAATCCGCTTCCCTGCGGTTGTGAGAGAACCACTCCATTTTCTGGAAATCTTAATTTGGTCTATCTGATTCTCGGTAACGAGAACAAGGGATTCCCTGGTTACTTTATGTATTCGTTTGTGAGGGAACAACGAACCTTCAACCACGACATTATCTGAGAAAAATTTTCAGAAAAATTTCCTCATTATCCTATTATCATTAGCGTTGCCAAAAATTTGGTGTTATCTGGACCAATTTCAGCATTGAAATCTGCCACAACTACTAAAATGTCGCCGCGATTAGCTGTTGTTATCGCCTTATCTAGAATTTTATTGAATTCATCTTTCGTGCCGCGGTCGGCTGCTTCTGTTGGGGCATAGCATTGGATGCCTGGAAGATTCCAAGCACGAGTGCGAAGTCTGATAGATATCACTCTCCAGATTATTAGGGCATCTAGGCCTTGTTTGTTTCATAAGAATCCCACACCACTTGATCTTGCCAAATTGTTGGGATTACCGGAGTATAGGATAGTGCAACTATCAGGCGCGACGGTTTCGCCAGCATCAGGCTATCTTATTTCGCAAAGTCCATGAAATAGTTAGGTGCGCCAACGTCGAGTGGCGATCTAACATTTTCATTAATAATTGTAGAGGTTACGGTAATCATTGGTTTTTAAGATGGCCAGCCGATTACGATAATGCATCCGATCCTGGTGCTGAGGCTGCCAGCAGGCCTCTAGGCCGACAAAGAAAGGTTATACCATTTTGGATCAGTCGACAGAGCCTCATTAGCTTCAACAGGGGGTTGACAGTGGATGAGGTTGTCATTTTAAAAGGATCGGCTATATGAGCAAATAGTTGTTACATTTGTATTCGCTTTACTTCCCGTTATAGTCCCCTTCTTTTTCTGAGAAAATTTTGACAATTCTCGAGAAAAAAATATATCTATCTTTAATAAATCGTATTCTGTGTGTTTCTTTGTTCGACCGCTATACAAATTTTTATTTTTCAACGGCTTTCTCTGAAATTTGGTACACACGATCTCTGTACTCCAGACAAGGTCGCCATATGCTTCTTACCTTCCACGCCTGCCATTACGCCCACTTTCTTTATCAAATTCATTTTCTGTTTTTTGGTATGTTTGTTCGCTATGCAAATTTTTATTTTTTAACGGATTTCTTTGAAATTTAGTACACATGATCTCTGTACTCTACGACTATCTGTACGACTACTTTTTCACCAACTTTTTATATAAAATGTATTTTCTGTTTTTTGGCATATTTGTTCGCTACACAAATTTCAACTTTTCAACGAATTTCTCTGAAATTTAGTACACACGATCTCCGTACTCCAGGAAAGGTCGCCATATGCTTCTTACCGGCCGACATCTGCTTTTACGCCCACTTTTATTATATAAAATTAATTTTTTTTTTATCATATTTGTTCGCTACACAAATATTAACTTTTCAACGGATTTCTCTGAAATTTGGTACACACGATCTCTATACTCCAACGAAGGTCACCATATGCTTTTTACTAGCCACGCATACTTTTGCACTCGCTTATTTTTAATTTTCTTACGGGTTTCGCTCGAATTTACTGCACATTACTATCATATCCCAGGCAAGGTAGTCGTATATATTTATCGGCCACGCCCACTTTGTCTAAATACGCTTTTAGTGTTTGTTATACATATTTTAATTTTTCAATGGACTTCACTAAAGTTTGTGTGTAAATATCTTTACTTAATACTCTTGAGTTTACACCATTATGAAATAAATATTGTAAATCAGTTTATTACAAATATTCCCGTCTTACCTTTTTTACTATATGATTGCAGATTTATTTCATGGGTGAACAGATACAGGTTGACTACCGCTGTAGGATTAGTCCGATGAAGTTACATCATACAAATATTCTCATCTCGCCTTTTATCTACATTGGAAAACAAAACATTACATTTATTTCCATCTCGCCTTTTTGCTACATTGGAAAGCAACCTATTAGAAATATTTCCATTTCGGCTTCTCACCGACCACCACTAATTTTTCACCAACTTTTTATATAAAATGCATTTTCTGTTTTTTGGTATATTTGTTCGCTACACAAATTTCAACTTTTCAACGAATTTCTCTGAAATTTAGTACACACGATCTCCGTACTCCAGGGAAGGTCGCCATATGCTTCTTACCGGCCACATCTGCTTTTACGCCCACTTTTTTTTATATAAAATTAATTTTTTTTATCATATTTGTTCGCTACACAAATATTAACTTTTCAACGGATTTCTCTGAAATTTGGTACACACGATCTCTATACTCCAAGGAGGGTCACCATTTGCTTTTAACTAGCCACGCTTACTTTTGCACTCGCTTATTTTTAATTTTTTAACGGGTTTCGCTCGAATTTACTGCACATTATTCTCATACCCCAGGCAAGGTAGTCGTATATTTTTATCGGCCACGCCCACTTTTTCTAAATACGCTTTTAGTGTTTGTTATACATATTTTAATTTTTCAATAGACTTCACTAAAGTTTGTGTGGAAATATCTTTACTTAATACTCTTGAGTTTACACCATTATGAAATAAATATTGAAAATCAACCTATTACAAATATTCCCGTCTTGCCTTTTTTACTATATGATTGCAGATTTATTTCATGGGTGAACAGATACAGGTTGACTACCGCTGTAGGATTAGTCCGATGAGGTTACATCATACAAATATTCCCATCTCGCCTTTTATCTACATTGGAAAACAAAACATTACATATATTTCCCTCTCCCCTTTTTGCTACATTCGAAAGCAACCTATTAAAAATATTTCCATTTCGGCTTTTTCACTATATAAATGAGTTGTAAAGGTGGAACAAGAACTATTTGCATAAAGCATACAGTGCACACATCCACGAAACATTTTTAATAAATTTAGTTATTTTAATTGAACCATGCCTACTAAAAAGCGTAGTTATATAGGCCGTACTGCCTCAAATGCAAAAACGCTTAGGCTAAACAGAACTCTAGAGACTCCAGATCAGACCCAAATCCGTATCGAGTCTCAACGAGTTAGACAATCTGGGTCGAGAAATGCTGAAACACGTGAGCAAACTCAACTACGTCTTGAAGCCCAAAGATCAGGACAAGCGACTAAACATGCTGAATCGAGGGAATGTAAAACTCCTTAGACGATTCAACAACGTCTTGAGGCCCAACGGATAAGACTAGCTGAGTCCAGGGAATCTGAAACTCCTGAAATGACTCAACAACGTCTTGAGGTCCAACGGGTAAGACAAGGTGACTCTAGGGAATGTGGAACTCCTGAAACGAATCAACAACGACTTGAGGCCCAAGCTGACTTCAGGGAATGTGAAACTCCTGAAACGACTCTAATGTCCCTACCAGAAAGCTTTTGTGACTTGGTTCCTTCATTGCAACGGATGATACAAAAAGTTTAACCTAACATAACGTACATAAGAGGACAATCTGTTACGTTAGCAGGTATCAACTAAGAGTCTTCCTGTTTTTCTCATAGACAATTATATGTCGCCTGCTCCAGAGTTGGGAGCCAGCACAATATTTTCGTATATGCAGCAGAAGGAAAAACAAGAAATGTTGTATATCAAAAAGCTCTAGAATAACTAAAATTCGTAACTTCTAAACATCATACACTCAAAATAATCCATGCATAAACATAGCTAGTTGTAATGGTAAGCATGGTAAACCATTTTTCCAGTCAAAAACCTTTGGATCCCGGACAAGACCGGGTAAAAACAGCTAGTATGATACATAATTAATATATTTTTTTAATATAATAATGCGTGGTTATTTTCTAATTTCACAAATAACCTAGTTTTCATGGTGTGAGTATATAAATTTAGAAATGTAATTTATAGAAATCTAAATACTATGTATAGGTTCTTACGAACACTTAATATTGCTGTATCATCAGCAAAATTGAGGTGTGAGTGGTAAATCTGATATGGAGAATATTTATCATAATGGTCCGGAATACCCCACTATTTAACTCCAGCTTGTATCACAAGATGGACTTATGTGGTTGCTTTCTTAACCTTTGGGATTTCGTATAGTTTTATAGAAGCTTGTTAATGTTGGGTGGTAGCATGTGTTTCATTCAATAGATCAAACTCTCATGTCAAACTTTTTTGAATTATTGTGAGCCATCAATAAAAAGAGCAGAAAGAGGACTTACTTGAGAAAACCTTACTTGTCTATGACTCGACTTCGTGTTATCTTTGTCTAGCTTGGGTATTCGTAACAATGGTACCTTTCTTCCATTCTAGCTGATAATAATAGTATTCAAGGAATAAGATCGGGATTTAGGAAGAATTATTCATGTGAAACATCAGTCAATTACCTAATATATAAAAAAATAGAAAAATAAATAGAAAAGTTGTTGCAATATTTTTGGACTTTAAACGAGCATTCGAAACGATAGACAGAACCATAAAAAATTATATGAATACGACATCCAGGATATAGAACTGAACTGGTTTAAAACATACCTAACAATCAGAAAACAAATCATGAAAGTAAATAATAGTAATCTAATTTAATAAATAATGATTATGGAATACCACAGGGATCAATCTTAGGAGCGTTATTATATATCATATACAGAAACGACATGCCAAACATAGTGGATAATTGTGAAATAATATTGTACCCAGATGATACACTAATTTTTACTGAAGCAGTTTTATATACTCAATGCTGCGACAAACTAAATCAGGACTTGGAAATTGTTAATGAGAGGCTAAAAATGAGCAAACTAAACGAAAACAAAACTAAATTAATGAAAATCAATATGAACACAAGAATAACATTCAAAACAAATAATGTAATAACAGAAAAAGTAAATAATATAAAATATTTGGGAGTCTTAATAGACAAAAATTTTAACTTTAAAGATTATGTCGAATACAGATGTAAGAAAATTGGCGAGAAAATCTGGTTTCTTAAACATTTAAGAAACAAAGTAACAATGATAACCGCAATAAATGTCTATAACACTATTATAAAACCATACGATCAACCGTATTATATACATTCTGTTCAGACCAACAAATAGCTGGGCTGCAAAAACTACAAAATAAGAATATGCGCAAAATTTTAAAATGCAATAGGTTTATGCCCATAAGTTATATGTTAGACGTATTGAAATGGCTAAACATCCAGCAAATGCTGCAACTTAATACAATATTTTTTATCCAAAAATGAAAGTGGGAAGAGCACCAGATTATTTGATCGTACAAGTAAGATATGTTGAAGAGATTCAACCTTATACCCTTGGGAAAGCCTTAGATTTAGACCACAGCGACCAGATACAACAGCAATACAAAAATCGTTATTTTACAAAGGACTAAATCTTTACAATATGATGCCGAATGATGTCAAGAACGGAACGAATATAAATCTTTTTAGAAATAAAAATTTTATAAAAAATTTTTACATTTAATCGGAGTATATAATATTATTTTGTTATATTAATATGAAATGTCATATAAAAGTATTTAAATACTACTAATAATAAACTAAACTAAACTATCTATCTCACATACACTCGACTTGCACTTTTTGGTCAGCGCTTTAACACAGTCATATAAAGTTAGGCGTACGGGCAGTGTGATTGAAAATCAGTTTTCATACCATACAGCTTTTACTTCGTATTAATTTCAGAAGATACAACTCTGTCCAAACAAACAATCGTTATTTTTGAATTTTTTAATATTTTTGCATTTGTACTTCTAATTTCCACTATTCCCAGTTTGTTATTTTGCACCACAGTTTTATTTTATTGCAACTTTGTAGCTTACGCTTAAATTGTTTGTGTCCTCTTTCAGATTCATAGTTTTTTTTTTTTTTTGTTGTATACTTAGATTTTCTAAGGTTTGTATCTTCTTTTCTATATTTTCTCCATCTAATATCATAACTTTATCAAAGTCAGCTATGTGACCTGTGTTTATAATATGTTGTGACAATGCTGTTTCTTTCATTTGCGTTAGGTCTATCTTATGTTCGCCCATTCTCATTCCTAGTCATCTCTTTGTTGTACCTATGTAAATTTGCTCACGGTTGATTGGTTTTTCCTTTGCATTGGATTTCGTAAGCAACATTGATTTGTTGTTCTTTTGAGAATATTGAATACATATGTTTTCTGTTTCTATTTTTGTTTTTATGTTTTTTCTATCAGTTAGTCCAGGACGTATTTTACACTTTAAAATTTTTTATCTTCATTCGAGTTATTGTTTTTATTGTGAATAGTATTGTTATATTGTAAATCTCTTTGTATGTTCTCTATTAATTTGTGGATGGTTTTCGTAAGAAAGCTGTTATTTTTTAGTGTTTTAATTATTTTATGTATGTTGTTGCTATGGAGTTGTTCACCGCTTATACTAAAAACTCTAGATATAAAACTTTTTGCGGTATTAATAATTTGATTTTTTTCTGAGCTGCGTGAACATTCATCAGCCTGCCTGCATAAATCGGATTATTTTGTTGCCACTACGGTGTAGTTTAGTGTCTAAATAAGCGATTTCCATATTAGTTTCCATCTCCATTGTAAATTGGATCTTATTTAGAGTGTATAAGATTTCATTTTTGTCGTCAGTATTTATTATAGCTAGAATGTCATCTACATATCCAATTATGTATTTTATATGAATGTTTTTGCTTTTTAGTTCAGCAATCGCATTGTCAAGTAGACTGTCATGTATTACATCTGCTATTGTTGGAGAAAGGGGGTTGCCCATTGGCAGACCAAAAATCTGATTATGTATATATATTGCCACCGTATATAAAATAATTGCTATCACTAAGGCAGAAATTTAATAAAGGGTGATCCATTTCGAGGTTTCCTACTTTTTTATAGAAAAAAAAACACAGAAAGTTCAAGTTTAATGGGAATGCTTATTATCATTTGAAGAACATTCTTTGGCATTTATTTTTTGAAGATTATGTCTATCAAATATTGGCCGCGGCTACGCCTCAGATGGTCCATCCGTTGAGTCCAATTTTCGTTGACTCGTTCGAGCACTTCGACTGGTAACTGCTCCAAGGCCTGAATCGAAGCAGGTTTGTCCGCATAAACTTTGGACTTTACATATCCCCACAGGAAAAAGTCTAACGGTGTGATATCACGATCTTGGTGGCCAATCGACCGGCCAAAACGTGAAATTATCTGCTCACCGAAGTGTTCTCTCAATAAATCCATTGATTTATGCGCTGTGTGGGAAGCGGCGCCGTCTTGTTGAAACCAAATGTTGCCGAGATCACGAGCTTCAATTTCAGCCATTGACGGTTACGTTCTCACCAGCATAATTTTTGAAGAAATATGGACCGATGATTCCACCGGCCCACAAACCACACCAAACCGTTGTTTTTTCTGGATGAAGTGGCAGCTCTTGAATCTCTTCAGGTTGCTCTTCGTCCCAAAAAGATGGGTGATGGTGTTGCGAATAGTACGCTCAGTAGGCCGATTATGTTGACCATATGTTGAGCGAAGTGCACGAAACACATTCTTCACAGAACGTGAATTTTCGTAATAAAGTTGAACGCTTTGTAAACGTTGTTCAGGCGTAAGTATTTCCATGATGAAATGCCAAACAGTACTAAACAAAAATAACATGACAGCATGACACTACTCACACGTGATCTGTCAAAAAAAGACTATTGGACTTGGATCACCCAATATTTGTTGGAATTTGATATTTTTGTGAAATTTCTAATTTTTGGAATAATAGTTTTTATCGCCATGCCGACTGCGATATTTGTAAATAATGAAATAACATCAAACGATACATCATTCACGTCAAGTTTTTGACTCCTTAGTTGTTTTTTACTTTGTTTGATTATATGGCCGATGCTTCAATATTATTGTCAAAACAGACCTTTCCAACACTATAACCTGAATAGCAAATATAATTACGTGAATGATCGATCTTATCCTTTAAAAATTCTTTCTTTCTTTCTTCTAATATCCGATAGAAGTAATCAAAATGATTCTTATAGTCCACATTTTAGTCTCCGCTTGCCAGATTCACACTTTGTACTCCTGAGAAAATCGTGGCCAAATACATAATTTAAGTATAGTGTTTGGAATCATTGTACATACAAATTTTTTTTGGCTTAAACTAATTTTTCCGAAGAACATGCAATTTTTCTCACGGCTATATCTCGGAAAGCAGTTGGAATTTTGTTTTCATGTCTTCTGCACTATATGGACTAAGGAAAACAGTGTGAAACAACCCGAAAAAACTACATCTAGTGCCTCAGAATTGCTGACATGTCGAAAAATTTTAATTTTCACCATTTTATAATATAATTCATAATTCTTCAGAACATTATAATACTGGAGAATGCTTTTTTCACATGTTCCAGCTGTACTTTACATCCAAATTTTGAGATTTTAGGTTATCACTATGTGCAATTTTTTCCGCCAGATGGCGTTGTTGCAAAAGCATATAAAGCTTGAACTAGCCCTAGCAGTCAATACAAATGTCATTTAGCCGCATGCTGTCATTAATGTGACAAGACAAAAACACATTATTTTTAGTGAATAGCAATAGAACAGCAAAAACATCAATGCTTCAATATGAAAAAAAAAATGCCCAAAAATAAACTAATTTTGTCTATTAAAATATTTTGTTAGCTTTGATAAGTATAAAAAACCACACACGAGGATTTTGCACTCAATGGCTTCAAAAATGTTGCACTGAATAGAAAGCCATCTGGTTGGTGCTATCATTCTTCGTATATCGGAATTCTTCGTAATCAATTTATATATCTTGTTATATAGTTTGTGTCCTACTGACTAATAAGAGTAACAACTATGAGCCTCTTTGACCAAAAAGTTTAAATTTTAAAGGGGAAGGTTTTACAGCCGCGGCTGTAAATCGTTTTTCATCGATCAAAATATTTTAGTAATTTTTCTTTAATAGAGAGATATTTCTTTGAGCTTGAGTCAGTTTTAATTTCATTAAAATTGATTGAGTACTTTTCAAAGAATTCTAGGTCAAATTTGAACTTTTAATTTTGTTTTTACTTTAAGCGTGAAATATGGCCTTTTTATTTTTTTTTATTTATTAAGAAATGTCATATTTGGATTTTAATAACAATTATAAGCATTTTTTATAATAATGGGATTTTTTTTAATGCTTACAATCAAAAAAATTTTTACATAAAAAAAAAGTTAAATCAACTGGAAATTTTGCGATGAATATATTAAAAAGATCTTCATTTGTGGAATTTCGTGAAAATTTTCTAGTATTGTGCTCTCTATAAAATCTGTAATCCTTATTCTTGAGGCTCCTCTGACAGATCTCCAAGTGGCACCAAATGATATTTAATGACATCTTCTGCATGATGAAGGATTTTTTGAACTGTTGCAGACATATTTCTCCATGGGTACTTGGTTGTATATATTTTTGCAGTTTCTTTAGAAGAATCTCCAAATTTTGTTGAATCAATTTCTTCATTGCACGCAAGAACTTCTAGGATTATATTAAATCTGAAAATAAAGTTTAAATCCACTCCTGTTATTTCAGGTGCTGTTTCTGGATTTGAAAAGAATCTTCTTGCGGTATTGCCATCATTTGTATTGCCTGGCCCTTGTTTTGGCTGATCTATAGTCAATCCAAATTTGCGATATTCATCTTGAACATGTTTCTTTTTGAACTTCCAAATTTTTAGCATGTGTTCCATAAGTCGTATTCTTGCGTGGTGATAATCCAAATTCATATGTATCGGTATTATCTAATGATTTTGTCGGGACTTGGCTTGATGTTGCTTGGCATATAATGCAGCTGGATGCAGCCTTTGCTTTAGTCAAAGCCTGGCCTACTTTTCCATTTATCATTGTCACCATTAGTTGGTATCTTACTTAAATTTGCTGCCCATCTAACTGTAATTGTAATGTCTGTAGTGTTGTAATTTGAATTTGATATCAGTAACTTCCTTGTTAATGTAATCGTGAGTTTTTTTTTTTTTAATTAAAATTTGATTGGCCTGCAGTATCTCGTCGAAGATGGTATCTCATTTTTCCAAATATCCTTTGTTAGCGTTGTACTAGTCGAATGCTCTGAATCTTTTTCAATCGCAATGGACATATCTGAGTCCGAAATATTTTCACATACTGCTTGTTTGTATTGTTTTTGTCCCGAAGAACCATCGCATCCCCATTTACAAAAATTAATTAACTTTGTGTTTCTATATTTCTTTAACTCATTTCCTTTTTTGATTGTAGCAAGCGTTCTGCTGTGTGATCAAGTAGAGATTGTAGTTGTACCTCTGCCGAAATTGGTGCGATTGTGATAGTGTCCATTTTAGCAGCGGTTATGTGATGATATGCTGGATACATATTTGAGGCTTTTTCAATCGCACGCAATCTGAGCTGAATATATCGCTGTTTTGTTAATTTCAAATCCAGAAATAATGCTAAGGCCTCCTCATTTGTGAACTGTTTTGCATCGCTAGGAGTTGGTATAATTTTAAGAATCCGTATTGTTCTCACTGGACTAGCTTTAACAACTTTTTCAATGATATCACTTTTGTTAATTGCTTCTGTGATCGTAATGTATGTAGGAAAGATTCTTTTATATTTGTACATCCAATTTCATTGTCAACATCTTTAAGTTTCCGCCTCTTAGATCTATCGCTGCAGTTGTCCAATTATTTGCGTGGTCTTCCATCCTTATCTTGCTTTGCTGTTTCTGCAGCGACAGTAGGTTGGTCTTCTAACCAGTTTGCACTTCTTATATAAAAATTTTGTTTACTGTAGCTAACTTCCTTGTAGTGTTTTCTTTAGTGTTTTGATGAAATTAGATAATTGCTCTTGTATTTTGATGCTACACGAACTTAAGTTTAATTTTATTTTAACGTAACTTAGAACTTCTTCCTGGTTTTTGTTTCTAAAATACTCTTCGCCCAGTTCTTTATAACTGAAGCTCTCCATATTTTTCTGAATATTTTTACTTGCGACTGCTATTGCTGAAATATGTTATAGCAATTGCGTTTCTATTCAAATGTCACTTTCATATAAGCCTTCTCATAAGCCATCACACTATGTTTATAGGTAAAATAAAAAGTAAGACAATGGCATTATTGCATTGCTACGTAAAATAATATACAAAAAACCCACTATACAAATTAATCACCTATGTGTGTTTTCTTTACTACTTGCATTAGTGCATTGTTAGGTAAAATAAAAATGTATAAAAAAGGTATGATAATAAAAAAACCTAGTTTACAAATGAATTACATCCTCTATGTATTGACATTCTTACTTACAAATATATCAAAAGGGCTGTAAGCAGATATCATTAATGGCAATAGAAAAAACAATGACTATTATAAGCTATAAAATATCTAAAGGAAAAATTTAGAACATCATTGTTAATAACCGTAATTTGCTATATATTTGAGTAATTTCATTAAAAAGAAAAAAATTGTTCTTCCAACGAGTCGTCACGAGTGCATGAGTATATATATGGTTAAAGAGGACACTTTCTCCTAGAAGTTCTATTCCACTAAAGTTGAAAATTGAGAAAAATATAGTATTTTGATAAATATTAAGTAGTAACCATTTATTATTGATAAAAAACAAAAAAAAATCTCCTTTTCGTGAGATAAAAAAACAGTTGAGTCTGACAGCATGCCACGCCCACAATTAGCAATAGTTTAACCTAATTTTTTGGCTACCTTAATCTGGATATATAAGCTACAAAATGGCTTTAAAATTAAAAAAATCGGTGACAGAAAAATTAGACTTTTGGCCAATGAAAATAAAATGTCAGTCGCAGTGCGGCACATACGGCTAATTTCAGTGAATGCCAAACGCGTCGTATCATTACGTCGTCGCCGTCAACGAAGTTAGTTGTGAGTTATTTTGCTCCGTACGTTTTTGTTAATATCTTTTGTCATAAAGTAAATTGTGATCTGTGATTTATATTAAAATAAAATTGAAATTACCAGCGTTAAAAATTAACACTAAATTTTTAATAAACTGATTCTTGAAATAATTAAAATCAATAAAAATAAAAATTAAAAACATAGTAGTCAAAATTCGATAGAATACAGCATAAAAAGAAATAGACAAAACTTAGTTAAATAACAATAACAACACCACATATTTAAATAAGAAAACAAATATTTTAAAACGAACAATCAAGTGCATACTCTCTACTCTTTTAACAACAATTCCCATTTAACAATAGCAACACATAGCAGTCTTTTTTCAATGGATTAAAGCAGTGACACAACTTAGTTGAACAACAATAAAAACACTACATACTTTAAGTAAGAAAACAAAAATTAAAAACGAACTTATTTTCTACTCTTTTTACAACAGCACCCATTTAACAATAACAACACATAGCAACAACAATTAAAAACGAACAATCAAGTGCATACTTTCTACTATTGTAACATCATCACCTATTTATCACTAACATCACATAGCAGCCTATTTGCAAATTTAATAACATCCCAACAAACAAATTCGTAAAAGTAATAAATTTATAAAAAGTTTATAATCAAATCTTCACGTTATTATGGATTGCTTAAACACTAATGTATTAATACCGGAAATGAACGTATGGTATCCTGCTGGTTGTGTTTAGGAAACTACCATTTGAAATGTAGTGGCCTTAAGTCACGCGATGCAGATGCTCTGGCCGATCCAGCAAAATTCCTGCAATGGACTTGCCCTCGCTGCAGAAAAATTAATGTGGTGTTCTACAATTTTTTCAAAAATTCTAAAGCAGAGTTTGATCAACTTAATGTGGACTGCAAAGAAAACTTTCTAATTTTGGTGAATTATTCACTAAATATCCAAATTTAGATAAATTTGTTAATACACCACTTCTTTCATCTCCAAAACGTAAAAAAACAGTTAATAAATACCCAACTATACAACTAAGATCATATTCTTCGAGTGCTGCACCTGTCAGCTCAATTGATAACGATTCATCATCTTTACCGTCTGCGTCCTCTAAATTTACAGCTCACATAGACGTAGCTACTGGTACTGTACCAATCATTCATGAAAATGTTACACCTCTTAATTATGGTCAAGTTTTAAATTCTTCTGCTCCTGGTTTAAATAACAATCAAATTATACATAACCCGCTGAGAGTTATACCTCCAAAGAAAACTATATCTGTATCTCGCCTAGCGTCAGAAACTTCAGTTGAAGATTTAGACTTCTATATAAAATCTAAAATCGATTCGAACTGATTTCAACGTATAAGTTCAATTGTTCTCAACCGGGAACTATCACCTCATTTAAAATTATTGTCCCAGCTGATCTCTTCGATATTATATTTAATCCTGATTTTTGGCCCGTTAGTACACTTGTCCGTGAATATCAATACAAAGAAAATCCAAGAAATGCTGTTCATCTTCCGCTAAGAAATTTAAATGCTCCAAAAAACTAACTACTCTTCATGATAACCAAATATCTATAATTTACCAAAATGTTCGTGGCATTAATACAAAAATAACGTCTCTGTTTAAACACAGCTTTGATTTCTCTCATCATGTTATTGTTCTTACTGAAACCTGGTTAAAAAGAAATGTCTTCAACGCTGAGATATTATATAATAAATTTCATATTTACAGACTTGACAGAGAAACTGAAGCAATTGGTGGTGGTGTTCTAATTGCTGTCTCCTGTCAACTATCATCTGAAGAAATACGTCTTGATTCTTTACCGAATATTGAAATTATTGGTGTTATGTTAAAACTAAATCAAAAAAAGTTTTTATTACTTGCTCCTACATACCTCCTACATACTAAATCAAAAAAAAAGTTTTTATTACTTGCTCCTACATACCTCCTGATTGTGATCAATCGATTTTTAATGAACATTTTGAATCAATAAAATCAGTTGTAACAAAGGCTAACCCTCAAGATTCTGTACTTGTTTTTGGAGACTTTAGTCTGCCGTTAATATCATGGACATTTTTAATTGATTCTTTTTACTACATTCCTACGGTGTCAAATGAAGATAACGATAATTTCATAAATAATTTATCGGACTTGTGCCTTTTTCAAATTAATGGTGTTCATAATGATCATGAAAGGATTTTAGACTTAATTTATGTTAATGAGCCAATAAACTACTCTTTATCTCGCGCAGATCCTGTTACTTTACCAGAAGATCGTTACCGTCCTACCATTGACTTAAACTTGAATTTGCCATTTGTTTCAAAGTGTAAATCAAATAACTTAAAAGTTTTTTGTTTCAAAAGAGCAAATTACAACGATTTAAATTATTACTTCAGTAATACTGATTGGCTTCAATTATTATCTATTACATCTGGTTCTCCCACATCAATCGATGCAACGATCAAGTTATTCTACGAAACTGTTCTATTTTATATGAATGAATGTATCCCGAAGTTTACTGTTTTCAACCAATCTGGCCCTCCTTGGAGCACAAAACAATTGTCGAGTCTTAAAAACTTAAAAAATAAACAACACAAAAAGTATAAAGTGTCTGGTCTTTTATCTGATTATACGAAATATTCAGTTACACGTGCAGAGTATAATATTCTAAATACAAAACTTTATAAGAATTACATGGAAACTATGAAAATAAATTTGAAGAGAGATCCAAAATCATTTTATAAATTTGTAAACTCTAAAAGGAAATCTACTGGATATCCAACTGAAATGAAGTATCTTAATCGTGAATCCCGTAATGATGTAGTTATTAGCGATGTGTTTGCTGATTTTTTTTAGCACAACTTACTCTGATGTTCAATATGACATTTCAAACATATATCCATTTCCAGTTATGGAACATTAATCAATTTCATTTCCTTTTATAAAGACTTCGGATATCAAAAATAACTTAAAAACATTCAAGAATTCAACTAACGGAGGACCTGACGGTATTCCTAGCTGCATTTTGATCAACTGCGCCTAAACTTTGGCTGTTCCATTATGCATTTTATTTAATTCATCCATTAAACATAGGCATTTTCCTACATTATGGAAAGATTCATATATTATTCCTTTATTTAAATCTGGAAACAAATCGAATGTAGCTAACTATAGAGGAATAGCTAAGCTTTGTGCTATTCCCAAACTATTTGAAAAATGTTTAACGGATAATTTCTGTCATCAGGTTTCTTCTATAATATCACACTCACAACATGGTTTTCGTAAGGGGTGCTCTATTTCAACTAATATTTTACAACTTTGGTAAATCGGGGTTTCGTCAATGGGCTACATACCGACGTTATTTATACTGACTTCAGTAAAGGTTTCGATAAAGTAAATCATGATCTTTTACTCAAAAAATTATATTTGATGGGCTTTACAGCAAACAGCATAAGCTGTATAAAATCTTACTTGATCAACAGAAATCAACGTGTTTATTTTAATAATACTACCTCAAAGCATATTATAGTTAAATCTGGTGTGCCTCAAGGAAGTCATCTTGGACCAATTTTATTTACTCTTTTTATAAATGATCTACCAAGTATAATAAAAGCCTCAAATGTTCTTATGTATGCTGATGACGTCAAGATTTTCTTAAGCTTTAAGAATTATTGTGAACAAATTCACCTACAACATGATCTAAATAATTTTTATAGATGGTGCCACATAAATTTAATGGAATTAAATTTAAAAAAATGCAAACACTTGCACTTTACTAGAAAATTAGGTGCATTTGGTTGTTACAAATTTGGAGATTACCAGTTGGAACAAGTAAATAAAATCCTGGGTCTGGGTGTTCTTTAAGATGCCAAATTAGAGTTTGTTCGACACATTTCGATGATAATTATTAAAGCACGTGGTGTACTGGCCTTCATTAAAAGATGGGCAAAGGAATTCAATGACCCTACAGTTACCAAACAACTATACATCTCCCTAGTAAGGCCAATTTTAGAATTCGGATCTGTTATTTGGGATCCACTATCTAATATTCGCAGTGCCAAAATTGAATCGGTCCAGAAGCAATTTCTCCTTTTCTGCTTAAGACGTCCTTATCCAAGTTTTGTTAATCTGCCATCACATACAATTAGACTTTCTCAAATTAAACTGCCGTCTTTAAAAAGCCGAAGAACAATGCTTTATGTTATGTTTTTATTTAACTTAATTCGAGGCGACATATGCTCAAATTTTCTTATGGACAACATCTCCATGAACGTTCCGGCACGGTCAACACGTTTTTACACTCCACTGTTTATCCCAATCTGTCGTCAAAAGTTTGCCGATGCTGATCCATTTAGAAGAATGTGCCATGATATCAATGATCTATACAATTTAATTGATTTTTCTTCGTATCATTACGTCGTCGCCGTCAACGAAGTTAGTTGTGAGTTATTTTGCTCCGTACGTTTTTGTTAATATCTTTTGTCATAAAGTAAATTGTGATCTGTGATTTATATTAAAATAAAATTGAAATTACCAGCGTTAAAAAAACACTAAATTTTTAATAAACTGTTTCTTGAAATAATTAAAATCAATAAAAATAAAAATTAAAAACATAGTAGTCAAAATTCGATAGAATACAGCATAAAAAGAAATAGACAAAACTTAGTTAAATAACAATAACAACACCACATATTTAAATAAGAAAACAAATATTTTAAAACGAACAATCAAGTGCATACTCTCTACTCTTTTAACAACAATTCCCATTTAACAATAGCAACACATAGCAGTCTTGTTTCAATGGATTAAAGCAGTGACACAACTTAGTTGAACAACAATAAAAACACTACATATTTTAAGTAAGAAAACAAAAATTAAAAACGAACTTATTTTCTACTCTTTTTACAACAGCACCCATTTAACAATAACAACACATAGCAACAAAAATTAAAAACGAACAATCAAGTGCATACTTTCTACTATTGTAACATCATCACCTATTTATCACTAACATCACATAGCAGCCTATTTGCAAATTTAATAACATCCCAACAAACAAATTCGTAAAAGTAATAAATTTATAAAAAGTTTATAATCAAATCTTCACGTTATTATGGATTGCTTAAACACTAATGTATTAATACCGGAAATGAACGTATGGTATCCTGCTGGTTGTGTTTAGGAAACTACCATTTGAAATGTAGTGGCCTTAAGTCACGCGATGAAGATGCTCTGGCCGATCCTGCAAAATTCCTGCAATGGACTTGCCCTCGCTGCAGAAAAATTAATGTGGTGTTCTACAATTTTTTCAAAAATTCTAAAGCAGAGTTTGATCAACTTAATGTGGACTTTTTATCACTGCAAAGAAAACTTTCTAGTTTTGGTGAATTATTCACTAAATATCCAAATTTAGATAAATTTGTTAATACACCACTTCTTTCATCTCCAAAACGTAAAAAAACAGTTAATAAATACCCAACTATACAACTAAGACCATATTCTTCGAGTGCTGCACCTGTCAGCTCAATTGATAACGATTCATCATCTTTACCGTCTGCGTCCTCTAAATTTACAGCTCACATAGACGTAGCTACTGGTACTGTACCAATCATTCATGAAAATGTTACACCTCTTAATTATGGTCAAGTTTTAAATTCTTCTGCTCCTGGTTTAAATAATCATATTATACATAACCCGCTGAGAGTTATACCTCCAAAGAAAACTATATCTGTATCTCGCCTAGTGTAGTGTGTTTGACTAAGTCTTAGTTACCATGCCTTATGCATGTAACTAAATACTCACATTCCGCTGAGTTATTTGTCCACACACTCTATAGCTGGCTCACCTGTAAACCGCTGAGCCAGCTAAATCCCACGGTTATGTATTATTATAATTATCTATAGATATACGTGTGAATGTGTGAGTGAATGTAATATTTGTAGGTAGATTTAAGTTGAGTAATTAATAAAGAGTTTTCAGTTCAGTCCGGAGAGCCAAACTGATGTGGTTTTATTATATGGCGACCGTGACGAAAAACAAAAAAAAACTTTAAATATAAAATAACAAGAACAAGTGTGTAACAATTAAAGTGATCTAAAAAAAAAGAATAACCAAAAGTGCAAACATGAAAAAAGGAAAAAAAAAACTACGACAAAGTTTAAATACAGGGAAAAATGATAATTTTTTTTTAAAGTAAACTTTTAACTTAAATAAATTAATAAAGTACAAACAAAATATAAGAAAACATTTGAACATTTAATTAAAAGAAAAAACACAAATGTACTCTTTTAAAACACAACCAAAAAAAAAAATACCGCTACCTATGAATATAATAAGGAAATATTGGTGCTGTGTTCAATTATATTCTTGGAGTTAATATTTTAAATAAATTTATAAAATAAAACAACAAAATACCTAAATTACAAAAAAAAAAGCGGAAAACAAAATTTCAATTACGAAAAAAAATACAGTTAAAAAAAAAAAAAAAAAAAAGAATGTTGAAAAAAAAACACAAAATTAAACAAAATTCTTAACTTTGAAAAAAAAAAACAACAAAACCTACTACAAAAAGCAATCATATATTAATACAACGTCTATATAATCTCCAAGTGACAAATTAAGGAATCATCAATATTAATCTTTAACCTTATTGCCATAACAACATAACAACAACATAACAACGTTGACAACGATTATCAATACCAACAGCAGAAACAACGGCTAACGGAAAGTTGAACGAGTTAAGATTATCTTAAATTTAAAAATTTAGAATTCAAAATGTTATTTTGTAAGTGTTTGTATATAGAGTTCTTATTAAATTATTTATCAGCAATCACATTCATCAACTGTATTTTCATTCTTAACGTTTCATAATAATATATTTAGATGCTTTAATTTTTTTTTTTTGAATAACTAGCACCATTAAAATTGTTTTTTATATATATACTTTTTCTATAGGGAAAAGAAGAAAATGTAAAATTTTCCAAAACTAGTGTAAAAATTAAAATATAGATAAAAAAATAATTCAATTTTAATTTCTTTTTTTTTCAAATATGTGTACTTAGTAAAGCAATTTAATTTTTATTGCGTTGAGGATATGTTAGATATATATTGAGGTAAATTTTTGTTAGAAGTTTAAAGAATAAGAGATACAATTCATAGGTTACTAGGTAGATAATATGGGCAACCCAGAGTCAAAACTGGAGAAACCGAACGCGAACGTGATAACAAATGTAGAAGTTGTTGATCACACGGCGCGAATCGACTCATTATGGTTCCTACTCCTATGCATTACAGTAATGACTGGTGCAAATCTTTTACTTAAATTGTACCTACTCCATAAGAGATCACTGCGTAAGAAGTACGCAAGTAGGTCCGACAACTTAGACAAAATTTAGGTTTATGGAATCAGCATAACACAATTTGGCTTGATGAAAAGATAACTACAAAAATTTCGATTTTATATTAGATATTTTATATTTTTTTTTGTGTTTTGAGTAAATGGCCTAATGAGCCAGGATGAATTTGTTTTTTATATACGGCGTCTCTGAGCGCAGATTCGTACTTCAATGATTATTGACTTTAAGCGCCAATATACATTTTTTTTCCTTCCTGTTTCATAATTTAATATATGGACTGGCCAACGATTTTGAGCCAGTGTAGGAATATTAGAGAGGAATTCGACAAATCCTACAAGTGCCTAAATACAGATAGACCGGCTAGGGAAGATACTGTCGAAAGACATATAAGAAACCTTTCCTTGCGGCTAGAAGAGATAAGGGTGGTACTTAACGTCCATTACGAACGACTTACGACTGCACATAAAGTTGCAGCCGAAGGGTTCTTCTTTGACGTGAGGAACAGACTTATTACGGTAGCGGCAAGAAGGGGCATAGAGGTAAAATTGCCTCTAACACTCCATGAACGAGTGTCCTTGGAGGTTTTGGAACAGGAAATAGACCCTAGTAGAGACCCACAGTCATAGGGAGAAAATATGGACCGAAATAGGGAACCACAAATGATAATGGCGCAGACGCCGGTTCAATTTTTAAATATAGCCTCGAAGTTAATACCTGACTTCGATGGCAAAGCGGAAAACTTAACGGCATTTCTAGATGCCATTGCATTAGTGGATTCGATAAAGGAGGCACATGATGCTCTAGCAGTTAGTCTAATTAAGACAAAACTAAAGGGTTCTGCCAGGAATATCTTGTCCACTGAGACCACGGTACAAGAAGTGGTCGCAAAACTGAAAACTTCTGTTAAAGGAGAATCAGTTGATGTATTGTCAGCAAAGCTGATGAACATCAGGCGAACTGGCAAGAGTGCGAATGCCTATGTAAAGGAAGTTGGAGACATCACCAAGGCATTGCAAGGTGCCTACATTTCGGACGGTCTATCGGCCGAAATTGCCAATAAATATTCGACACAATTGGCTGTAAAAGCCATTGTTAAAAATGCCCAAAATGACAGGGTTAGGCTCATAATAGAATCAGGACAGTTCGGGAACATGAACGAACTGGTGGCTAAATTCGTTAATAGCTGTACCGAGGCATACGGACAGCCTAATACAATTTTGTATACAAATAGCCGGGGACAGCGAAATTCCAATAGGGGAAACAACCGCGGTAGTTACCGTGGGAATTTGTACAATAATTCAAATAATCGAGGTAGAGGAAACTACCAAGTTAATAATAATAATAGTCAATATAGGAATAATGGAAATCGTGGTGCCAATGGTGGACGACGATATAATAATGTAAATGTCAGACTGATCAATGATCAATATGAGGTTCCGGGAAACGGGGACCAACCTCTGAGAGAATAATTAATAGAATATATAAGCTCAATCTCAGTCTAGGTGTATTTGTGAAACTTCATAACACAACAAACAAATTATTAACATTGCTTGTAGATACAGGAGCAGATATATCGCTGCTAAAAATTGAAAATGTAAACCACAACCATTTGAATTCAGGGGAAATAACAACCCTTAGCGGTGTAGGTCGAGATACGGTCCAATCAATTGGCTGCACGCAAATTGACCTTAGAGTTGAAAATATACTAATAAAGCATAAATTTCATGCAGTACCGAATGATTTTCCCATACCATGCGATGGAATCATCGGTATAGATTTTCTTAAGGAATTCAATTGTAAACTCGACTTTATGGAAAATAAGGATTGGCTCGTTTTACGACCACACAATTTCCAACATTTTGCAATACCAATAAAAAACACCTGTATCAATAATTCGATCATGCTACCGGCAAGATCACAAGTGGTGCGAAAAATATACATTGACTCAGAGCATAAAGAATTGTTGATTCCTAATGAGGAAATTCAACCAGGCGTATATATTGCAAATACAATAGTTCAAGGCAATAACGCGTACGTAAGAATACTGAACTCTAACAACTACGATACGGCACTGAGTACAATGAATATAATGACGGAGGACCTATCAAATTATGATATTCTACAAACGACCAAAGAATTGGGGAAGCGATCGGGAAAAATTCTGGATAAACTTAGCAGAAATTTCCCAGATCAATTCAAAGAAAATTTAACGAAACTCTGTACCACATACAGCGACATATTCGCCCTTGAAACGGAAACAGTTTCTACAAATAATTTTTATAGGCAAAAACTTAGTCTGAGTGACAAAACACCGAGCTATATAAAGAACTATAGAATACCACACGCTCATAAAGCGGAAATCAATAGGCAGGTTGAAAAACTAGTAAATGATGGGGTAGTAGAACCATCAACTTCGGAATATAACAGCCCTTTATTGCTAGTTCCTAAGAAATCATTACCAGACTCAAAGGAGAAAAGGTGGCGATTGGTAATCGACTATCGCCAGGTAAATAAAAAGTTAATAGCGGACAAATTCCCCCTGCCAAGAATAGACGATATTCTTGACCAGTTAGGACGGGCAAAATATTTTTCCTGTCTAGATCTAATGTCTGGATTTCACCAGATAGAATTGCATGAGGATTCAAGGGACATAACATCCTTTTCCACCGTAAATGGCTCTTATCGTTTTAAACGACTCCCATACGGTCTTAAGATTGCTCCAAATTCTTTTCAACGCATGATGACCCTTGCATTTTCTGGTTTAACACCATCACAAGCATTTTTATACATGGATGATTTAGTAGTACTAGGATGTTCGGAAAAACATATGTTCAAAAATTTAACAGATGTTTTCGAACTATGCCGAAAGTACAATCTAAAACTGCATCCAGAGAAGTGCACATTTTTCATGCACGAGGTCACTTATCTCGGGCATAAATGTACTGACAAAGGTATCCTGCCGGATGACAGTAAGTACACAGCAATCAGAGACTATCCAGTCCCGACTAATGCAGACGAAGCCAGGAGATTCGTTGCTTTCTGCAACTATTATAGAAGGTTCATTCGGAATTTTTCTGATCATTCCCGTCACTTGTCAAGACTGACAAGGAAAAATGTTAAATTTCAATGGAACGAAGAATGCCAGGTGGCATTTAAATATCTCAAACAGGCGTTAATGAATCCGGGAATTCTACAATATCCTGACTTTGATAAACCTTTTTGCATCACAACGGATGCCAGTAAACACGCCTGTGGGACGGTACTTAGTCAGGAGTATGAAGGCAAACAGCTTCCAGTTGCTTACGCCTCAAAAACTTTCACTAAAGGGGAAAGTAATAAGTCCACAATTGAGCAAGAGCTCACGGCAATTCATTGGGCAATTACACATTTTAGGCCATATATATATGGTACACATTTTTTGATCAAAACAGATCATCGCCCCCTAACCTACCTGTTCTCCTTAAAGAACCCAAGTTCTAAATTAACCCGTATGAGATTAGATCTCGAAGAATATGATTTCACGGTGGTATATCTCAGAGGTAAGGAAAATGTCGTCGCGGATGCACTTTCAAGGATAACAATAGATGATTTGAGGGAAATGGATAGAACCATCTCAAGTATACTAAAGGTATCAACAAGGTCATCTACGGAACGGACAAATACGGACGAAAATCCCCTCAATCAGCAAAAGGATTACAAAAGGCCCAATGTATTGGAGGTCATAAATTACACTGACGTCAGGAAACATCCGAAATTAAGAATGACTCCAACCCAATGCTATTTGAAGCGTGGGGGAAAAATTATCCAAAGGATAATGATAGACGACCTGTTTGTTAATGGGAAAATTGACCTAGGACAATTCTTCCCAAGGCTGGAATCATTGGCCGGCAAACATGGTATTGTCAAAGTACAAATGTCACCCAGTGAACAAATTTTCGAATTTGTCACATTAGATGAATTTAAGGCCTTGGGCAATGAGAAATTAATAAATTTAAGAGTAGCGCTACTACCAGGGGTGACCAAGCTGAAAAATAAGGGTGATATAGTGAAAATTATTGAAAAATATCATGATGACCCAATTCAAGGGGGACACTGTGGTATTACAAGAACACTGAATAAGATAAAAAGATATTTCTATTGGCCAAAAATGATTAAAGATGTATCGAAATACGTCAAATCATGCCAGAAATGTCAGAAAGACAAGGTAACTCGGCATACGAGAACACCCATGACCTTGACGAAGACGCCTGCTAAAGCTTTTGAAACTGTATTAATAGATACTATTGGTCCGTTACCTCGGACGGAAAAGGGCAATGAATATGCGGTGACGCTTATATGTGATCTTACCAAATATTTGGTTGCTGTACCAGTACCAGACAAAAGCGCGAAGACCGTTGCGAAAGCTATATTTGAATCTCATATACTAACGTACGGTCCTATGATGACGATCATTACGGACATGGGTACGGAGTATAAAAATTCAATAATTAATGATTTGTGTAAGTACCTCAGAATAGAGAATATAACATCGACAGCTTACCATCATCAGACACTTGGTACTGTGGAACGCAGTCATCGAACGTTCAATGAATACGTACGATCGTATTTATCAGTTGATAGAGATGACTGGGATGAATGGTTATTGTACTTTATGTACTGTTTCAATACAACCCCTTCGGTGGTACATGGATATTGTCCATACGAATTGGTGTTCGGGAAAATACCAAATGGGTTTGAGTTATTCAACACAGTCAATGACGTAACACCTCTCTATAACGTCGACGATTATTCGAAAGAGATTAGGTATAGATTAGAAATAGCCTATAAAAGGGTTAGACTTATGCTTGAGAGGGCAAAGTTAAGGCAAAAGGACTTCTATGACAGGAAAAGTAAGGAGATAATATTGAATAAAAATGACTTGGTTCTGCTTAGAAATGAAGCAGGACACAAGTTAGAGAATAAATATTTAGGACCTTTTAACCCTTTCCTACCGGCTATGACGTAGAGTCAAAAACTATTAATTTTTCTTTATTATTATGAATACACATTATAAATGAAACTAATTACTGATTTTTTAAAATTTTTATTTTTATTCTTAGTATTAGTTTTAGGACCTAGACTTATAAGTACCGTCAGTCTATTAATGTCACAGATGAAAAAAATAAAAATTAAAGGCATTATTTAAAAAACGCTAATTATTTGCCTCGTGATATTCAGCAAAACAGTTTTTCTTTTCGTTCAGGCATAAAAACACATCACAGTGAGAGCACTTGGAATGAGGCTTGGATTGTACCTTCTTCATGCTACATACCTCACATCTTCCCCTTCTTTCGACAAACACTGGCCAATGAATGCCTCTGTTACCAAGCCTTACATCTTTCAATGTAGAGAAGTCTATTTTGCGCCTTTTGTTAGAACAAGGACTTGAAACATTGTCTTTTGGTGTTCGTTTTTTCTTACCCACATCTTTCAAAGCCATTAAACCTTGGGCTACTGATCTTCTAAAATCTTTGACTGTAGATTTTTCAATTATAAGTCCATGTACAACATAAGCATTTACAAAAGCGATATCTAGCACACCCCAAAATATCCTATGCCACCATTTAGGCGATTTACGGTCAACGCAATAGAGAGCTCTCAATCGATCAGCGGTGTCAACACCTCCCATATATGCGTTATAATCCTTTACAGACTTAGGACAAGTAACCGTAGACTTGGTTCCATTCTTCTGCTTTCGTAAAACGGTAGTTTCTTCACTGCCGTGAAAATTTGAAACAAAATGAACTATTTTGTTATCTTTCCACTTCCAGTAGCCAATATTCAAATCTGAAAATCTGTGATCATACTCTCCTCTTTTTAGTTTGGAGTCGATTACCATATTACTGGGAATGCCCTTACGGTTTGACCTTATTGTGCCGCATCCAAAAGTTTTTTCACTTTTTAACTTTTCGAGTAAAGAAAGAGAGGAGAAGAAATTGTCAAAGTACATAACTTTTTCTTCTCCCCATTCTTGTTCAGTCAACTCCAATACTACTCTTTCCCCTAAAGTATATTCAGAAAACTTTGCGCTGATTTTATCGTCTTTTCCCTGGTATACAATAAATTTTTTTATAAAACCTCTCTGATCAGCTAAGCACCATAGCTTGTACCCTCTTTTTATAGGTTTCATGGGCAGATATTGTTTGAGTACAGACCTACCCTTAAATTTTATCATAGATTCATCTACACTCAATTCTCTGGTTCCATGATAACACTCATCAAATTTTTGGTTTAGCTTGTCTAATACAGGTCTCATCTTATATAACTTGTCCTTACAATTGGGTGGTATTTTAGAATTGTCATTACAGTGTAAGTTTGACAATATAGCGGCAAATCTATCTCTTGGTATTGTCGTACTTATAAGTGGGTTGTGAAGATCCGGAGCAGAAGAGTAGTGATCAGTCCAAGCAGGACGAGTATTGTAGCCCATAAAAAAGTTAATGCCAATAAAAGCCAAAAGCTCTTCTTTCTTGAGGTTGAGAGTCTTGTTATTTTGGATGGCATACAAATTGCTTTGATAAACAACGTCATCAAGAATAGTATCAATTATAACCAAAAATACATCCGTAGGCGTAGAGCATTTACTGAAACATTCCTCCACGACAGAAGTGTTTTCAGAGCATTCTGGTAAGTATGTCTCAACATCGCGTTTTTTCCATTTCCGATCAGGTTCTGGAACTCTTTTGTTCGACTGCGATGACTTACCAGTGGTTGTTTTGGAAGATTGTAAACTCGTAGAAGAAGTTGCAGCTTCAGGAGGTTCATCGTCTGCTTTATTTTCAGCTTCCAATGTGTAAATAGATTCTTGTACTGCTTCATCAAGAAGTTCATCGATACTTATTGAGGGTTGATGAATGTCATTTTCATCATCAGATAATTCCACATCTGACGCAGAATCGCATTCTGGGATATCCTCGATCAATAATGCTTCTATTAGCTCAATATTTTTAGAAATATCCATCTAAAAAGGAAACATTGCAAAAATATACATATAAAAAAACAGAACTCAAAAAATGCTTAAAGTCACTGTCGGTACTTGTAAGTCCCTAACTGTTTTTTTGCAGATTTTATGCACATAAAACGTATAAAATACATTTAACATAATAAAAACAGTTAACAACAGGTTGCTAACTTATTATGTATAAAAAAAAATATAACTTGCCTTGTAAAATCTATATATATATTGCAATGAAAAATGGGAATTTTTTTCTTAACAATGCACCTTCAAGTTCCAAGTTCAATGTGATACTAATTAGCAATTTTTAACTTTTTTTCAAGAAAATTTTTTTTGTTAGACAGCTCAATTGTTTTAGAATAGATATTGAAGCAGAGCGTAAGCTGCTGCGATCTCATGTTTGTTAAATTTACCGTTACAAAAGGTGGTACTTATTAGTACCGTCAGATAGGAAAGGGTTAAAGTAATAGAATTAGGTTACAACAATAATGTTGTTATAGAGGATAATAAAAATAAAAGGCAAAATATACATAGAGATAGATTAAAAATTTATAATAAATAGGTAATAATTTTTATTTCTTTTTTTTAGTCTTAAACATTACAATTGCACAATTATTTTATTCGTTTAGTTCGTTATTAGTTATTTTTAATTATTACTACATTTTTTTTTTAAATATAATAAATTTTAATATTAATAAATTTAAAGGAAAAAAGAAAAAAAGAAAATTAATTTTAAATTGAAATTCTCAACTAGAACTAAAGTTAACAATAATACAAAACTTAAATTTGAAATTTGGAAAATTAAAATTAAAAACTTTAGGATTAACATCAAACTTAAGAAAATAAACTTAATATTGAAAAAAAAATTTTTATTAGATGTAATTTTACAGAAATTGTAATTATTTTTAAAAGAATGATCAACCAGTTATTGATCATTTTTTTTCTAAAAATGGGAGGTGTAGTGTGTTTGACTAAGTCTTAGTTACCATGCCTTATGCATGTAACTAAATACTCACATTCCGCTGAGTTATTTGTCCACACACTCTATAGCTGGCTCACCTGTAAACCGCTGAGCCAGCTAAATCCCACGGTTATGTATTATTATAATTATCTATAGATATACGTGTGAATGTGTGAGTGAATGTAATATTTGTAGGTAGATTTAAGTTGAGTAATTAATAAAGAGTTTTCAGTTCAGTCCGGAGAGCCAAACTGATGTGGTTTTATTATACTAGCTTCAGAAACTTCAGTTGAAGATTTAGACTTCTATATAAAATCTAAAATCGATTCGAACTGATTTCAACGTATAAGTTCAATTGTTCTCAACCGGGAACTATCACCTCATTTAAAATTATTGTCCCAGCTGATCTCTTCGATATTATACTTAATCCTGATTATTGGCCCGTTAGTACACTTGTCCGTGAATATCAATACAAAGAAAATGCAAGAAATGCTGTTCATCTTCCGCTAAGAAATTTAAATGCTCCAAAAAACTAACTATTCGTGATAACCAAATATCTATAATTTACCAAAATGTTCGTGGCATTAATACAAAAATAACGTCTCTGTTTAAACACAGCTTTGATTTCTCTCATCATGTTATTGTTCTTACTGAAACCTGGTTAAAAAGAAATGTCTTCAACGCTGAGATATTATGTAATAAATTTCATATTTACAGACTTGACAGAGAAACTGAAGCAATTGGTGATGGTGTTCTAATTGCTGTCTCCTGTCAACTATCATCTGAAGAAATACGTCTTGATTCTTTACCGAATATTGAAATTATTGGTGTTATGTTAAAACTAAATCAAAAAAAGTTTTTATTACTTGCTCCTACATACCTCCTACATACTAAATAAAAAAAAAGTTTTTATTACTTGCTCCTACATACCTCCTACATACTAAATCAAAAAAAAGTTTTTATTACTTGCTCCTACATACCTCCTGATTGTGATCAATCGATTTATAATGAACATTTTGAATCAATAAAATCAGTTGTAACAAAGGCTAACCCTCAAGATTCTGTACTTGTTTTGGGAGACTTTAGTCTGCCGTTAATATCATGGACATTTTTAATTGATTCTTTTTACTACATTCCTACGGTGTCAAATGAAGATAACGATAATTTCATAAATAATTTATCAGACTTGTGCCTTTTTCAAATTAATGGTGTTCATAATGATCATGAAAGGATTTTAGACTTAATTTATGTTAATGAGCCAATAAACTACTCTTTATCTCGCGCAGATCCTGTTACTTTACCAGAAGATCGTTACCGTCATACCATTGACTTAAACTTGAATTTGCCATTTGTTTCAAAGTGTAAATCAAATAACTTAAAAGTTTTTTGTTTCAAAAGAGCAAATTACAACGATTTAAATTATTACTTCAGTAATACTGATTGGCTTCAATTATTATCTATTACACCTGGTTCTCCCACATCAATCGATGCAACGATCAAGTTATTCTACGAAACTGTTCTATTTTATATGAATGAATGTATCCCGAAGTTTACTGTTTTCAACCACTCTGGCCCTCCTTGGAGCACAAGACAATTGTCGAGTCTTAAAAACTTAAAAAATAAACAACACAAAAAGTATAAAGTGTCTGGTCTTTTATCTGATTATACGAAATATTCAGTTACACGCGCAGAGTATAATATTCTAAATACAAAACTTTATAAGAATTACATGGAAACTATGAAAATAAATTTGAAGAGAGATCCAAAATCATTTTATAAATTTGTAAACTCTAAAAGGAAATCTACTGGATATCCAACTGAAATGAAGTATCTTAATCGTGAATCCCGTAATGATGTAGTTATTAGCGATGTGTTTGCTGATTTTTTTTTAGCACAACTTACTCTGATGTTCAATATGACATTTCAAACATATCTCCATTTCCAGTTATGGAACATTAATCAATTTCATTTCCTTTTATAAAGACTTCGGATATCAAAAATAACTTAAAAACATTCAAGAATTCAACTAACGGAGGACCTGACGGTATTCCTAGCTGCATTTTGATCAACTGCGCCCAAACTTTGGCTGTTCCATTATGCATTTTATTTTATTCATCCATTAAACATGGGCATTTTCCTACATTATGGAAAGATTCATATATTATTCCTTTATTTAAATCTGGAAACAAATCGAATGTAGCTAACTATAGAGGAATAGCTAAGCTTTGTGCTATTCCCAAACTATTTGAAAAATGTTTAACGGATAATCTCTGTCATCAGGTTTCTTCTATAATATCACACTCACAACATGGTTTTCGTAAGGGGTGCTCTATTTCAACTAATATTTTACAACTTTGGTAAATCGGGGTTTCGTCAATGGGCTACATACCGACGTTATTTATACTGACTTCAGTAAAGGTTTCGATAAAGTAAATCATGATCTTTTACTCAAAAAATTATATTTGATGGGCTTTACAGCAAACAGCATAAGCTGTATAAAATCTTACTTGATCAACAGAAATCAACGTGTTTATTTTAATAATACTACCTCAAAGAATATTATAGTTAAATCTGGTGTGCCTCAAGGAAGTCATCTTGGACCAATTTTATTTACTCTTTTTATAAATGATCTACCAAGTATAATAAAAGCCTCAAATGTTCTTATGTATGCTGATGACGTCAAGATTTTCTTAAGCTATAAGAATTATTGTGAACAAATTCACCTACAACATGATCTAAATAATTTTTATAGATGGTGCCACATAAATTTAATGGAATTAAATTTAAAAAAATGCAAACACTTGCACTTTACTAGAAAATTAGGTGCATTTGGTTGTTACAAATTTGGAGATTACCAGTTGGAACAAGTAAATAAAATCCTGGATCTGGGTGTTCTTTAAGATGCCAAATTAGAGTTTGTTCGACACATTTCGATGATAATTATTAAAGCACGTGGTGTACTGGCCTTCATTATGGGCAAAGGAATTCAATGACCCTACAGTTACCAAACAACTATACATCTCCCTAGTAAGGCCAATTTTAGAATTCGGATCTGTTATTTGGGATCCACTATCTAATATTCGCAGTGCCAAAATTGAATCGGTCCAGAAGCAATTTCTCCTTTTCTGCTTAAGACGTCCTTATCCAAGTTTTGTTAATCTGCCATCACATACAATTAGACTTTCTCAAATTAAACTGCCGTCTTTAAAAAGCCGAAGAACAATGCTTTATGTTATGTTTTTATTTAACTTAATTCGAGGCTCAAATTTTCTTATGGCTCAAATTTTCTTATGGACAACATCTCCATGAACGTTCCGGCACAGTCAACACGTTTTTACACTCCACTGTTTATCCCAATCTGTCGTCAAAAGTTTGCCGATGCTGATCCATTTAGAAGAATGTGCCATGATTTCAATGATCTATACAATTTAATTGATTTTTCTTTAAATGATGATATTATTAAACGCAATATTATATTATTTTTAAATACATTATCTCAAATTTTTGATTTAAGGATTTGTATATATTATATTTTTTTTTTCTCTGTATTATACTTAACAGTCTGTAAGGTTTTACCATAGACTTAATAAATAAATAAAAATAAAACACAAGGTTTTCTAAATGATATTTTTCTTTAGTTTTATTGTACAGTGTAGCGTAACACGACTTTCGTAGTGTGCTGTATAATACCCACACTGCATAGCGTACAATATTTGCAAATGCGGAAATAACAAATATCAATATTGTTGACCACTGCATTTACAAAACATTGTATGACTGCGTATATTGTTGTTGTCTGTTGTTGTTACGCTGGCACACTTATTTTTATGCTGACCCAAGTACAGGTAACACATTGTTGTTAATATAGGTTGAAAATATGTATATAAAGAAGAACATTCTATAATAAATTAATCATTTAATAATTTAGCATTAAAAGACAGCTCCTAGATAGAGCTGAAGAACTAAATAAACAAATAAAATAACAAATTAACTTATCTTGTTTGTTATATGGTGATTCATAATTAATGTTTGTTATATGGCGATCCTGCCAGTGCTCCTTGGATGAGCATTAAAAAAGAAAAAATAATAATAATAAAATTGTCCTGGTGGATCAGCCACAACGACCCATCAGCTGCGCTGAAGGAAGGTAATGTCTGGCCTAAAGGCAGTGGCTTAAAAATCAATGACGGAAGGGCCAAAACCGATCACTATAGAAGAATACAGAAGAAGGACGGGCCAGCAGAAAACAAAGGAAGAACAAGTCAAAATACCACTGGTGACGAAAAAAGAGGAGAGGCGGCTACGTCGCCAGACTTAGAAGAGAAAAGGCAATTCTATTAAGAATCCTCAACGAAACACCAACACCGTGGGACCAGGCCACGAGACTCTGGGCGAAAATTGATGATATTGATCATCTAATTAAACAACGTACAGGTAGTTTATCATAGTTTTAGTTAAAAAAGTGGAGCATCCCGTTATGCACCCGTAGGTCAGAAAGCGTTAACCGCTCTTGACAAATAAATAAATAACTAAATTTAAACAAAAAAAAAAAAGGAAAAAATTTGATTTGTTCTGTTTGATACAATTATATATTAAAAAAAAATAAAAATAAAATAAAAACTATAGTAATTAAGCTTTAAAAAAAAAAAAAAAAACAAATTAAATTAAAATGAAATATTTTATAAATTAAATATATACATAAATAAAACTGATGCATGTAAAATAGTATAAGCTATTGATAAAAATAATGAATTACTAGGGAAGATATATAATTAGCAAGATATAAGATTCAGTTAGATTATTGAGGCAGTCAGAAAAAAATTTAATAGAAATAAATAATAGAAAAAAAAAAAAATACAAAATAAATAGTGAAGGAAAATGGGAGGTCGTCAATCAAAAATAGAGAATCCCAATGCAAATGTTATTAACGAGGTAGAAATAAAAGGAGACTCAATCGACTTAAAATTAATTGAGTGTTGTTTACTAATAATAACCGTACTGATTGCATTACATATTTATGCTTTAAGCACCAAGAAACTCAAAAAGAAATATATGAGCAGGGCCAATGACTTAAACAAAATTTAAATAATTTTCCCATGGATTGGCAAGAAATAATTCAGAAGGTGAGACTAATCAAAGAGGAGTTCGACAAATCTTATAAATGTTTAAATATAGATAGAAGCCCAAAAGAGGAAACAGTAATAAAACATATTAGAATCTTATGCGAAAAGTTGGAACAAATCAGGGTTTTGCTAAATGCAAATTATAACAGACTAACGACACCACATAGGACAGCTGCTGAAAGTTTTTTCTTAGATGTCAAGACTAGAATCCTGATTATATCGTCTAAGAAGGGTGTTAAGGAAAATTACCAGATACACTACACGAAGAGGTAAAATTCTTAGTAGAAACTGAAAATTCAGAGAATATTGGAACCTCTTTGGAAAGTACAGAAGTAAAAATGACACAAACAGTCGTTGACTTTCTGAACAGAGCTTCAAAGCTGATCATAGAATTTGATGGAAAACCAGAAAATTTACGTTCCTTTATAGACTCATTACAGTTAATAGAATCCATCAAAGGTAACCACGAATCTATCGCAGTCTCTTTAATAAAAACAAAGTTAAAGGGAAGTGCAAGAAATTTAATAGGTAATGAACAAACCATTACTGAGATAATACATAAACTAAAAAACTCGGTAAAGGGCGAGTCAGTTGAGGTATTGACAGCAAAAATAATGAATACCCGACAAAACAATAAAACTGCCAATAATTATTGCAGTGAAATAGAGAATTTAACGAAGTCATTAGAAAATGCCTATTTATCAGTTGGTTTGCCATGCGAATTGGCATGTAAATATTCAACACAGGTTGCAGTAAAGGCACTAACCAAAAATTGCACCATTGATAAAGTTAGACTTATCATGGAAGCAGGCCAATTCAGTAACATGAATGAGGCCGTTGGCAAATTCATAAACAGTTGCACTGAAGCAACAGGGCAACAAAATGCCGTATTATATTTCGGGCAGAAGTTTAACCGAAATAATAACTACAGACAATATCGTGGAAGGTACAATTACCCACGCAATAATAGTAATAACAGTAACAACGGCAGACCCCAACAAAAACCTATTCATAACAGAGGTCAACAAAATCAGAACCACAGACGTAACAGAAATTACGTCAGAGCAGCACAGTCACATGAAAATGATTCGGAAAACTGCTAAAATCCTCTGAGATATATCATAATAACAATACCAACTACATATACAACCTTAACCTCAGCTTAAGTTTTTATGCTAATATAAAAAGTAACGACACGAACAACACGGTAACACTGTTGGTAGATACAGGAGCAGACATTTCGGTTATAAAAACTAAACATTTTTATCAAACACAAATTAACAGAAACAGAACAACCACATTGAGTGGAATAGGACAGGGTAAAATTCGTTCAATAGGCAATGTATTTATTGACCTAAAATTTAGAGGTTTCTTGATACCACATGATTTCCAAATAGTGCAAAATAATTTTCCAATACCTTGCGACGGTATTTTGGAATGGATTTTTTTAAGAAGTATAAATGTATACTAGATTTCAATGGGAACCATGATTACCTCGTACTACGACCACCCAATCTGTCGCATGTAATAGAAATTCCACTTACGAACGGCTTCAATGGAATAACACTCCCACCAAGGTCAGAAGTGATTCGTCAAATCAGGTTTCCGGAGCTTGAAGACGATGTACTAATACCAAATCAAGAAATCGTGCCAGGTGTCTTTTTACCAAATACACTGGTAAAATCAAGTAACGCATTGGTTCGTTTTTTAAATACCACACATAAAATAGTAACAATTAGGCAAAATAACATAAAAACCGAGAAAATGTCTGACTATGAAATAGTAAAATAAAAACCACATAAAAATAGCCAAAGAAAATCTGAAGTTTTGGACCTTTTGAAGGGAAACTTTCCTGAACAGTTCAGAACAATTTTAACTAAGCTTTGTTTGGAATATAATGATATTTTTGGCTTAGGGACTGAAACAATTACTACCTACAATTTCTATGAACAAAAACTGAGAGTAAAAGATAATCAACCAACGTATATTAAAAATTATCGCATACCAGAATCTCATAAGGAGGAAATAAACAAACAGGTTGAAAAACTAAGAGATGACAAGATAATCGAACCATCATTTTCGGAATACAATAGCCCAATTCTGTTGGTACCAAAGAAATCACTTCCCGGATCAGATGAAAAAAGATGGCGCTTGGTGATAGATTATAGGCAGATAAAAAAAAACTAATATCAGATAAATTCCCATTGCCTCGAATAGACAATATTCTAGACCAACTAGGTCGAGCAAAATATTTTTCTTTTTTGGACTTGATGTCCGGGTTTCATCAAATTGGTTTGGAAAAGAACTCTAGAAACTTGACGTCATTTTCAACAAACAATGGTTCATACAGATTTACTAGACTACCATATGGCTTAAAAATAGCACCGAATTCATTCCAAAGAATGATGACATTAGCCTTCAGTGGTCTGAAGCCGAATCAAGAATTCCTATATATGGATGACTTGGTTGTATTGGGATGTTTTGAAAAACATATGCTTTCAAATTTGAAGGATGTATTGGATCTTTGCCGTAAACACAATATTAAACTACACCCCCAAAAATGTTCATTCTTTGTGAGAAAGGTAACCTACCTTGGCCACAAATGTACTGATAGAGGAATATTACCGGATGATAGTAAATATTCGGTGATAGAAAATTACCCGACGCCTAAGGACGCCGATAGCGCACGAAGGTTTGTCGCGTTTTGCACTATTACCGACGATTTATTAAAAACTTCTCTGCATATTCGAGACACCTTACAAGGTTATCCAAAAAGGGAGTACCATTTGAGTGGACAAAAGATTGTGAGTGCGCGTTTAAATACCTAAAGAAGGCATTAATGAGCCCAACATTGCTTCAGTACCCAGACTTTACGATGGAATTTTGCATAACAACAGATGCGAGTAAGCATGCTTGCGGTGCTGTTTTAACACAGGAACATGAAGGTAGACACCTACCTGTGGCCTATGCATCTAAAACTTTCACTAAAGGCGAAAGCAACAAATCGACCATTGAACAGGAATTAACTGCCATACACTGGGCTGTCACATATTTCAGACCATATATATATGGAAAACATTTTTTGGTCCGAACAGACCACAGACCACTTTCATACCTGTTCTCCATGAAAAATCCAAGTTCTAAGCTAACGAGAATGAGACTCGATCTGGAGGAATATGATTTCACAGTAGAATATCTCAGGGGAAAAGATAATTATGTTGCCGACGCACTGTCGCGCATTACAATAAATGACTTAAAGGATATTAACGACAAGATTTCATCCGTTTTAAGGGTCACGACAAGATCGATGACAAAGGAAGAGAAAATTAGTAAACCAGTAGTAAATCAGCAAAATATCAATAACAATAATAAGCCCAAGGTATATATAGTCACATAATCAAATGTGTCCCTCACAAACACATAAAGGGTTAAATGTGTTCATCAAGTTACGTCTGCATGTGTCTCTAATGCAGACGTAATTTAAAGACACTTGCATGTTTGTTTCCCTATAATTGTAGTTAGCGTGGGATTCTGTTTTTTTATAAAAATACTCGTCAGCAGAATTCCACATTAAGTAGGCCAAATATATTTTATAAAATATAATAAAGAATCAGTTTAAAATTTATAAAAGAAGAAACAACAAGTGTTTTATTTAACTGGCGACGAGGAAAAAACTAAACGAAATCGCAGAAGATTTTTGATTAAAATAAAATAAAGAAAATTCAAAAATGTTCACGGGAGAACTGTGTTATAAAAAAAAAATTAGTTTAAAATTCAAATAATTGTAAATTTTGTGAAATAAATCTAAACAATAGCTAAAAGTTCCTCAAATACGTATAAAGAAATGTGAACAAGTCATGTCTTTTGATAAGAAACCTCTCTACCAAGTTTAAAAGAACATCAAGGTTATAACTAAATTAATATTAATATTTTTAAAGATAGAACATCTAAATGATAATCAATGAACTAAAAAAATAAAACGACCAATAGAAACATGGAAAATCGCACATATATTACAATAAACAAATAAAATAATACTTCAGTGGCAATACATCTGAAAATACAAGAAAGTTTTATAAATATCTCAAAAGAACAAAACAAACAAACCAAACAAATTTTACATGCAATTTCCTACGCAAACAAAATTTGATAATACAACAACTAGAATTAGGAACTGGTCAAGATCTTTAAGCATTAACGCACAGGACCGGCCACATCATCAATAACGTAAAACAACAACGAATAACATTTACCTTCTTGAAATAAAAGCTAAAGCAGAGTGTACACGTGAAGTGTCATCATTAACATAAGCAGCAAGCAGCAAGAGACTAAGAACATAAATTCAATTCAACGAGAATAACAACAACAGCGGCAATAAGTAGGTCATTTTAAGATTTTGTCTAAGTGAAAAATATATGAATTAAAATTTGAAATGGAAAGAGAAAACAAGGAATTTTTTTTTCGACTTTTGAATAAAAATCATTTTTTTTTATTTTTAATTGTTTTAACATAAAACATTTTGAAGTTCAAGGATTAACAAATAATTTGAAGTGGTAGTTTCTAAAATTTTTATGTTACTAATTGTTACTGCAGTAATTTAAAATACACCGAAAAATATAAGATATATAAGAGAATTAAGATACACGAAAATATGTACTTTTATGTATGGAGAAAAAAAAGCCTCACAGCGTATTAGATGAGGGGCTAAATTTTGATAAGTTAAAAAAAAAAAAA
This sequence comes from Cordilura impudica, assembly GCA_963682025.1. Taxonomy (NCBI): domain Eukaryota; kingdom Metazoa; phylum Arthropoda; class Insecta; order Diptera; family Scathophagidae; genus Cordilura; species Cordilura impudica. The sequence continues at coordinate 122,829,152 of OY821521.1, read as the reverse complement.
AAAAAAATTAGCAACGTTACAAAAATTGCTTTTATTTTTTTTTAACAAAAAATAAAATAACAAGTTTTAATAATTGAAAAGAGAAGAATATAAATTAAAACATAATTTTTTATAAGAAAATTTTGGTATTTAATTTTGGATTACCTTATAAGACATAAGAAAGAAATGAAAAGGGAGGAATGGAGAAAAAATATTTGTAATTTATATGGAATTTTTAATAAAGTTTAAAAACAAAAAAAAGAAAAAAAAAATAATGATAAAAAAAAATAATATTGACTTTGCAAACACAATTTAATTAATCGAAATTTAAAATAATATAACCTAGAATAAGAAAAACAAATATATAATAACTACATATAGTAAATTTCAAGCAAGTAATAATTTATGATTTTTTTTTATATTTTTATTAATATATATGAAAACGAGAGTCAAATGATGACGACCACGTTTTTTCCTACAACTAACTGTCGAAAAAAAAATTTTAAGGTTGGTTTTACGAGAAGGAAAATAAATTTTTTATAATGAAACCAAATTTTCATTCATGATTTAAAATAATGGAAAAGAAAAGGAAACAAGAGGAGAGAAAAAGAAATATTGATAAAGAAATCAAATTTTCATTTAAAGGAAAGAAAAAAAAAAAGGAAAAGGATTTTTAAATAGGGAAAATATAATTAAATAATATTTAAATTTTTTTTTGAAAAGGCATATTGAAGATATTGACAAGGAAATTAAAATAAAAAAAAATGTATACGAAATTTTAAACTTTGTGGGAGATTGTATGGACGACGAAAAGATTAAGTCCGTTCCATTTATTTCTCCATCGTAGTGTACTTTACAAAGAAAGTATCTTATAGGATAGGTGTAATCTTGACGCTGTTATTAATATTTGTATTCGAGACCAACCCCACGACCTTTCATTCAACGGAGACTGTTGAATCTGAGGGTGGAGGGGCCATTTGGGCTAACAAATGAACATGTTTTTGCGTACATTGTCAAATATAGAGAATATGCATAAATACAAATATATATTTACAAAAAGAGAAAATTTTATATATTAATAAATCTAATTTGTTACAAACAACAATAAAGTATTTTCAAGAGGAAAATTTTAAATTAAAATTCATAATTAAATATAAAAATGAAGGAAAAAGTACTAAATTTAAAAGAATTAAAAACTAAAACTTAAGAAAGTAAATTTAAGAATTTAAAATAAAAATTTACAATTAAATTTAAATTTAAAAATTGAATTAGAACTAAAATCAAAATCAAAACAAATGTAAAATTAAAAGTAAAATTAGAATTAAAACTGAAATAATCATTAAAATTTAAAGATTGAATTTATTTATGATTGATAGTAATAAAGCTGTATTTTTTATCGAATAGCGAATTAAATTTACATTACATACATTTAATATTCAATTTCAGAAATTAATTTAAAAGTAAATTTGCAATTGTAATAATACATAAAATTTAATTTTTAAAATATGTCAAAAAAAAAGGAAATCATTTATTTAATTGTTATAAGAAAAAAAATTGAAGCAAAAATACATACTGAAATGTTAAATCTGGAAAAAAAAAATTGGAAATAAACATGCAAGAAAGAATGGCTTGATTTTTAAGCAAATTATGCCCTGGTTCAGCAGGGACTGCTGAAACAGGATGGAGGAGTCACATAATCAAATGTGTCCCTCACAAACACATAAAGGGTTAAATGTGTTCATCAAGTTAAGTCTGCATGTGTCTCTAATGCAGACGTAATTCAAAGACACTTGCATGTTTGTTTCCCTATAATTGTAGTTAGCGTGGGATTCTGTTTTTTTATAAAAATAGTCGTCAGCAGAATTCCACATTAAGTAGGGCAAATATATTTTATAAAATATAATAAAGAATCAGTTTAAAATTTATAAAAGAAGAAACAACAAGTGTTTTATTTAACTATATACCATTGAATAATATAGACGTCAAAAGATATTATAAATTAAAGATTTTACCCAACAGATGTTACATCAAAAAGCGAAAATCCATATATGCTAGCATAAGAATAGATGATTTGTTTACTAAAGGGAATATTGACTTAGGACAATTTTTCCCTAGGCTAGAACGAATAGCCTGTAAACTAAATATTAATAAGATTAAAATTTCACCACATGAGAAGATTTTCGAATTTGTCTCGACAAGTGAATTTGAGAATATGGGCAATAAAACACTGAATAAAATCAGAATAGCGCTATTAAACGAAGTAACTCAAATTGATAACACGAATGCAAAGGCAATACTTGAGATAATGCTGAAATACCATGATGATCCTATAGAAGGAGGACATTGTATATAGAATATATATAGAACCACTGAGAAGATCAGGAGATACTATTACTGGAAAAATATGACAAAAGACATTGCCAAATATGTGAAAACATGCCATAAATATCAATTGGCTAAAACGGAGAAACATATAAAAAGTCCAATGACAATAACGGAGACACCAAATAGGGCTTTTGATATGGTGTACGTAGATACAATTGGACCATTTCCAAAGTCAATTTATGGAAATGAATATGCAGTCACAATGATATGTGACTAAACTAAATACTTGGTAACAATACCAATAAAAGATTAATCAGCTAAGACGATCGCAAAAGCGATATTTGAAAATTTTGTGCTTATATACGGTCCAATGAAGACGTTCATTTCGGATATGGGCACAGAATACAAGAACTCTATACTGACAGAACTTTGCAACCTATTGAAGATAGATAAACGCACATCGACAGCACATCATCACCAGACACTAGGTACGATAGAAAGAAGTCACCGGACTTTTAACGAATACGTACGAAACTACATATCAGTAGATAAAGACGACTGGGATGAATGGCTCAAATATTTCATGTACTGTTTTAACACTACACCATCTACAATATATAATTATTGCCCTTATGAACTTATTTTTGGAAAAATTCCAAACAATTTTAGACAATTTAGTGAAGTAGATAGAGTTACACCACTTTATAATATAGATAATTGTGCTAAGGAAATTAAATTTAGATTAGAAGTAGCAATAGATAGAGTTAAAAAACTATTAGATATAAATAAAATTAAACAAAAAATTAATTATGATAAAACAAAATTAGATTACAATTTTAAAATAGGAGATTTAGTCTTAGCATGAAATGATGCAGGACATAAGTTAGAGATGGCATATAAAGGGCCATATAAAATTAAGAAAATAGATTTCAGAAATAATGTAACCATAGTTGATAAGAAAACAAATAAAGAACAAATAGTTCATAAGAATAGACTTAAGTTATACAATATTAAATAAACAATATGCATTCTTTTCTTTAAATCTATATATGTAAATAAAATAAACTAAATTTATTGTAAAATGTGAAACTTGCACTTGATACAACCACAAAAAAAACAAAAAAAAAAAAAACAGTACAATTAATAAAAGAATGTCCATAGAACAAAAATGTTATATGAACATTATTATAAAAAAGGAAGGTGTAGCGTAACACGACTTTCGTAGTGTGCTGTATAATACCCACACTGCATAGCGTACAATATTTGCAAATGCGGAAATAACAAATATCAATATTGTTGATCACTGCATTTACAAAACCTTGTATGACTGCGTATATTGTTGTTGTCTGTTGTTGTTACGCTGGCACACTTATGTTTATGCTGACCCAAGTGCAGGTAACACATTGTTGTTAAAATGGTTGAAAATATGTATATAAAGAAGAACATTCTATAATAAATTAATCATTTAATAATTTAGCATTAAAAAATTCAGCTCCTAGATAGAGCTGAAGAACTAAATATACAAATAAAATAACAAATTAACTTATCTTGTTTGTTATATGGTGATTCATAATTAATGTTTGTTATAATAGACAGTTACTGACACTTATTATGAAACAGATGCTATATCCGTAGTTATAGCTACTAGTTTTTTTAATATCCAAATCAAATACCTTAATGAGTCTCTCCAAGCCACCGAAAATATCGTTAGCTTTACGTAAATTTATTTAATTTTTATTACTAATTTTTATTATTGTACCCAATATTTCGATCGAAATCTTCGACCATCATCAGGGGATCCATTATAAATTGTATAAAAAACAAATTATGAACACATATTAGTTACAAAATTAATAACTACAAAACATTTAAAAATATTTTAAATAACAACAAAAAAACACAACATAAAATCACAATATAATGATTGAGTTTTTTATAAAAAAAAATAATAAAAATAAAATCACAATATTTACATACATTTTAAAATAACTAATAACTGATTAAACTAATCATACGAGTTGTTGTCACCTACTGTTCTGTTTTGATCTATATTTGTCTATTGTATACCTATAAAATTGCGCGCAGTTGCCTGTGTTTGTTTTATACGAGTAATTTAACCTCTTCTCCATTCGTATATTAACCCTTTCGACCCCAACGTTGCTTGTGAGCAATTTCATATGTATGACGACTAACGGTAAGCGCTGTTTTTAGCTTTTTTTTTTTGCTGAACCGTATTGATAACGGAAGCTAGATTTGTATAGTTTAAGTTTGACCAAAAACAAATCATTTTTCAATCAATTAGTAAGGGTTTTTTCATTAGAAAGTGCGCGTGTCGATTAAAAAATTTTTGCGAATTTCGAAAGAGGTTTTTGTACATCCTTTTTCTAAATAATAACATAAATTAAAAAAGTGTCTATGAAATAATTTTTAGTAAATTTCAAGTAAATTATTTATCAAAGATAACTAACTCTTTTGTAAGCAAACATCAGGTGAGTAATTTTCAAAATTAGTAAGTTGCTTGTGAGCAGCCTTGGGCAATTGTGGTAATAAATCTATTTACTTTTAGATATGAGACCCGCAGGAGAAAGGCTTGACAAATGAAGACATTGAAAGAATATTGAACTTCGATTGGGATGCCTTTATTGATGAGGAAAGTGGAGATGAGGTGGATGACATTTCTGCATTGCTAGATAGGAATTTGGAACGAATCATGGATAGAGGGGAAAGCATAGAGATCGGCCTTCTTAACAATATAATTGCGGAAGAATGCGTGCAATAATCTGGTTGTGATGTTGATACCTGCTTTGAAAAAATTGATCCAAAGACGTGCTGATGTGCAGATAATAGCATTCAAAGGTATATATCAAAAAAACTTTGTATATTTATAAATTCATTCTTTCACTTTTGTTATCGGTCGGCCAACGTACAAATAATATAACCCAGCCAAACCACACAAATGGGGTTTGAAAATGTTTACTCGTGCTGGAATTTCTGGAATGGTATATGATTTTATATTGTATGTTGGCGAAGGCACCTGCCCGTCATATGGATTAGGAATATATTCGGATGTAGTCCTTTATCTGGCACATAATCTTCCCACACACAAGAATTATAAACTTTATTTTTGTAGGTCTTCCTTTTGCTTTGAAGGAAATGGTCATTTTGCAACAGGGGCTATACGTAAAATCCGGATAAGTAATTGCTATTTGGCAGATATGCGTATGGAGCTGTACCACCGCTCAAGAAAGTGGTACATAAGAATCTTCTATTGGTGTCTAGGAACATCCGTTACAAAAGCGTGGCTGCTGTAGAAATCAATAAACCGTCATCTCCTGAGTCTTTGCAAAGCAGCAAAAAATATAAGCTTCAGCGAACCCTTCAGATGATAAAGTGGATCATTGGGTAGCATTTGGTGAAGGAGGATGCTTCAGATTGCGCAAGACAGGAACTCCGATGTCTAATTGTCAAAAGTGTAATGTCCATCTTTGCTGCAACAACAATAAAAACAGTTTTTTTCCTATCGCATTTAATTTTTTTAAATAATTCAATAAAACTTTATACAGATCTCATAAAAAAAAAAATGTATATACCACTATTGCCCAACGTTGCTCACAAGCAACTTTCTCTACTGCCCAAACGAATAGGCTTGGCGACTAGAAAATTTAGCCAGACACTATTTGAATGACTATAACATGATTAGAAGTAAAAAAAAAAACTTTAGAGTTACAGTAAAAAAGTTGGGGTCGAAAGGGTTAATTATGTGTAGCATCTCCAGAGTGTATCCCTTTTTATAATTTTTCTCTTCTACTAATATGTCAATATTTTCGAAGTTATGTTTATGACCAATCAAAGCTGGGCTGCTAAAGCTGTTGTAAAATTGGTTTGCTAATTACTTTTTGATCTGATTTATGAGATGCCAGTCTGGATTTCAGTTTCGTTTTAGTCGTGCCAACATTGCCTTCGGGCATATATTGGACTCGTCTCCATTATAACTAATTTTATAAGCTAAGTTAGATTTATCACAATTTTCTAATTTGGATTTGGTTTTACTAAATAGTTTTTTAAGTGCATTGTCTACCTTAAATGCTAATTCAAATTTTTCTTTATTATAAATATTAGTATTCTTGAGCCTTTCCGATTAGCGTGGTATATACGTCATTGATTTATATATTTTCGGTGATGTTTCTATTATTATCGATTCTACATTTTTCTTTTTGTTTTTTGCGTATCTTATTAAATCGTTAGTGGTTTTAACAGGAAAGTCATTCTTCTTTAATATATTTCGTATTTTAGCCATGATTCTTATATGAAATTCTTCATCACTAATTTTTAACACTCTATTGATGAAACTTACAGCCGTGTAGATTATCGTTCTTCTTGGGTGTTTAGAGTAAAATTAATTGGTTTTTGATACCAATATACTTTAAGCAGTTTTCCATGTCTTAATATAATACAATCAAAATAGGGTAACATGTTCTCTTTTTCAATTTCCATAGTGAATTGAATTTGTCTGTTGAAGTTATTTAATGTTTTGAGGGTTTCGTTGATATTAGTTATTTTTACTATTGCAAATAAATCATCTACATATTTTGTGAGTATTCTAGGTTTATAATCTAATTTTTCCTGCGTCACGTTAAGTAGTTCGTCCATAACTATGTCTGCAATAACCGGTGATGCTGGAGATCCCATAGGCATGCCTTTATTTTTCTCGTAGATTTTGTCTCCGTATTTAACATATCTATTTTGTTTTATACAGAACGTCAGTAGTTCCATAAATATATCCTTAGGTGTTTCGTAAATTTTTTCAATATATCACATTTTCTTTCAATGGTCTTAAGTGCCAGATTTACATAAAATTTTTTATCATATAATATAGAGCTAATGTTAATTTGTTTTGTTTGTTTTCAATCCCACAAAAATAATATATTTTAAAAGGGCTGTAGTTCAGTCGTTTTTCAATTTATCAACTTTGGGTTTTTTTACGTAAAAGTAGACGTAATTTGCTAAATTTTTCCGTGCTTGTTTATGTTTCTATTTTTTTTATCCTCCCATAGCGGGGAGCCGTTTTTCTTAAGAACCAGATGTCGCATCGAAATTCGGCGGACGGCATTTTGTTGGTAATCACGTCCGCCAGGTCCTGAACTAGGATATTTCCAAAATATCAAAAACTGAAATTTTTTCTTTTTTGTAGTTCATCTTTTTTTATTGTATCTTCACATAGATTTGTGAACTAACAATAACTTATTTAAATCTTAAAACTAAAACTTAAATATTAAATCCAGTCAGTGCCAGACAAAATTTCATTTATTCTATATACATATATAATCTAATGATAAAAAAAAAATTGTATCAATCCATTTTCCATCCAATTAAGCGTTGGCGGATACGATTGTTGATTAAGTTACGTACTAGATGATTCGGGTGAGACTCTAGCTTTTCCAAATAATTTGCACTATATCTAGTGATTTCGTACTTTACTAGAGAAACATTTAAGTCTCTGTGCAAATGTGAGTTTCTCACGTACCATGGTGCGCCTGTAATCATTCTCAAAATCTTGTTTTGGACTCTTTGTATTCTTTCTGTGTTTGAAGCTGAGGCTGTTCCCCATAACTGTATACCATAGCACCAAATGGGTTTGAAAATCGAGTTATAAATCAAGAGCATACAATCGAGACTTAACTTTGAGTTCCTGCCAATTAGCCATGTGAATTGGACTAATTTCAATTTTATTTGTGTCAATTTAGCGTCTATATGGCTTTTCCAGGTAAGTCGGCGATCAAGATGTAGTCCGAGATATTTAACAGAGCAATGTTGAGGTATAGGCGGGTTCCTAATTCGAATTTGAGGGCAAGTTTCCCTTTTTAGAATGAAAGTTACGTGGATACACTTTTGTTCATTTACTTTAGTCTTCAGTATACCTTCTTCCAGCTTTTCAATATGGCTCTGTAAAAGAAATGATGCTGTTCAGGGGTTTTCATGTACGCTTAAAATTGCAGTATCATCCACAAAAGTCGACGTAAGTGTATCTTCATATGTTGGCATGTCTGATGTGTAAAGTATGTATGGAAGCGTACCCAAGATACTACCTTGTGGTACACCAGCATGAATTGTCTGTGGAGGGCTCACTAAGTTTTTCTCTCTTATAGAGAATTTTCTTGTAATTATATAGCTCTTCATTAGCTTATGTGTGTTCGGGGGGCAACAACTGTTTAACTTTATAGAGCAGTCCCTCTTGCCAAAGTCGGTCGAAGGCTTGTGAAACGTCTATGAAAAGTGTAGAGCAGTACTTTTTGTTTTCAAGCGCTCTTGTTATGGCACTTGCAATTCTGTGAACTTGATCAGTGGTGCTGTATTTTCGTCCGAAACCAAATTGCTGTACTGGAATGACATTAATTTGATCCACGGATATTGTAAGTTTTGTAACGACGCAATTTTGACTTAGCCTGGGTAAGCTCAGCCTTGTCCAGGGTCGTTAACAGAAAATTTAAAAATCACTCGATGTTTAGTATGGAAGGACAGACGGTATATAATTAGTGCAGAAGGACGGACACGTTTATGAATTTAAATGGCCGTCGATGTGTTGAACTGCCGGTCTCGAATTGTTGAAGAAAGACGGACACACTAGTAGATTTGTGCGGAAGGACGGACACGTTTATGAAGTTAAATGGCCGTCGATGATTAACTAGAATGGACGGACACGTCCACTGTGTTGAAATGTCGGTACCGAATTGTTGAAGAAGGACGGACTCACTAGACTGGATTCATGCGGAAGGACGGACACGTTTGATGTGTTATATTGCCGTCGATGAATAGCTGGAATGGATGGACACGTACAATGTGTTGATCTGCGGTATCGAATTATTGAAGAAGGACGGACCCATTAGCAGATTTGTGCGGAAGGACGGACACGTTTAATACGTTGAATTTCTGTTGATGAAGAGCTGGAACGGACGGACACGTCCGATGTGTTGAACTGCCGGTTTCGAAAATGTGAGGAAAGATGGACACTCGATATTTGTATGAAAACGTTATAAACTTTATTTTAAAACACATACAATAATGAACTACAGATATAATACGAATTTATAATATGTTTTTATTATATGTTTTTATATTTTTCAATTAAAAACACTTTTAATTTAGTTTTGAGCAGCCGCTTGTGCGACTGCTTCTGTTCACGTTTATTTATTTATTACAACTTAAACTACTCTAAAATAAAATGACATACACGCACACATTCACACATTAACCGTGGGATTTAGCTGGCTCAGCAGTTTACAGGCCAGCCAGCTATAATGAGTGTGGACATATAACTCAACGGAATGTGAGTGTTTAGATACATGCAGAAGGCATGTTAGTTATGACTAGTCAAACACACTACAAATTTAATACCACGACAAATAAAGTGTTAAACATGGTATTGAGGTTTACATTTAGTTAAACGCATGGAAACCAAAAGCAAATGACCACTATCAAATTTGTTTTGGTTATTCCCAGTCTCCCACATAAACGACCGCTATCGGATTATGCTTTTAACCAGGGATAATAATTTCCACCGATATATCTTAATGTAGTAAGCTGTCCTCTAACAGTCTTACCTCAACAGCTACACGATAACTGATCTCTGTTTGTCTGTTGTTCGGTCTTTTATACCCGCAGAAATGTATCGTGAAATACGCGCTCATGTATACGTATATGTTACGAACCTCATTGACCAATCAGCATAAGCTGACGTGTCAATTTCTAGCATCACACAGTTGCTTTAGTTCGTACTTGTAGATGACCGTAGATTATTCGTACAACTCTAGGTTGGGTGAAGTCTATGCTATTAATATTTTTATGTCAGCTTATTGACGTTAGGGGACGCTATATACATATACATGTTAATTTAACCATTGTAATGCTTAAGTGTTATACATAACTTACTGGTAGGGTCGAAAAAATGTTATAGCTATATAACCCTATAAAATAATAAATTCAATGATACTGATTAAGAATATAAGTATGTCCTTATAAACTAATAAATTTAATATGATAATAAATTTAATAGGTACACATACATGGTGAAGTAATGAGTATGATCATATTAGTGTGGGTCAAAATGAGTCCCGATTTTCATCCTCACAGTTTGTTTACCAAATTTCTCTCGAATAATTTTGACAAGTTGGACAGTAAACTTATTGGTCTATATGAATCTACCTTTGTGTGGTCTTTACTTGGTTTAAGTATCATTGTAACGAGTGAAACTTTCGATTCTGGGGACACTGCTCTATGCTGCGAAGTAACAGGTGGCAACTCATCAATAGAACTAGGGTTTATATTTGGAGTAAAAACTTTTTTTAGATGTTCCACAATCAGATCTCCCTTTTCTTTGTCATTCTAGCCTATCCCCCACTTTCCTTTCTTAGAGGAGGCTGACATACAACATGTCTTTAAGTTTTTTTGTAGCACGCCACAAAGAGTAATCATTTTTTCTGTTGGATCCAGTTTTTCAAGATAACTATTCAATTTAGCGTTTCTTTGTGTTTAAAGCAGTTTCCGTAGGTTTTTCGTACATTCTTTCAATTGTTGCTTAAGTTGAGGAGATATGTGCAGTTGCCACTCCCTTCGAATTCTTGTTTTTTCACCTGATAGCCTTTCAGCATCTACAGAAGTAGTTCCATATAGCCTGGTGTGACGAAAAGTTAACAATCGAGAGGTCAATGTCATCTGGTGTTCTTAGCGGAAAGCTTTGTGTGCAATGGGTACTAAGAAACTTTTTGTATTTTAGCCAATCAATCTTACTTTAAAGCGTTAATCACCAGATGGGTACACAATTTTTTGGGGGTTGGAAATAGTAACAAAAACGGGTGTGTAGTGAGACGAGAGCTCCAATGAAGATTCTACATGCACAAGTTCTTTTGCGATGTTCTTCGTTAATCCGAAATCGATCAAATCGGGTATTTTTTGCCCATCTGTTAGCCAGTACGTTGGTTCTCCTTCTGAGACCACATCCATACCTATAGAAATTGTGTTGAACAAAACACAACCCTTCGGGGAAATTAGACGTGACCTCCAGAATGTATGCTTGGCACTAAAATCGCCAGCAACTATATTGTGTATTGATTTTCTGATATAGAAAACCTTTGGGGGAAAATTTATTGATGAAATCACTAGGCTGATTCCAAGTTCTTCAAAGCAAATAGTAGTAGCTTGAAGGTAGTTTTCACAATGATCACACATTAAATAATGTTTTAATCTGGTTTTAATTATGATAGCTGAGCCACCACATGCTCTACCTCTTGGATCCTTAGTATCATACAAGGTGTATCCGTCCAGTGAAAAGAGACTCCTACGAGTCAAAAGTGTTTCAGAGACAAGCAAAATATCAATTTGATTGTCTCTAAGAATATGATCAAGTTCGTCTTTATGTTGGGTTAAGCCGTTTACGTTCCAGAATCATTGACAAAATGGCGCGATTTAAAAAAAAATTAAAAAATTTGCTGTTTTTTTTGGGGGGGTTTTGCCCCACCCCTCCCCCGGTAGTAAAGTTAGCCCAATTATCCTAGTTCAGTAGCTGCCTGACGTGAGTACCTACATAGCGCCGCCCGCCGTATCTTGATCCGACTTCTGGTTATCGAGAAAAACGGCACCCCAGTTTGAAACAAGTGATTTCGAGAAAAACTCATTTAGTTTTATTACAAGAATTTTCTATACTGTCGTACAAATATATGTATACACATATAGCTTTGTAACTCCAAAAATAATAAGAATTTCAAAAAATCCTTTTAGGGCATTATTTCTGAAGGATTTTAGAAGACATTTATGAGAAAAACAAAAAATTCGAAAAAAAATTTTTAAAGAGAGGTCATACCTTAACAGTATGTAGACTTTTCTGTATACTCTTATCTTTAATGTTGTTTATTTAAATTTCCGGTAATAAATAATGTAGGTTAGGTTAGGTTGAAAGTGGCTGCTAAACCAAAGGAAAATAACACTTAGACTCTGGGGTCCATTGTGATACCACGGGACGAATAGGTGTTCCCCTCAGTCCCCACCGTAGAACCAGTTTGAGCTCCTGATGAATCCCCTGATATGTGAAATGTCCACATTTAAGACATCAGAGAGATCGTGAAGAAACGGCGATCCCAATGTTCGAAGTCTCGTTCTGGAGAGCGCCGGGCAGTAGCAAAGGAAGTGCTCTATGCTCTCCACCTCCTCCACATCCATGCAGCTACGACAGAAGTCATTTGACGAGACCCTGAGGCGTTCAGCGTGTCTCCCTATGAGACAGTGCCCAGTGATAACAGCAACTACTGTTGAAATCTCCCCACGGGGGAGTGATAGTAGCGCGCTAGTGCGCTTATGATTTTGAGCCGGCCAGATCTTTCTCGTGGTACGACACGTTGATCCATTAGCCCATCTGTTGTCGGTTATGCCGGCGGTGTGAAGCCGAAGTTCCAGCTTGCAAGATTCCAGGGGTATACCAAGACATTCCAAGTCCGCTGGAACCCGTAAGGTAGTGCCCTGTCTTGCCAACTCGTCAGTTTTACAGTTTCCCGGCATATTCCTGTGCCCTGGGACCCAAATGAGTCTGATGTCGAACTGCTTGGCCATCTCATTTAAAGACATGCGGCAGTTTTCAGGAACATTGATTCCAAGGATTTTACCGCGGCCTTACTATCAGAGTAGATGTTGACTGCGGTTGTAGACAGTATATTCCGTCCCAACCAGTCAGCAACTTCCTTTATTGCCAGTACCTCTGCCTGATAAACACTGCAGTGGTCTGGCAACCTGCGAGCCAGATTTAGTCCAAGCTCCTTCGAATAGACTCCGAAACCAACTTGATCACACAATTTCGATCCGTCAGTATAGAAATTTATCGAACGCCTGCTACCTGGAACCCCCCCTGAGCAGGATTCCCTGGTCGGTATCAGAGTTTGGTAGTGTCGTTCGAATACACTCCTCGGAGTGGTGTAATCCACGTTCAATGGTAAGTTCCTGTTATTCAGGATCACTCCATGGCAACAATTATGACCACGCCATTGAATTGTGCTTCTTAGTCGAATGGCCGATGAGGCCGCCGACTGCTTTCCTAATATGTCCAACGGTATTAGGTGTAAGAGGATGTTCAAGGCATCCGTAGGTGTGGTACGAAGGGCACCAGTGATACACATGGAAGCCATTCTCTGTACCCTTGCAAGAAGGTTGGTATTAGAGGCCTTCTCTAGAGCAGGCCACCTGACGATGACCCCGTAAAGCAGTATTGGGCGAACCACCGCTGTGTAGATCCAGTAAGCAATTTTCGGGCTGAAGCCCCACCGCTTACCAATGGCCTTTTTGCAGGAGTATAAAGCTATAGTCGCCTTCTTCGTCCTTTCCTCCAAATTCCGTCTGAAGTTCAGCTTCCTGTCCAGGAATACACCAAGATACATGGCTCCATCAGAGAAGGCGATATCAGCACCGTAAAGAGAAATAGGGTCGATGGTAGGTATCTTATACTTCCTCGTGAAAAGAACAAGTTCCGTTTTGGTCGGATTTACCCCCAGACCGCAACTACTTGCCCAGCTAGATAGCATAGTGAGAGCCCTGTGTAGAATGTCTCTAAGTGTGGATAGAAACTTCCCATTTACGGCTATGGCCACGTCATCAGCATAGGCGACCACGTTGCAGCCTTGTCTCTCCAACGCAAGTAGCATTGAGTTCAGCGTTAAGTTCCATAGAAGTGGTGACAGAACGCCTCCTTGTAGCGTTCCCCTGTTCACGAATCGGGATATTAGAGTCGTTCCCAATTTAGACGTTATCCACCTGTTGGCAAGCAGATTTCCAATCAGTGAGATGATCACGGAATTCACTCCTAGACTAGATAGTGCCGCTAATAATATCGAGTCCGGTGTGACATTGTTAAAAGCCCCTTCTATGTCCAAAAAGGCTGTCATTGTGTATTCTCCTACCGAGAGCGATTTCTCGATGGTACTCACAAGCTCGTGAAGAGCTGTTTCGGTTGACCTTCCCTTGCTGCAAGCGTGTTGTCGCGTCGACAGCAGTTTAGGATCAATAACTCTTCGTAAGTAAGAATCTATCAAGCGCTCCATTGTCTTCAATAAGAACGATGATAGACTTATTGGTCTGAAGTCTTTTGGGACAGTGTGTGAACTTTTTCCAACTTTTGGAATGAACACCACTTTCGTCTCCCTCCACTTCAGGGGTATATAAGCTAAGTTGATACAGCGAGTGAAAAGCCTACATAGCCAAGGGGAAATGAAGTCCGACACGTGCTGTAATTCAGCTGGAATGATACCGTCCGGTCCTGGAGATTTGTAAGGTTTGAAGCTTCTAATCGCCCAGATCAGTGTTGGTATGTTGACTATCTCCGAAGCAATATCCGTCGTACTAGCGTCTAAGTATCCTGACGCCTGAAGCGACGTAGGGGAGTTGCCCGTAAAATGGGTATCCAGTAGCACGCTAAGTGATTCCCCACTAGAGGTAGTCCACACCCCCAATGGATCTTTCAGATAACCTAATGTGTGAGGGGTAGAGGCCAGAACCTTTCGCAACCTGGATGCTTCGGAAACGTCTTCTATATTATCACAGAATTTTTTCCAAGAATCACATTTTGCCGTTCTAATCTTATTCTTGTAGGTCCTAAGCTGCAGCTTGTAGGCCAACCAATCCTCGTCCGCTCTTGAAGACTTTGCCTTGCTAAAGAGTTTCCTGCAGGAGTCTCTGCCCTGTTGCAGCTCGCTAGACCACCATGGTGGTTTCTTCTTGCCCTTTGGCCTTGCCGCGGGGAAAGAAGCATCTAAAAATTTTTTAAAAACCGTCGTAATATGATCCACTAGACCATCTATGTCCTCGGAATTACGCGGTTCGGATAAGGGTATTGTCGCCAATAACCCGGCAAAAGTTTTCCTATACTTAACCCAATTTGTCCTCTTCAGATTTCTGGGGACACTTTCCACCGGGTCTTTTTCTCTAAGCAAAAATTCAATGTATCGATGGTCAGAAAAGGAGTGGTCGTCCAACACCCTCCAACAATCAATTTTATCAAATAACGTGTCTGATACAAAGGTAACGTCAAGAACCTCAATACGAGTGCTAGTTACAAAAGTCGGCTCATTTCCCTTGTTACATATATATAGGTTAGTACTAAATAAAAACTCCAAAAATAACTCACCTCTTTCGTTCAAATTGGTACTTCCCTAGATCGGATGATGTGCATTGACGTCACAGCACAGCACTAATTGGTGTGTAGTCCTTTCGGCTTCCAGGATTAGCTTTGCCACATTGACTGGCGGGATAGGCCCAGGATCACAAAAATAGGCGGAGGAGAGCCAGATTGATTTCCCATCTAGCTCCAGGCTGGCCGCTATTACATCCCTGTCACTGAAATTAAATAACAAAAAAATATTAAGGCTGTTCCTCACCAAAATGCAGGTCCTTGGTGTACCTTTATCTTTAGCGACGAGCAGCTTGTAATCAGGCGTCTTCAGTCCGCAAACCCTGCCTCCACAAACCCAGGGCACCTGTCGTCAGGCGAAGTAGAAGTGCAGCCGTGGCGGCTTTACAGTGATGGAGATTTATCTGTAGGAGCCGCATCATCTGAAGCTGCCTGCACATCCATCTCCCTCACCGTGATTTCGGCCCCGTCCTCCGTGCTATCAAGGAGGGCATCTTTGCCACCAAATAGGCCAGTAGCGTCCCCCAGCAGCTCGGAGTCGGATGTTAAGTATCCTTCCTCTATGGCTCTTTGGGACCTCTCCTCAGCCTTGACCTCACCTGTGGTCCCCTCCCCAGCAGATTTTTCTACTGGTTTGGCGATCTCTGTGATTGGTCCTTGGTCGCTCTTGTAGACTTTTATTTGGATTTGCCCAAAGCCGTAGGAAACTATGCCGTTTGTCCCGGTTAAATGGGGGAGGTATTCGACATTGAGTAGTAGTACTACCTGTCTCCGGTTCCCCTCCGCATCACCAAATCTACCAATCTTCCAATTGTGTGTTGAAAGGTTAGGATTGCAGACCTTCAGCATCCTTAACACGGATTCAGCGTCCCCGGGAGTTGCCGGAGTCCAAGCATGCGCTCTAGGTCGGGACGGGATGTCATGCTTTTGCACGACATCCAGTTTTGCTCCCGGCCATAGCTCTCCAAGTTTGCTGACGGCAGCCTTATATAAGTCTATTGATCGTTGATCAGCAAAAGCTATCAACTTTGCGCGGCCTTGATACCAGCCTGCGTCGCGACAGGTTGGAGGTGGACCTGGCATGTCCTCAAGGACGGTGAAGAACACTTCGGCTAATTTAGCCTCCACATAACTCCACTTGTCCTTGGGGATAGTGCCATCTCCATCTCCCCTGTTAATGATTGCCATTACAAGGTTGTCTTTGACAACCTGGCTTAACTACTTCGGCACAGCATTGCCGCCCACCTTAGTACGTTTAGGTAATGGTTTCTCATCTGGCGAGCGCAACCTTTTAGCCGTCTTCGAAGTGTCCTGATTGCTATTACTGCCAGGAACACTTGTCTTAGCTGAGAGGTCCTGTTCTTCAGTGACCTTCTTAGCCCATGTGAGCGATTCTCTCTGTTTTTCAGACAGCGTCGCTGGATTTAATTTTCCCAACCTTTCGATGATTTTTAGGCACAACCTTCTCTGGTTGGACTTTATCTTAGACGGACGGACTTTGTTACCCCCTGTCTCGGCAGACATAGACCCGTCCTTAGCAGCTGTCCCAAGGTGACCGGATTTGATCGTAGCCACCATGAGTTTGCTGCCAGTGCTGAGTATTGAATTCAGACCGACACGGACCCCAACCCACTTGAGCTTTGACCAGAGGTCGCAGCGTTTTTTACTTGGCCAGACTCCTGGGTCTTGGCATTTGAACAGCTGCTAGCTGAGCTAGCGCCAGACTGTGAGGCAGAGCCTCGAATTTTGTTTTGTTTTTTTTTTTTGTATTAAAATTTGCTTCCATTTTGGTCCCACGAGTGTAGGGGGAAGAATGTCAGCCGCGTCATAACCCCCAGTAACGCAGTGAGGGCGGCCCACTGCTTCTACCTACTCGCTGAGGTGCCCAGGTATCACCGAGGCTCCGTTAAAATACAGTCGGTAACCCCTGACTGCAAACCGTCCGATGAGCACGGGTCGCGTAACACTCCGGATTAGGGGTGAGTAACCTTTGGTCGTGCACCTTCAAGGTTCTAGACATGGCCCAGGTTCAGGAAGAGGTACTGAGACAGTAAAACCCATTCCCTTACCTGCCTCATACAAGGAACCGTAGTGCACTTAAGCCACCGCGTCGCGACAAGATTGTTACTCGTGGCTATAGATAAATAATGTAAATTTGACAACATTTTGTTTTTCGCTATTGTTCGTTTATAGAATAATTTCATATGGCATACATTTTTTTCGTACAACATGCATAGATTCTGTAGCAAAAGAAAGTTGAAGGTGGTATGCAGACTTTTCTCCGCACTGTTCTGAATTGTGATAATGCTCATTGTCATGTTTACTTAGCATATAAAATAAATATATAAAAAAATTATAACCATTTTTCTTTTATTTTAATTACAGGCATATGAGCTATCCACATTGACTGGTACGCAAGTAATGCTTTTGGTTGCTTCAGAGACTGGCCACGTTTATACATTTGCAACTCGTAAACTCCAACCTATGATTACTTCAGAAGCTGGCAAACAACTTATACAAACTTGCCTAAATTCACCAGATCCACCAAGTGCAGGAGGTGGCGATCAACGAATGTCAGCAACTGGATTTGAAGAAACGGAACTCAGTTACAATATTGCAGATGAGGATTCAAAAGTAAGACAATTAATTTATGGTCACCATGGTCACGCTCATCTCGGTCATCCGCAAACTTCTGCTTCGCATTATGGTCTCGATCAAAGTATAATGCAATCACCCTATAGCGGTGGACAACCCTCCCCACTATCACACTCCCAAGCATATGCGCATGGACATGCTCATCATTCGCATGTGTCACATGTACCTCATTCTACACATTCTCACATGTCACATACGCATACACAGCGGTAGGAATTAAATTGACAAAGACAAAAATTTAAATCTTTAAATACGAAAAATAAAATCGACAAAGACGAAAAATGCTGTATGATACAAGATCAAAAATCAACCAAAACTTTTCCTAAATTTACATCCTAAATCTATTCTATTCTATTATGCTTTGCAATAGGATATAATACATGAAATTCTAATTTTCGATTTTCTGTATACGAATTTGGTATTCCGTGAAATAATTGATCAATGTCAATGTTCTCAAATTAGTTCGTTAGTTCCTGTTGAGCTACGCATTTTAAATTTGTTTTAGTAGAAGAACATCGATAAATTCCATGATCTTTTTTTTTCGATGTCAGTTAAACTTCGTTAAATTAAGTACAGATTTTTTTAACACTCATAAGTGTCAAACTATTTGACTGAAATGTTAAAAATTTTAAGACTAATTACATTCCAAAAACTTGATCTACATATACTTAAATTTTATTTAATAGCATTAGATTACTACACATGATTCGAATGTGAACGAATATATACATACCCATACATACGAAAATATGTATAGAAGCCAAACTAGTCATTTTGGATGCTATTTTTAACCCAATCGGGATTACGCTTTAAATACGCTTACGAACACGTTTAGCTTAAACAAATTGTAGTGTTTATCTAAATATTTATAAATAAATTAATTGTGCCATATTTATACAATTATATAATTCCGAGAATTGTAAGAACTTTTTGTTATTGACATATCATACATGTCTACCTTCTTACTCTACTATAAAAACTACTACATACTCCAAGTGCCATTAAACCTCGAAGTGCCATTAAAACTGACCTTCCAACAATCGGTTTTTTTTACTGCAACAGGAATAAGGAATCATAATCGTTCGAGTGCCATGATATATACATATATATTTAAGTACATTAAACAGAATATTTATAACAAACTGTTTATGCGATCCTACTTGTATCCCCCACGTATCTAATAAAAGATTTTTTAATTAAATCAGAAAAATTTAACTGCCACATTTTATCCAATTTATTAAAAAAAAACAAATAAATCATTATCTGCGTTACTAAATACTTATATGAAAACTCAGTACTCATAACTGAAGTCGAATTTGTCATAGTTTAAAACATTTCCTTTATCCCTACCATAAAAAGTAAATCAAACTGTGAACAATTACCCACGCAGAGAAATACGACCGGCGTAGCATTGGCAAAGTACTCTGTTAGTATACTTCGACGATACAAAAATAATAATACCGATCTAGGCAGATTGCTTATAAAAACGTTGGAAAATATTTACGTTTGTTGACTTTTTAATTGATTTGCTCATGACAAAAGATATCTTTGATAACCGCTAAATATTATTCATATCCCTATACTTTGAATACCAAACAAAATAAATCGTCTTTATATATATACATATATGATCCCGTCGTTCCTATAAGGCCCTAACATATCTGTTCCAATCAATTCTGTCTCACGCTAGTGCTTTAATCTCGTTTCAGCTCTTGTTGACTCTGGCAGCTTCTATCTCAATTTGGCGGGGCCATGCAAGACATGCCCAACCCAGTGCTACTTTCTTTTGAGAATTTCCTTATTTATGGGGTTTGCTGTGTTTCGTTGCACAGCCTTTCGTTTGATAATTTTTGAGGCCAGAATATTATTAGGACTCTCCGCAGACATCGGTTTATAAGCACTTGCACCGATTATATATCTCGAGTTCCTGCGTTCCAAGATTCACATCTATAGAATAGTACTGATTTAATACAAGAATTGAATATTTTAATTTTGGTTCGTCTTGCAAAATGAGGAGAACGCCAGAGGGGATTTAAGACGCAAATGTTCGCTTGCCATCACTGGAATCACCCGTCACAGCTAATATACTCCCTAAATAGCTGAATTTGGAGACATCGTCTAATTCCTCAAAATTTATGGAGAACGTTATTTGTTTGAGGAGTTTATACGCATTATCTAGATCTTTGCTTTGTTTATCCTCATACCCGCTTTACCTTCTTTCTGTACTGCTTCGATCTTTGCCGCCATGTCGTTGTAGTTATGTGATAGTCGACAAATGTCATCAGCGTAGTCGAGACTTCCTAGCCTTCTATGAAAATCCCCACGAAATTCCTCTTTCCTCTCGGGTTGCTCTATTCATGATATTGTCTAAGACTATGTTGAAAATCAGGTGCGATAGAATGCAACACTGCCTCACGCCAGTAAATCTATCACTAACGCAGCCTTCATGTAACACCCTACAACTTACATTAACGGAAAGGGTGGGTGTGCCTTTACAAGCAAAAGCATTCCAAATAGCTGAGTGTGAGAGGGTATCAAAAGCTTTCTCGAAGTCTATGAAGGCTAGGTACAGAGGGGATCTCCATTCAATAGACTGTTCTATTCACATGGTCTATGTACGAATTTTGGGGCCAAGAACCAGCTTGCTCGTTGCGAAGATCGTGATCGAACGCAGTCGAGAGCCTTTTGTTTATAATCTGAGATATTATTTTGTACGATATGTTAATGAGTGTGATATCACGCCAATGTAAAAAACATTGAGATATATCTCATTTTTTTAAATGTTATTGATGAGCCCTTCTTTCAGTTCGTCGCATAATTGATTAGTCCTCCAAAACTCTTAAATAATTTTGCTGATGAAGCGGGCGCTTATTTGTGGTGTTGTTTTTAAAATCTCGGGTGAGATGTTGTCTATGCCTGGGAACTTGTTGTTCTTTAAGGATGTTATGGAGTCTTTAATTTCAGTTATATTCGGGCATTCTATGGATATATCATTCCTTATATTATGATGACCACAGTCACGATTCGTGCTGCATGTTTTCTATATTTGACAACATAGTAGAGTAATGTTGCACCCATAATTCTATCTAGCCTTGGTTGATGTTATTAGTTCTCCGGTGTTAGATTTATATTATATATAGATCCTTAGTTCGATTAGATGCGATTTCGGCTTTTCTGGCAAGATCATCAACCCATCTGCGTTTGTCATTAGGTGCATTCTTTTTGACTTTCTTATAAATAGTCCGATTTTTTTCGCGTAAATTAATTTTTCATTGTGGGTTATTATCACATTAATAAGTGCCTTTGTATCTCTTCTTTCAGAAATCAAAGCACAAATGGTATCTGAGGTCCGCTGCTTCTCTTGTTCAATTTGAACCCTATGTGTTCTTCAGCGGCAGTTATATAGCATTCTTTTACGTTCTTTAGGCAAAAGTGGGATTTGTTTGTGTGGTTTCTACAGCTGTGTTTAGTGCTTCAGAATAGTTGTTCATTGTTGTTGGATTTTGTAGTTTCTTAATATGAAATTTTCGATTAACTTTTTTGATATTCTTTCGGCGCCATGCTTGTTCCGAGCATCGAGCAACGATCCTCTCCAATTCCTGCTGATAGATATCTGATCTATTTGGTTTTCTGTTTTGACATCTGGAGAAACCCAAGTGATTTTGTGTACTCCTTTGTGAGGGAAAAGTGTACCACCAATTACGAGGTTGTTGTTGAGGCACAGTTCGGTAAATAACTCACCATTTTCTGTCATTCTAACCATACCGTTACGTCCTATCACACTTCCAAGGCCGCTATTATCAGATCCAACTTGGCTGTTGAAATCTACCGTCATCAAAATAATGTCGCCGCCATTAACAGAGACTGTTATTCGTGTTAAGTGACCCTAAAATTCTTCCTTTACGGACAATTCAGAGGTTTCAGTCGGGGCATAGCAGTGCATACATGTGATGTTTCTGGCCCGGATTCTAAATCTTGGTGTGATGATTCTGTCAGAGTGTGGTTTCCAATCTATTAATGCATTTCGAGCATCTTTAGACAGCAATAATCCTACGCCGCTCGATCTTGGTTGTTCAGGAGGTTTTCCCGAATAAATTAAGGTTAGCCCATTGGAAGTTGGTTTCACAAAGACTTATAAATATCAGGTTATAACGGGTAAGTTCATTGCATACTTGAGCAAGACAGGTGCTATTGAGAAGCGTGCGGACATTCCATTTTCCCAATCGTGACCATCTTTTAAAGCTAAAGGTCATCATCTGGTTGATCGTTCCGTTTACATCTTGATTAGTTGTGGTTTCTGTAATCATTGAAGTTTAAGATGAGTAACTGATTGAGCTACACATCCGATCCTGGAACTGGGGCTGTCACGATCGCATCCAGGCGTACAGAGAGCAATATATTTAGTCATTGCAGTTCTTAGGGTTACACCGCCCAACTTCGGTCGACAGACCCTCGTTTGAGTAGGAGAGGCTATATAGTCACTACTTGTCACTACCCCTTTACCCACCCTAATTGTTTTTACTTATCAATATGTTAAATTACAGATGTAATTCAAAAGTTTTTTAGTTTTATCATTTATGGAAATGGTAATTGTTGTTAAAGACTTAAAAAAATATTTTTTTATTAACAATTGTAAATTTTGTCAAATAAGAACTGGAGGAGCCCTTTTTGTAAACTTTGGCGAGCATTCCAAATAAGTGCTCTACATACTAAATATAATTTAATTTGTGTTTTATATTTATATAAAAAAAATTAGCTTACACTGGTAACACATTAACAACAAGTTTCTTATACACATTTGTTTTTAAACGGTTTAAATTTTTGCAAAACAAGACTTCCTGTGAGCTTTATCAAGGCGTTGCGATCTGTACTGTTCTAGCACGTTAAATTTTTTACTATTAGCAATCAGTGTTTTCCTATTTAAATTCTAAAAATAAAAACATATGTTGTTACTCTTCAGTGAGTTTTTCATTCATATTTAAAATTTAGTACAAAAAAGGAAATTTGAAATTTTTATTTTAGATTTTTTTAATAACAAAAGTTACGTTAATTCACCCATTTATAAAAAATAGTTATTGAAGCTATATTTAATCTTAATATTACATTATTTGACTTTTAAAAATAGTAAAACAAAATGGTTAGCCAAAAACAAAAATATAAAATGAAATCTAAAAAAATCGATCTAATTTTACTGTGTTATTTATATCTCAGGAACCAACTCACTTATCAATCACTTATCAATTCTTCAAAAAATAATATCACAAAATTTTGTTCATGCGATAATGACCTTTCACCTTGCATAAAATAAGTTTTGGCACATTTCATTTAAGTGATGTTTCAACACCTTTTAATTAAGATTTTGATTAGAGTTATAGGTAAATAAGTTTTGAAGATAAATACACTTAATTTGGACCATTTCATTAATTTTTTTTTTTATATATAAAGTTTTCACTTTTCGCTCCACCACATTTCAGGGATTGTTGGAGCTAGGGGTCCAGAATTTTAATTAAACGTAGATTATAAATATAACTAACTACCCGCTTGTAAATTATAGCAAACTGATTATTGTTTTCGAAACATTCATTAATACTCGGATAACAATTATTGTTTTTCTATGATATTCATGCCAACGTAACATTGTTATATCACTTTTGGCTTTTCTAGCAGGAAAATTTAATAATTTTGTTCTTTACGGTCTTAGTAGTTACCTTCCATATTGACCAGATACTTAAATATCTGAGTGGTTTTGATTTATTCGAACAAATAAGTTATTTTGCTTTTGTTTATACCTCAATAAAAAAAATATATATAAAAAGTTATGTTTTGTAGGACGTTCTTGTATTTCTGGAATCGAAAAGTTTTCACAAAAATTTAGTGAATTAAAAGTTTTTCTGTATATCAATCTAAAAAAATACAACATTGATTACGTTTTATTTGAATTTTGTAAAAAATAAGCTGTCAAAAAACAAAAATAATAATACAGTAAACCTTAAAAAAATATATATTCTTAAAAAACAAGTAATATTTAGCGTGTATTTCAAATTGGTAGACGTATGCTCTTTTTGATGCGTTGTATATATACTAGGCAAAAAAGGTAGTAAAATCCAATTTGGACATTCGGATTTTACTAGTATAATTCTGTATACACTAGCAGATTCCAGCACTCGAAATTCGAGTGCAAGTTCTAGGAAATTTTATTTTTTCATTTAATAACTCAACTAACAATTTAACTAACTCATTTAACAATTCCACTCATTTTAAATGAAGAGGCCAAACTCAACACGTTAACAAATTTAATAAACACACACATAGCATTGTATAATTTTATGTATGTGTTAGTAGCAACATTAAACGATCATAACTCCAAAAAAATATTCCAGACGATGAAAATCTGTAAATCTGGGTAACAGCTACAAAGAAATACCTTTCAAATGATAAATTTTTTGTTAAAATCTGGGTAAAACTGTGGAACTTAAATCGGTAACAAAAAATCGCATAGTCTATTAATATTATAGATATCTGTGCAAAAATTCTTCAAAAAATTTGCCATTTTCTATTATAAAATTCACTATAAAAGATTTATTTCTGATAATATTAAATAAAAATATATAATATATAAATGAGCAATTAAAGTTTTGTCTGGCATTGGCTGGACAAGATTTGAATAATTATTGTTAGTTCACAATAAGTGAAGATTCAATAAATAAAGAAAACACGAAAAAACAACATTAAACAATTTTTTGTAATATATCCATATTGGTACCAAAATGCTGTTATTTTATTAGAAATCAAACCCTAGACTTTCAAAATGTGTAAAATTATCGCCAAATTATATACAAAATTTTTGTTTTCCAACAAAATTCTTTCTGTTCTATAAGATTTACAAGTTAAGGCCTGGTTAGCCGACCGTTGATGTAATGTGACCTCACCGTGAATGTAAGGTCAGCTTTTAGTGCAATCAAGGAACATTAAAAATTAATCAGTGTTTTGCTGTCTAAAATGAATAAAGCTTCATCAGCTGTTTACAAATGTCATTAATAAACAAAATAAAATTTTATTTTAAACAGAACACGACATTCCGTTCACGTGACATTTTTATTCTATAATTTATAAATGCATTTGATATAACAATATCGATCAACTGAATAGTTTATTACAGGTACGGTAATTTTAGCTGATCTAATCTGGCAGTAAACTACAAACTTATAAAAAGGGCATAAAAAATGTTTAAATGAAATGTAACAAAAACCTTTATTTCACTAAAACAAATTTTCACATGTAATTTTTTGCTACTTCTCCATGAATATTTAACTGAAATTTTGTACACACATATGTGCATATTTTGATATTTTATACATTTTTCTCACCTGATGTACAATTTTTTTATATTTTGTAATTTAACGACTTATTTGCCCAGTACATTCATTTATTGTTACCTTTTTTTTAATTAACTTTCTTATAGCAGTTCACACCGATTTAAATTGTGACATTTTTCACATGTCACATTTTTCCTTACGTGACAGATAGTTTTTACAAAACAAAGTTTCATAATTGTTTGAGTGAGAAAGTGGTTGTTTGTACCAATTCACATCGTTTCATGTGCAAAATTTTTCGATTCCAGAATGACAATAAGATACTGATATCTTATTTTAAAATGTAGAATTACTCTACTCTATATTACATATAATCGAATACAAACACTTAGATATCGGATCATGTTTTATAAAATCACGTTAAATTATACTAAATTGGATACGTGAGGGATACAATATCTACCAACTTGATAAAAACTTATTTATTCGGGACAGTGCAATAATACATAAATTTTTGTTATACAGTTTGCATGTACGCAAAACATACTCAATAAATCCCAACATTAATTTGGAATTTACACAGTGTTTATTTGAAGCCTACTTTAACATTAATCTTAGCTTTACTTTTACATAACAATTTTATTTCCAAAGTATCTAATAGTAAAATTACTACATATTACAAACGTAAATATTAAAAGAAGCCCACTGTTACACAAGCAGATAAAACAGAAAACGTGATTTTTATAAACAAATTACAATAATCAATAAATATCCTGTTTTGAATTGCGATATTTTGTGTTTGTTTGTTATAAAATAAATAATAACAAAATAAACTATAACAAAACAGGGATTATTTATTCATAAAAAGTTGAGCTAAATTTTTTTTGGAGTATAAGTTAGTAAAAGTGTTAATTCTACTTTACTTACATTACTTACAATATTAATAAGTAGTAATTTCATTACTTTATTAATGTATGCTTGCGGACAATTACATTTTCATTTCTGCTTACTGGGTTGTATTTATATATTGAGAATGTTTTGTTGTACATATGTGCATTTTAAAAATAAGTCTAATTTTTTTTTTTAATATCGATGAGCGTGGTCAATTATGACATTTTTATACTTATTGCCATGTATGCTTAGACTAAATTATATATTAATTTATTACGTTTAATTTTTACGTGTATTAGTGCGCATGCTTGTGTTATCGAGAGATAATTGTTATAAAATATTGTAGTATATTTGTTATTCCTTTATTCGTTTGCATTAACATCCTAAAAAAATGAAGAACAATTATGGAATCTAATTTGATTAATAAAGAATTAATTACATTAAGCATGCGTCGAATTTATTTTTGTAAACATTTTTATTATATTATATAGTATTGAATTTTATGTGTTGTACAAATCTTAAGATTTCTGTCAAACAGAATTTTTCATATTAAATAAACTTTTAAACAAAAATGTTTTTTTATAGCGCTACAACAAGAGTATATTTATTTAATTATAAAAAGAAAGAAGGTATCATTGTCCTTCAAACTGTTATTTAGTTATATATTTAAACTTTTCATCCTGTGTCTAATTATAATGACTTTTCAAGTTTAAACTCTTCTAAAAAATATCAAAATGCATTTTACTTCCCTCTTTCCTAATACTGCAACTAAAGTGTATGCCTAAAATCGAACCAAAAACATAATTTCAAAAGATGTGCGCGTGTAAAAGATTTCAATGATGTCTTAAAAGTCAAACTCAGCGAAATAACCAATTTAGAAAAAGTAAGAAAGTTTATGTCGGTCTAGAACGACGAAACATTTATTATCTATGTTGGGTTGCCAGACGATTTTTTAGTCTGGTCAAGAATCAAGCAAATGTTAAACTTTTTAAGTGAAAATTAAGCCTGTCACTAAATTTTCCATAAAAGATAATTAAAACAAAAATATTTTTTATCTTTTTTAAATCGTATTAAATACAAGCCTTTTAAATAATTTAAATTATTTACAAATATTAATGCTAATGGTTAAGTTCTAAAGAAACTGTTCATAAATAAATTACGTGGGCTCATATTAATATCAGTTTTGCCTTGCTAGAGAAGTTAAGGTAGAAACTTAAATTTCTTCACCAAGTTTGTCTTTCACAACATAATACATGGGTGAGGTTTTCATCGTCAAATTAAATCAAGAAGTATAACAATAGGAAAATTGGCAGCAAGATATCATGTGCCTAAACAATTGCAGCATCTATAACGTTTATTTGACTTTTATCGAAAACTGATTTTAGAATGGTTCGAATAGTTGTAACTCGAAAATCATCATATTAATTAGTAGCATTAATGCCCAAGTAATCATTGGGTAAAAACATATGAAATCAACCAATGAGTTGACCGCACCGATTTCGAATTGGATGAATTTTGGTACGAAGGGAAAGTTAAACATAATAATAGCATTTGCCAACTTTCAGTGTCGTAGCTCTCGTATTTTCAGAATTATGGCCATTCCAAGTTGGCAAAAATCAATAAAAATGCACTCAGATACCTTAACACAATTTTTAATATCTCGAAAAGTATTCATTGTACGTTAATAATCAAGGGCTCATTTTACAGATTAAAACATGCGCCATTCCAAAAAATTTTTTTTTTTCAAATTTTCGATCAAGGATAATGTAAATAAAAAAGGACTAAAATTTCCAAAGGATATTTCTCGAAAATCAATATTTTTAAAAATTTCAAAAAAAATATATGTTAATTCTTATTATGTTTTGTACAAGTCTGTCAAATTTCAATGTGGAGTCTTTATTTCAACATGAGTTATTAAGAAAAAAGCAGGCGAAGGTTTATGTATTTCATGAAATGTACCAAAATACAAAAAGGTGACAAATTACAAAAAGAAGGACATATCAAATGTAACGGAACTTTTTCGACTTTACAACCTAGACGAAATATATATTGCCTGTTCACACAAAAAATTTACAAATATTTTATGACCTGTGGTCGGTTTATTGGCAGTAGCAAATTCAGTCCCTATTTAAAAAACATTTTATGACCCGTAGTTCACGCAAATTTTCCAATTCAAGAAAAGCAAGGCGTGTATTTTTTTTACCTGTAATCTATTTTTTGTACCAAAAAAAAACAGTATAAATCGTTCAGAGACTGTAAGTCAAACTTCAGTTGAATACTAGATTTCATAAGTGCTAAACGTCAAAGTGTTATAGTGTTAAAGTGACTTGATCGTTTGAAAAAACAGAAAAAAGAGACTAAATATTTAAATAAATTATAATTATTGTCAATACAAAAAAGTCGTGCACAATTCATTCGGTTGTGGTATTTAAAAAAAAAAATATGCCATTCCATTCAACATTTTGCTGTAATCCTTTTAAAAAATCCGGTCACACTGGGTGCAATAAAAGTTTAAGACAAGTCCAAGAATGGATGCTACAGTATACTAAGGATAAAAACATTACGATCTCAAATAAAATTTGTGGGACATGTAGAATAAAATTTTCGCATCTGAAGAAATCTAATAAATCTAATTTGGAAGAAGGTTCAGACATAAACGAAAATGTAGATACTTTCGATGACATTGCGTCAGGCACGGAAGAAGATGACATTGCGTCAGGCACGGAAGAAGTTGCTATTTCAAAATTAAACCAATCTTTACCGTATCTGGAACAATCTCCGATAAAAAAGAAGAAGTTACATCAAAAACGGTACAGAGATGGAAAATTCAGGAAAATAAGTGATTCGATTCAAGACAAAATTTTCCACGGTTCAGCACAATCAACTTCGCATATGTGCCCACAATCCGAAATAATAGAACAATTAAAAGAAAAGTTTAAAACATTAACAAAAAATAGCGAGAAAATCCAACTGCTAACAATTTTACCAAAAAGCTGGGCAATACATAAAATTGAGGAAGAATTCCTGGTTACAAACTATATCGCGCGAAAAGTTAAGCATTTGGTTGAAACAAAGGGTGTGATGAGTACGCCTAACCCAAAACTGGGAAGTCCAATTTCACCAGTGACAAGCAATTTAGTAAAATCCTTTTATGAATCCGATGACGTCAGCAGGTGTATGCCCGGACAGAAAGATTTCGTGTCTTTTTTTGAAAATGGTACAAAAGTCAGGAAAAATAAAGGACTTTTGCTTGGAAACTTAAGAGAAATGTACGCCTTATTCAAGGAACGACATGATGGAATAAAAATAGGTATTTCCAAGTTTTGCCAACTTCGTCCGAGGAATATAATTCTAGCAAATGCGAGTGGATCTCATAACGTGTGTGTTTGTACAAAGCATCAAAATGTGAAGCTGATGATTGATGCCATAAATTTAAAAAAATTAACTGCTGGTGTTCCGAATAATCAGCTTGAATGTTACAAAGATTGTTTGAAACAAATGACATGCATTCCATCTTCTTCAAAGTGTCACCTACGTAAATGTAATAAGTGTCCAGGAATTGAAAATTTAAAAGCAAAACTAAATCAATTACTAGAGCAAAATGATATGGATGAAATAACATATAAACAATGGGTAAGTGTAGATAGGGATAATTTGGAGACCATGATTGGCCAAGTCGACGTTTTTGTGGATTCCCTATGTGAAAAACTTGAAATTCTATTACCTCATTCATTTATTGCAAAACAGCAGGCAGCATATCTGAGCGAAAGAAAATCAAATTTGGAAGAAAATGAGTATATAGCAGTTTGCGATTTTTCAGAAAATGCTTCTTTTACTATTCAGGATGCAGTCCAGGGATTTCACCGGAACAACTCTCAGGCCACTTTATACCCAATTGCTATTTATTTTAAATCAGATGGAAAAACACGACATACAAACTTCATAATAATATCTGATTGTCTTGTACACGATTCTGTAGCTGTTCACCTGTTCCATCGCCACCTGAATGTATTTTTGAGAAAAAAGTTTAAAACAACCCCGAAGAAAATCACGTATTTTTCAGACGGTAGTGCTGCCCAGTTTAAAAATAAAAAGAACTTTATCAATTTATGTTATCATATGGAAGATTTTGGATGTAATGCTGAGTGGCATTTTTTTGCAACAAGCCATGGAAAAGGCCCAAGTGACGGTCTTGGAGGTACCGTAAAGAGAGAGGCACATCGAGCTAGTTTACAGCGTCCATTACAAGGTCAAATAACTACTCCAAAACAATTATATGAATGGTGCCTGCAAAATCTTTTGAACTGTAATTTCGAGTTTTTAACTCTAGAAGACCACGAAGAAGAAGCACGGTTCCTTCAAATTCGTTTTAAAGATTTGCGTACTATTCCTGGAACTCAAAAGCTGCATTCTATTGAACCTGTAGATAAAAAAAAAATTAAAGTCAAGCGATACGCGGCAGATGCAGATTTTTTAATTGAAATCCTTCAGAAATAAATAAATATGCTGTAATAAAGTGTTTAATAATGATAATACATTATGTTGTACTTTTTATTAAAGGTTTAGCAATGGAGAAAAAGAGTTTAAGCAAAGAAAAGTCGAAAAAGTTCCGTTACATTTGATTTGTCCTTCTTTTTGTAATTTGTCACCTTTTTGTATTTTGGTACATTTCATGAAATACATAAACCTTCGCCTGCTTTTTTCTTAATAACTCATGTTGTAATAAAGACTCCACATTGAAATTTGACAGACTTGTACAAAACATAATAAGAATTAACATATATTTTTTTTCGAGAAATATCCTTTGGAAATTTTAGTCCTTTTTTATTTACATTATCCTTGATCGAAAATTTGAAAAAAAATTTTTTTTGGAATGGCGCATGTTTTAGTCTGTAAAATGAGCCCTTGATTATTAACATGCAATGAATACTTTTCGAGATATTAAAAATTGTGTTAAGGCATCTGAGTGCATTTTTATTGATTTTTGCCAACTTGGAATGGCCATAATTCTGAAAGTTCGAAGGCTATATGTCTGAAAGTTGGCAAATATTATTGTGCCGATCCATAGATCATGTGTACAAAATCTTATCAAATTTGGAGGTGATGAGGTCACAAATGTTAATATTTTCGGTTGATTTCATATGTTTTTACCCCATTGAAAGAACGTTAATGTAGTTGAAAAGAAAATTTGAGAAGCAAATTAAGTAACAAGTTATTGTAAAATATTTAAAAAAAAAAACAGAAAAAAAAATATTTAATATATCATTAATTATTCGATATTCGAATAATCAAGATTTCAAGGAACCATTATTCAGGAAAGAAACAATTTATCGCAACCGAGGCGATCACTCTTTTTATACGTACCTTATCTTGAAGTTTTCAATTTGCATCTGACAATACTAGATTTAAGCATAGTGGGTGAGTTCAATAAAGATAGCAAATAAGAATTAAAAATAAATCGACTCAGATTGTCATGAATTTGTGACCTGGAGATGTGTGAAAGTTAATGGGGACTAGCTCTAAAAATTATCCGATCACGACCCTATTTAACGAGGACACTTATATGTAACATAGCGTCCGAACGAGCACTCGTTTTAGGAGTTTGGCCACTGTTGGCCGATTTTAGGCCAACACCGAACACATGTTATACATTTTACTAAACAACCAACGACAACTATAATAATGTTCGTTTATGATTAAAACTAATAAAATTGCGCGGTGTTCCATGACTCCCCACCTTTTTTTGAAAATGCCGAAAAGCTATTTGCTTGCCTATAAGGAATACTTTTATTGTTTATACCCTCAAACATTGTGCAGAGGGTATATCGCAGTTTGTAATGCAATGAAATATGGATTTGTGACCTCATAAATTCTATATATTCTTGATCCTTATAACGACTTGAGTTTATAGAGCGGCGTCGTTTTCTTTTTCTGTCTGCTGTATCATTTGCTTCATGGGCCTATATTATTTGTTTGTTATGCGCTAATATTGCCACAACTTTTTAGAGTTATACCCTAATAAATTAAAAATCTACAATATGAATGAAAAAAAAATATACATAAAGTACGTTTTCTTAAAAAAGAATATTTTTTTAACATAATATATTTTTTTAAAAAAGAAGACAGTTTGACAACTTCGTGACTTTTGAAATTCCCTCGCAGTAGATTACAAATCAACACTGCTCTTGTACTACCATGTCTTGTGTTTGACGGTCATTGAAAACCTTCAGAATTTTTGCAAAATTGGTAAAAGTGAACTTCGAGTGCTCATATTTTTCTTTTTTTTGCGGAAAAAACCTAGTAAAGGCTTAATAATTACTATGCACCATCAGCTTCAATGGTTAAGAAGTGGATTAATGAATTTCGATGTGGTCGTATCAGCAAAAGTCGCTATGCCAGAAATTGTCGATAAAATCCTTGGAATGATATCGGACGATCGGAGAATGAAATGCGTGAGGTGGATGAGCCTATAGGCATCTCAACTGAGTGGTTATATAATATTTTACATGTATCTTTGGACATGAAAAAGCTATTCACGAGTTATGTATTTTGATGGGGTACAAATAATTGTGCATTAAATTTTAACAATAGGTTTTTTTATTAACTTTTACTTTGCAATGTTTTAAGATTTTAATTTAAATTCACAATAGGATTCTTTCTTAAGTTTTATCGCACTTGAGAATAATTACTGACAATTCTCTTGTGGGTCAGCCAAACAATATTGATCGTATCGTTCAATATTTTTATCTTGGCAAAATCAATACAATGTCGCAACACTGTATATTCGTCTGGTACATTGTTTCCGTATAAAACAATTAAATTTTCAAGTGTCATCGTTCTTGGTCACAAACATTAAAATTCTTGAAATTTTAATGTGCCAATGTACTCTGTCACACCATACAATTCATATGGAATTCTAGTAGGTCAAATTATTAACAAAATTAGTTGGAATTTATATGGGCCAATGTACAGAAAGTCAATGTACGGAAAACAATAAATAAATGTGTATGTTTTATGTTCAAAAATAATGTATGTGTGATATGTATATTTATAAATAATATGTTTGAAAATATTAATATAAAGAAATGGTGTATGTATGTTTATAAGTACTAATATAAAACTAGCAGATTCCAGCGCTCGAAAATCGAGTGCAATTTCTAGGCAACTTTATTTTACAACTTAGCCAATTCACAAGCCAACACTTTTTTGGTTTATTATTATTGTGAATGACAAACACATGAACAGATTTAATAAACACACACATAGCATATGTATAATTTTATGTATGTGTTAGTAGCAACTTTAAATGCAATTGACTCAAAATAAAGGAAAAAAATTTAAAATCTGTAAATCTGGTGAACAGTTAAAAAGAAATGCCTGTCCAATAATATACGATTGGTCAAAATCGGTAGAAAACGGTAGAACAAAACATCGGTAACAAAAAATCGCCTAGCGTATTAATATTATAGATATGAATGTAGACATGTGTATTTATGTGTGATGTGGTGGTGGAATGTTTCGGTGACGTAACTCGCGCGATGGGTGCAGTGACTGCTCACTCGGCCGACAAGGTTATGGCGACTGTTTTAATGGTGCATGCTGGCACATCAATTACCTGGAAAAAGGTGAATTATCACAGCTATTGGACATATCCGACATTGATTTGAAGCAAAAACAACAGCATTTTGGCAAAGAAAAATGTATTCTTCCAATGCCAAAATTTATTTTATTCAAAACTCACTTTGTAATCAAACCGCATTCGTATAGATTATAATATAGTACATATCCTTAAAAAACATATTTTTAAGTACATTTTCTTAAAAAAGTAAATTTTCTTAAAAAATACATTTTCTTAACAAATTACCATTTCTTAAAAAAATATATTTTATTAAAAAAGTATAGGTTTCATAAATAATATATTTTCTTAAAAAGAACCATGTTTAAAAAAAATATGTTCATAATTTTTCAACGGGTGATTTAGAAGCCTTGCAACTTACTAGTTTTTAATGAAAAATAAAGTAAATATTTCTAGATTTTAATAAAGATTAATCAGATTTTGATAACTTTTGATGCAATCCTTTCTGTTAGGGACTCTAAAATTTTTTTATAGAAAAGTTTTCATATTGTTTTTTTTCAAGTTGTTTTATTTCAAAAAATTAAAGTTTACCCTCTCGTACTGTTTTTTTTTTTTTTTTTTTTTTTTTGTACAAAAAGAAAAGGTTTGTGAAATAAAGTCCCTACATTGTTGAAATTAATAAAATTTTCAAATGTAGTATCTTATTCTTAAGAGACAAATAATTATGAAAAATTGTTTTTTAAAAATATTTTGTGGTAAAATTAAATAGGATAAAACTTTCCACCACGTCACTATGTCCTTAAATTTCACTTCCAGTGTTAAAGGTTAACAATTTGCTGGAACTTTACATATGGGGAGTTCATGTCAAGTGACCCAACTTTTGAAACCAATGTCTTCTGATCCGGAGGAAATTTACACCAAGGTTAGTCCTATTGAATGGTAGTTTAGTCACAATTTTTCAACAAGATCGGTCCAGAACTGTCTGAGTTAGAGGGGTCAAAATTTGACATTTAGGCCAAACATGTGTTTTTTCTCAACCATGTAACATTTTACCTATTGTTCTTAGCAAAATTTGCCCCAAATGGTTTAGATCGCCATTTCATCAATCTTTCGAAAAAAAAAGTTTTTAAAAAATAAAAATTTTTTTGACTTTTTTTTTTGCTAAATCAAAAATTAACTTTTTTTCAAAATATGCCTTTTTTTTGCTCAAAAGAAAGCTTAGGTTTTTCCTTTAAGATCTTTTTGGTCGCTTAGTGGGATGCGAGTGGGTTATCGATCAAAATAAATGTTTTATAACTCAAGACAACGGTTTTTCAATTTTTAGCATATGCACTATTTTTAATTTTTTTCGATTTGTGTGTAAGTGTTTCTAAAACCTTACAAATAACACTTATACTGAGAAACTAAACAAACTAACCTTTCCAACGGAATGTAACATACCTAACTAAAATTCCATACCTTCGATACTGTAATACCCGCAATATGCTAACCTCAGGAAAAACATCACTTTTTCCGATAGAAATATTGAAAAATTATTTTATTTATTTATTTGTAATAATAATTAAATTAATATATAATAATAATTAAATTAATATATAATAATAATTAAATTAATATATAATAATAATTAAATTAATATATAATAATAATTAAATTAATATATAATAATAATTAAATTAATATATAATAATAATTAAATTAATATATAATAATAATTAAATTAATATATAATAATAATTAAATTAATATATAATAATAATTAAATTAATATATAATAATAATTAAATTAATATATAATAATAATAATAATAATAATAATAATAATAATAATAATAATAATAATAATAATAATAATAATAATAATAATAATAATAATAATAATAATAATAATAATAATAATAATAATAATAATAATAATAATAATAATAATAATAATAATAATAATAATAATAATAATAATAATAATAATAATAATAATAATAATAATAATAATAATAATAATAATAATAATAATAATAATAATAATAATAATAATAATAATAATAATAATAATAATAATAATAATAATAATAATAATAATAATAATAATAATAATAATAATAATAATAATAATAATAATAATAATAATAATAATAATAATAATAATAATAATAATAATAATAATAATAATAATAATAATAATAATAATAATAATAATAATAATAATAATAATAATAATAATAATAATAATAATAATAATAATAATAATAATAATAATAATAATAATAATAATAATAATAATAATAATAATAATAATAATAATAATAATAATAATAATAATAATAATAATAATAATAATAATAATAATAATAATAATAATAATAATAATAATAATAATAATAATAATAATAATAATAATAATAATAATAATAATAATAATAATAATAATAATAATAATAATAATAATAATAATAATAATAATAATAATAATAATAATAATAATAATAATAATAATAATAATAATAATAATAATAATAATAATAATAATAATAATAATAATAATAATAATAATAATAATAATAATAATAATAATAATAATAATAATAATAATAATAATAATAATAATAATAATAATAATAATAATAATAATAATAATAATAATAATAATAATAATAATAATAATAATAATAATAATAATAATAATAATAATAATAATAATAATAATAATAATAATAATAATAATAATAATAATAATAATAATAATAATAATAATAATAATAATAATAATAATAATAATAATAATAATAATAATAATAATAATAATAATAATAATAATAATAATAATAATAATAATAATAATAATAATAATAATAATAATAATAATAATAATAATAATAATAATAATAATAATAATAATAATAATAATAATAATAATAATAATAATAATAATAATAATAATAATAATAATAATAATAATAATAATAATAATAATAATAATAATAATAATAATAATAATAATAATAATAATAATAATAATAATAATAATAATAATAATAATAATAATAATAATAATAATAATAATAATAATAATAATAATAATAATAATAATAATAATAATAATAATAATAATAATAATAATAATAATAATAATAATAATAATAATAATAATAATAATAATAATAATAATAATAATAATAATAATAATAATAATAATAATAATAATAATAATAATAATAATAATAATAATAATAATAATAATAATAATAATAATAATAATAATAATAATAATAATAATAATAATAATAATAATAATAATAATAATAATAATAATAATAATAATAATAATAATAATAATAATAATAATAATAATAATAATAATAATAATAATAATAATAATAATAATAATAATAATAATAATAATAATAATAATAATAATAATAATAATAATAATAATAATAATAATAATAATAATAATAATAATAATAATAATAATAATAATAATAATAATAATAATAATAATAATAATAATAATAATAATAATAATAATAATAATAATAATAATAATAATAATAATAATAATAATAATAATAATAATAATAATAATAATAATAATAATAATAATAATAATAATAATAATAATAATAATAATAATAATAATAATAATAATAATAATAATAATAATAATAATAATAATAATAATTTTTTTTTTTTCCTTTATTAAAATATTTCCGTTCGTTATACATTTCATGCTAAATTTAAAACCCACGAAGCTATATTGCTTTTCTGTAGGTAAGAAAAATTCTTTCATCATATGTATTCTAAGAAAAAAAAAATTTAATTATTAATTATTCATTGTGAAACTAAATAAAATTTTTTGATTTCTTTTTGTCTTTTGCGCTTATTGGTAAATTGTAATAAATCTATTGGCAAATTGTTAAGAATATTGGGTAATTGACATTCTAGTCTTCTTTTCCCATAATTGTTTTTGAAAGTATCAGGCTTGTAACGTCCTTCTGCACGGCGTCTGGTGTTGTGTTGATGATCGATACGCTGAATATGTTTTCTTTCGTCATAAAAATCATTTATTATAGTGATGTGATAAATACTTCTGACATTTAATATATTAAGTTCTCTCGCTAAATTGTTGGTGCTAGATTTATTAATGGTGTTAATATTGTTGTTGTGGCGGTTGATGGTCTGGTTGTTGTGATTATGTCTGCTGGTTATATTGTTTAAGTTGTTGATATTAATATTATCATTTGTGTTGTAATTGAAACTTATGTTGTTTTCATTGGAGTTGTAGTTTCTTGATTTGTTGAAGTTTCTCCACAATATTTTTAATACTTTATTCTGGGTGTTTTGGAGAGCACAACAGTATGTTGAACTGCCCCATGCTGCAATACCATGTCTAATGTAGGATTCGGTTAAAGAAAAATATGCTTGCCTCAGTACACTATATGTGGCTGAGTTACTTAGGTGATAAAGCATTATAGAAGATTTACGAAGTTTTTTTTGTACCTCCTCTATATGAGTGCGCCATTTCAAATTGTGATCGACATGAACTCCTAGGTATTTGTACGTGTTGACCAATTTGATTTCAGTTGTGCATGTGTCGTTGATGTTGCTGGTTCCGTTATGTATGCAATTAATGTCATGGAATTTAAGATTCACATTAGTATATCTATAATGAGGTGGTTTTATATGCATGATTTTAGTTTTTGATGCGTTAATTATTAAGCCACTGTCATGGCACCATTTTATCGCGATGTTAAGTTCATTTTGCATTATTTTGGTTGCTGATTTAATATCTTTATTTGCGACTACAATGGCTGTGTCATCCGCATATGCGAAAGTGTTACTTTTTTGTAGTACATTTATCAAATCATTTGCATATAAAAGGTAGAGTATTGGTCCCAATTTTGAGCCTTGAGGAACTCCATGTGTTATAGCTATTTCATCACTGAGGTTATTGTTTATTTTGACCCTGTAGCTTCTGCAATATAAATAGCTTTTGAAAAAATTTAAGCAATTACCACGTATTCCAATTCGTTCTAATGTGTTTAATAATTTCGTGTGCGATAAAGTATCGAAAGCTTTACTGAAATCCACAAAGAGCACAAGACAGTGTAAACCTTCGGTTAAACACGAGTTTAGATGATTTGAAAAATTACCTAGTAGTTTGTTTATGCTTTTGTTTCTTTGGAATCCATATTGATTAGAATTGATTATCTTATATCGTTCTTAGAAATCAGAAAGCCGTCTTACCATAATTTCTTCCATTATTTTTTCTATTACTGGTAAAATTGATATAGGTCGGTAATTACTATAGTCATTCTTTGCTCCATTTTTATATATAGGACGTACTAACGATGTTTTAAGTTGTTCTGGTATCTTTGCTTCATTTAAAATCATATTGATGATAGCAGTTATTATTGGTGTCAAAATATTTGCGTTGTTTTTAATGTCTTTTGGTCTGATACCATCTATACCCGGGCTTTTTTTTGTGTTTAGCGCTTTTAAAATATTATATATTTCCTGTTCGGTTGTATTTTCTACAAAAATAGAATTCGAAATAGTTTTTTCAGTATATATAATTGTTTTTTTATCACATTCATGAATTATTTGTTGCACGTTTTGTTTAATATTGGTAGCGAAATTATTTAAAATGTCTTGTAAATTTTCATTTTTAAAGTTTTTTATTATTGTTTCATCAAGGTTTATTACTTTTTTGCCATTTATTTCATTTATTAGTTGCCATGTTACTCTCATATCTTTTCTGTTTTCAATAAATTTTTTTCTATAAAAATTATTTTTAGTATTATTTATTTTTTTATTTAAATTATTTCTAAATTTTTTATATTCTTTTTCATATGTTTTATTATTTTGGTTATTCAACCATTTCCTATAAAGTTTATCCCGTTCTTCACAGCACTTTATTAGCTCATTGTTTATCCATGGATTACATTTTCTTGTTTTGTTACGTTTTTCCGTTGCTATTGAATTTTCATAAATCTTGCGGAATTGTTGACTAAAACTATTATATAAATCATATATATTATCTGAATTACTTATTAAATTATACCAATTTGTGTCTTTTATTAGTTTATCAACTTTAAAATTTTTGATCGGATTTTTATTTAAAAAAAAGTTTGGCGTTCTCTGGGTAACCTCCGAATAGATTGGCGATCTCTGATTGCTTTTATCATTCTCATCTTCATCTATACAAAACAAAATACTATAGTGGTCTGCTATTGTTGTTGTTAAAACTGCAGCATAGCCCGATGATTTACTTTTGTTGTCTTTGACAAAGCAGTGATCAATGCATGTAGATGTGTTTGCTTGAGCATCTTCACGTGTGCTCTCATTTATAACACTCTCTAAACCATTAGACATCATCATATCGAGATATGTTTTTGTAGTTACATTGTTTTTCAGTATATCGATGTTTATGTCTCCGATAATTACAACTTCTTGTTTTCTGTTTATGTTGTTAATTGTTTCGTCAATTTCGGTAATAAAAGCACTGACACTTGATGATGGGGGACGATATATTGATAAAAGTGAAAGGAGTCTTTTGTTTATCTCTACATCAATTTTAAGCAATTCAAATGATTTTGTGTTTATGTTGTTCGTGGTGTACGTTAACTCTTCGTTGATGTACATAGCGACACCCCCTCCTGAACCTTCCCTATTTATAAAAAGAGAGTGGAAACCAGTGATTTCATAAAATTTTGTTTCATCGTCGTGTATGTTTGTTTCTACCAAAACAATTACTTTTATTTTGTTGATTACATTGTGCATTGTGGTAAGAAAAGCGTTGAAATTTCTGCGAATTGAGCGTATATTCATGTATAAAATAGAGAAGGGATAACTTAAATATTTTTTATCAATTTGGTTGACATTATTAAGCTTTTCTTGTAAAAAATTCATTTTTGCGTAATAAAGTTCGAAAATAGATTGATTATAAAGTATTTTATTTTTAATATTAAAAAATGTTTATTATATTTAACAGAATAACTCGATATCTGCTGAATTTTTAATTAAAATCGCTGGTGTATTATCAGATTTCCTTGCAAAAATTGTACCATTTCGAACCCATACATATTTCCAATTAGCTTCCTTGGCTTTCGTTTTGGCAATCCAAAGAAGTTTCCTATTCTGTGCTGTTAAACAATCATTTATATATATGTAGCTATTCTCGTTTTCGTTCTGATTTATTAAATTTGCATCGATTCTATGTCGTGTGATTTTTTGCATAAATTCCCTTTTTTTGAAGTGTGTGGTAAATTCAACAATGATTTTATCGTTAATTTTTTTTAAGCGGTAGGCATCACTGATATCATAGTCATTAATTTTAACATTGATCGATGTTGCTATAGTATTGATAACATCATGTACATGCATTTGTTGGTTTTTAACGTTTTTTATCTCAATTTTTTTGCTTAAGGCCTGTTGTTGCATCTCATTAATTTTTCCATCCATTTCTTCAATTTCTTTTTTAGTCTCTCTGTTTTCTCCTCTTAATTCCCCCATTTGTCTGACTAGGTCTG
Source organism: Cordilura impudica (assembly GCA_963682025.1). Taxonomy (NCBI): domain Eukaryota; kingdom Metazoa; phylum Arthropoda; class Insecta; order Diptera; family Scathophagidae; genus Cordilura; species Cordilura impudica. Next base: position 122,787,725 of record OY821521.1, on the reverse strand, counting down.
AGAGCGTATTTGTTATTTGAGAGAGAGTATTTTTCATCTCTTCCTTAAATGAGATGTCAGATTGACTGACATTGAAAGCTAATTGCTCCACCGATGTTTTGAGATCATGAATATTGTTTTTAACTTCGTTTACATCAGTTTTAACGGCAGTTATATCTGACTGAACAGTGCAGAGACTTGATTTAAGCTCGTTTATGGAAATAGAGTCTTTGTAACGTTTTCTATCATCATTCGAATTATCGTTTTCTTTTTCTCTTTGCTGTTTTTGTTGTGATTGTGATTGTCCCTCGTGTAATACAACCTCGTACGTATTGTTGGTGGATTTATTACGAGGTTTACATAAGTGGCATTTCCAGCTCGTCCTCTTTTCTCCGTACATATGTGCGTAGGTGGATTCCGAGAGGGAGCAGCAGGGATTAAAATGGAAATTATTGTTGCAATTGTAGCATTGCACATAAGTTTTTGGCAGAGGCTCTGAGCATTGTTTGCAGATGAGAATCTGAACTGGCAGCGAGACCATTTTTTGTTTCTTTTATGTTATATTTCACACAAAGCAAATATAAATTACAAAATCGAAAAATTGAAACGTATTGATTTTTTTGCTAAAATTTAATTGATTTAAAAAATTATCAATTTACACAAGAATTTTTTAAGATTTTTCTTCACAGTTGTAATATGGTAACGTTTGTTAGATAATACGGTTTTTTTTAAATATTTTTTGATGGCACTTAACTGGCAGTTATTTCACTTTATTTACGAGCACATATAAAACACGTCCGTTCGCTACGGCAGTAATAATAATAATAATAATAATAATAATAATAATAATAATAATAATAATAATAATAATAATAATAATAATAATAATAATAATAATAATAATAATAATAATAATAATAATAATAATAATAATAATAATAATAATAATAATAATAATAATAATAATAATAATAATAATAATAATAATAATAATAATAATAATAATAATAATAATAATAATAATAATAATAATAATAATAATAATAATAATAATAATAATAATAATAATAATAATAATAATAATAATAATAATAATAATAATAATAATAATAATAATAATAATAATAATAATAATAATAATAATAATAATAATAATAATAATAATAATAATAATAATAATAATAATAATAATAATAATAATAATAATAATAATAATAATAATAATAATAATAATAATAATAATAATAATAATAATAATAATAATAATAATAATAATAATAATAATAATAATAATAATAATAATAATAATAATAATAATAATAATAATAATAATAATAATAATAATAATAATAATAATAATAATAATAATAATAATAATAATAATAATAATAATAATAATAATAATAATAATAATAATAATAATAATAATAATAATAATAATAATAATAATAATAATAATAATAATAATAATAATAATAATAATAATAATAATAATAATAATAATAATAATAATAATAATAATAATAATAATAATAATAATAATAATAATAATAATAATAATAATAATAATAATAATAATAATAATAATAATAATAATAATAATAATAATAATAATAATAATAATAATAATAATAATAATAATAATAATAATAATAATAATAATAATAATAATAATAATAATAATAATAATAATAATAATAATAATAATAATAATAATAATAATAATAATAATAATAATAATAATAATAATAATAATAATAATAATAATAATAATAATAATAATAATAATAATAATAATAATAATAATAATAATAATAATAATAATAATAATAATAATAATAATAATAATAATAATAATAATAATAATAATAATAATAATAATAATAATAATAATAATAATAATAATAATAATAATAATAATAATAATAATAATAATAATAATAATAATAATAATAATAATAATAATAATAATAATAATAATAATAATAATAATAATAATAATAATAATAATAATAATAATAATAATAATAATAATAATAATAATAATAATAATAATAATAATAATAATAATAATAATAATAATAATAATAATAATAATAATAATAATAATAATAATAATAATAATAATAATAATAATAATAATAATAATAATAATAATAATAATAATAATAATAATAATAATAATAATAATAATAATAATAATAATAATAATAATAATAATAATAATAATAATAATAATAATAATAATAATAATAATAATAATAATAATAATAATAATAATAATAATAATAATAATAATAATAATAATAATAATAATAATAATAATAATAATAATAATAATAATAATAATAATAATAATAATAATAATAATAATAATAATAATAATAATAATAATAATAATAATAATAATAATAATAATAATAATAATAATAATAATAATAATAATAATAATAATAATAATAATAATAATAATAATAATAATAATAATAATAATAATAATAATAATAATAATAATAATAATAATAATAATAATAATAATAATAATAATAATAATAATAATAATAATAATAATAATAATAATAATAATAATAATAATAATAATAATAATAATAATAATAATAATAATAATAATAATAATAATAATAATAATAATAATAATAATAATAATAATAATAATAATAATAATAATAATAATAATAATAATAATAATAATAATAATAATAATAATAATAATAATAATAATAATAATAATAATAATAATAATAATAATAATAATAATAATAATAATAATAATAATAATAATAATAATAATAATAATAATAATAATAATAATAATAATAATAATAATAATAATAATAATAATAATAATAATAATAATAATAATAATAATAATAATAATAATAATAATAATAATAATAATAATAATAATAATAATAATAATAATAATAATAATAATAATAATAATAATAATAATAATAATAATAATAATAATAATAATAATAATAATAATAATAATAATAATAATAATAATAATAATAATAATAATAATAATAATAATAATAATAATAATAATAATAATAATAATAATAATAATAATAATAATAATAATAATAATAATAATAATAATAATAATAATAATAATAATAATAATAATAATAATAATAATAATAATAATAATAATAATAATAATAATAATAATAATAATAATAATAATAATAATAATAATAATAATAATAATAATAATAATAATAATAATAATAATAATAATAATAATAATAATAATAATAATAATAATAATAATAATAATAATAATAATAATAATAATAATAATAATAATAATAATAATAATAATAATAATAATAATAATAATAATAATAATAATAATAATAATAATAATAATAATAATAATAATAATAATAATAATAATAATAATAATAATAATAATAATAATAATAATAATAATAATAATAATAATAATAATAATAATAATAATAATAATAATAATAATAATAATAATAATAATAATAATAATAATAATAATAATAATAATAATAGGTAAGAAAAATTCTTTCATCATATGTATTCTAAGAAAAAAAAAATTTAATTATTAATTATTCATTGTGAAACTAAATAAAATTTTTTGATTTCTTTTTGTCTTTTGCGCTTATTGGTAAATTGTAATAAATCTATTGGCAAATTGTTAAGAATATTGGGTAATTGACATTCTAGTCTTCTTTTCCCATAATTGTTTTTGAAAGTATCAGGCTTGTAACGTCCTTCTGCACGGCGTCTGGTGTTGTGTTGATGATCGATACGCTGAATATGTTTTCTTTCGTCATAAAAATCATTTATTATAGTGATGTGATAAATACTTCTGACATTTAATATATTAAGTTCTCTCGCTAAATTGTTGGTGCTAGATTTATTAATGGTGTTAATATTGTTGTTGTGGCGGTTGATGGTCTGGTTGTTGTGATTATGTCTGCTGGTTATATTGTTTAAGTTGTTGATATTAATATTATCATTTGTGTTGTAATTGAAACTTATGTTGTTTTCATTGGAGTTGTAGTTTCTTGATTTGTTGAAGTTTCTCCACAATATTTTTAATACTTTATTCTGGGTGTTTTGGAGAGCACAACAGTATGTTGAACTGCCCCATGCTGCAATACCATGTCTAATGTAGGATTCGGTTAAAGAAAAATATGCTTGCCTCAGTACACTATATGTGGCTGAGTTACTTAGGTGATAAAGCATTATAGAAGATTTACGAAGTTTTTTTTGTACCTCCTCTATATGAGTGCGCCATTTCAAATTGTGATCGACATGAACTCCTAGGTATTTGTACGTGTTGACCAATTTGATTTCAGTTGTGCATGTGTCGTTGATGTTGCTGGTTCCGTTATGTATGCAATTAATGTCATGGAATTTAAGATTCACATTAGTATATCTATAATGAGGTGGTTTTATATGCATGATTTTAGTTTTTGATGCGTTAATTATTAAGCCACTGTCATGGCACCATTTTATCGCGATGTTAAGTTCATTTTGCATTATTTTGGTTGCTGATTTAATATCTTTATTTGCGACTACAATGGCTGTGTCATCCGCATATGCGAAAGTGTTACTTTTTTGTAGTACATTTATCAAATCATTTGCATATAAAAGGTAGAGTATTGGTCCCAATTTTGAGCCTTGAGGAACTCCATGTGTTATAGCTATTTCATCACTGAGGTTATTGTTTATTTTGACCCTGTAGCTTCTGCAATATAAATAGCTTTTGAAAAAATTTAAGCAATTACCACGTATTCCAATTCGTTCTAATGTGTTTAATAACTTCGTGTGCGATAAAGTATCGAAAGCTTTACTGAAATCCACAAAGAGCACAAGACAGTGTAAACCTTCGGTTAAACACGAGTTTAGATGATTTGAAAAATTACCTAGTAGTTTGTTTATGCTTTTGTTTCTTTGGAATCCATATTGATTAGAATTGATTATCTTATATCGTTCTAAGAAATCAGAAAGCCGTCTTACCATAATTTCTTCCATTATTTTTTCTATTACCGGTAAAATTGATATAGGTCGGTAATTACTATAGTCATTCTTTGCTCCATTTTTATATATAGGACGTACTAACGATGTTTTAAGTTGTTCTGGTATCTTTGCTTCATTTAAAATCATATTGATGATAGCAGTTATTATTGGTGTCAAAATATTTGCGTTGTTTTTAATGTCTTTTGGTCTGATACCATCTATACCCGGGCTTTTTTTTGTGTTTAGCGCTTTTAAAATATTATATATTTCCTGTTCGGTTGTATTTTCTACAAAAATAGAATTCGAAATAGTTTTTTCAGTATATATTATTGTTTTTTTATCACATTCATGAATTATTTGTTGCACGTTTTGTTTAATATTGGTAGCGAAATTATTTAAAATGTCTTGTAAATTTTCATTTTTAAAGTTTTTTATTATTGTTTCATCAAGGTTTATTACTTTTTTGCCATTTATTTCATTTATTAGTTGCCATGTTACTCTCATATCTTTTCTGTTTTCAATAAATTTTTTTCTATAAAAATTATTTTTAGTATTATTTATTTTTTTATTTAAATTATTTCTAAATTTTTTATATTCTTTTTCATATGTTTTATTATTTTGGTTATTCAACCATTTCCTATAAAGTTTATCCCGTTCTTCACAGCACTTTATTAGCTCATTGTTTATCCATGGATTACATTTTCTTGTTTTGTTACGTTTTTCCGTTGCTATTGAATTTTCATAAATCTTGCGGAATTGTTGACTAAAACTATTATATAAATCATATATATTATCTGAATTACTTATTAAATTATACCAATTTGTGTCTTTTATTAGTTTATCAACTTTAAAATTTTTGATCGGATTTTTATTTAAAAAAAAGTTTGGCGTTCTCTGGGTAACCTCCGAATAGATTGGCGATCTCTGATTGCTTTTATCATTCTCATCTTCATCTATACAAAACAAAATACTATAGTGGTCTGCTATTGTTGTTGTTAAAACTGCAGCATAGCCCGATGATTTACTTTTGTTGTCTTTGACAAAGCAGTGATCAATGCATGTAGATGTGTTTGCTTGAGCATCTTCACGTGTGCTCTCATTTATAACACTCTCTAAACCATTAGACATCATCATATCGAGATATGTTTTTGTAGTTACATTGTTTTTCAGTATATCGATGTTTATGTCTCCGATAATTACAACTTCTTGTTTTCTGTTTATGTTGTTAATTGTTTCGTCAATTTCGGTAATAAAAGCACTGACACTTGATGATGGGGGACGATATATTGATAAAAGTGAAAGGAGTCTTTTGTTTATCTCTACATCAATTTTAAGCAATTCAAATGATTTTGTGTTTATGTTGTTCGTGGTGTACGTTAACTCTTCGTTGATGTACATAGCGACACCCCCTCCTGAACCTTCCCTATTTATAAAAAGAGAGTGGAAACCAGTGATTTCATAAAATTTTGTTTCATCGTCGTGTATGTTTGTTTCTACCAAAACAATTACTTTTATTTTGTTGATTACATTGTGCATTGTGGTAAGAAAAGCGTTGAAATTTCTGCGGATTGAGCGTATATTCATGTATAAAATAGAGAAGGGATAACTTAAATATTTTTTATCAATTTGGTTGACATTATTAAGCTTTTCTTGTAAAAAATTCATTTTTGCGTAATAAAGTTCGAAAATAGATTGATTATAAAGTATTTTATTTTTAATATTAAAAAATGTTTTATATATTTAACAGAATAACTCGATATCTGCTGAATTTTTAATTAAAATCGCTGGTGTATTATCAGATTTCCTTGCAAAAATTGTACCATTTCGAACCCATACATATTTCCAATTAGCTTCCTTGGCTTTCGTTTTGGCAATCCAAAGAAGTTTCCTATTCTGTGCTGTTAAACAATCATTTATATATATGTAGCTATTCTCGTTTTCGTTCTGATTTATTAAATTTGCATCGATTCTATGTCGTGTGATTTTTTGCATAAATTCCCTTTTTTTGAAGTGTGTGGTAAATTCAACAATGATTTTATCGTTAATTTTTTTTAAGCGGTAGGCATCACTGATATCATAGTCATTAATTTTAACATTGATCGATGTTGCTATAGTATTGATAACATCATGTACATGCATTTGTTGGTTTTTAACGTTTTTTATCTCAATTTTTTTGCTTAAGGCCTGTTGTTGCATCTCATTAATTTTTCCATCCATTTCTTCAATTTCTTTTTTAGTCTCTCTGTTTTCTCCTCTTAATTCCCCCATTTGTCTGACTAGGTCTGAGAGCGTATTTGTTATTTGAGAGAGAGTATTTTTCATCTCTTCCTTAAATGAGATGTCAGATTGACTGACATTGAAAGCTAATTGCTCCACCGATGTTTTGAGATCATGAATATTGTTTTTAACTTCGTTTACATCAGTTTTAACGGCAGTTATATCTGACTGAACAGTGCAGAGACTTGATTTAAGCTCGTTTATGGAAATAGAGTCTTTGTAACGTTTTCTATCATCATTCGAATTATCGTTTTCTTTTTCTCTTTGCTGTTTTTGTTGTGATTGTGATTGTCCCTCGTGTAATACAACCTCGTACGTATTGTTGGTGGATTTATTACGAGGTTTACATAAGTGGCATTTCCAGCTCGTCCTCTTTTCTCCGTACATATGTGCGTAGGTGGATTCCGAGAGGGAGCAGCAGGGATTAAAATGGAAATTATTGTTGCAATTGTAGCATTGCACATAAGTTTTTGGCAGAGGCTCTGAGCATTGTTTGCAGATGAGAATCTCAACTGGCAGCGAGACCAT